>JAUMHI010000033.1:13073287-13097368 GCA_032359435.1 Enteromius unitaeniatus | reverse complement strand
TTCACTGCTGGGACTGTATTGGACAGGTGATGAGCAGTGCCTGGTTTTCTCCACACATACCGCTTAGAATTAAGGCCCAAAAAAATATTCTAACTTGGTCTCATCAGATCAGAGAATCTCATTTCTCACCATCTTGGAGTCAAGTGTTTTTTTTTAGCAAACTCCCATGCAGGCTTTCATGTGTCTTGCACTAAGTAGAGGCTTCCGTCGGGCCACTCTGCCATAAAGCCCAGACTGGTGGAGGGCTGCAGGGATGGTTGACTTTCTACAACTTTCTTTCATCTCCTGACTGCATCTCTGGAGCTCAGCCACGGTGATCTTTGGGTTCTTCTTTACCTCTCTCACCAAGGCTCTTCTCCCCCGATAGCTCAGTTTGGCTGGACGGCCACTGTGCTCTTTACCAGTTTTACAATGGTACTTGTAATGACTGGGGCAGACGGGGGTGGGTCCAAATGGTCATACACCGGAAGGGTCAAATCAATGGCAGACAGAAGCAATTGAGACAAACTCACAGTAGAATATCCAGGCGGAGCTCAGAGCAGGCAGCAAACAATCAGTATCCAGAAAAACAGACCAAAATCAAAACACAGAAACACAGGAATAAACGCTTGGAAATGAAACACAAGGGAATTCAAGACTTATTATGTGCTATTAAAGCAGTGTGTGATGGTGTGGGTGCTGATTGCATGTGCTAGCAGGTGTGAGTGAGCAATGCATGATGGGAGTTTAAGTCCGTGTGTAATGAGTCCAATGACAGTGTGAATGGTGCAATGGGGGATGGGAAATTAAGTCCAAAAGTAAACTAAGAGTCCTGTGTGAGTGTGAGTGGATGATAGTTGTTCTCTGGCAGAGTTTGAGGGCACTTGTGACAGTACTAAGGCTAAGCAAGCAAATACAAATTTAATGTTAAAATTAGGGCTGTCAAACAATTAATCTGTGTGTTTTCTGTGTATATTTATTATAAATAGACTTACATACAGTATATATTTAAAAAATATAGTGTGTATTTATGTCGATATTTATATTCATATAATTTAAATTTAAAAATAAATATATTTCATATATAAACATAACCTATTTTATACATAATAAATAGCACACACATATATTATGTAAGCAAAAACTTATGTAAGTTATTTTGAATGCGATAAATTGCGATTAATTGTTTGACAGCACTAGTTAAAATGAATATTAAATTCACAAAACCATAGTATTTACATTTACACAAATATATAATATAAGGTAATTCACCATTACATGTCCAAAAACCATTGTGTTTTCCTCCTGTGTACCCATTTCAATTTTTATTTTTGAGCCTGCACCATGGTAATACTTTTGAAATATCATGTAAATACTATTCCACATGAGTTCAATTACCATGGTATACTTTAAAGTATTATCATCTGATAGCATGGTACAGTGGGTATATGTAAGGGTGATAAAACCATGATTTTTAAACAGGACACCAATATATTTAAAAAAAAACACTAACAAAACATTTTACTTTTAGTAACTACTTGTAAGTGTACCATACTAATATGCTACATGTTCCTTGAGAATGTACTAATCCCGGACAAAAATCAAGGACAAATCCAGATGTTAGATCTTCAAGTACACCAATACAGACTAATGTCTTAGTGACCGGATATTTTTCACAACTTTTTGACTCCTCACCCTGTGATGCCATTGAAAGGTCAAAGGGTCGAATCTCTGGACGGAAGCGACCCGGGTGGGAATGAAGACTGTAGCGTCTCTCATCCCGTCAACCGTGCACGCATGCACACAAACTCACACAACCGCAAAGACCTGAAGTTCTAACCCCCTCTGCATGAAACACTAATTGTTTTTGGACAGGGTAACATGAGCGAGGGATGAACCTGAGAAAGGGATCAGTCGGAAGAGGAAAAGAGGAGGACGAGACCACAGGGGCCAGAGACGTCTAATAAATTATACCTCCACTGGATAATACATTTTCACCTATGCGGAAGAGTGATAGAGAGCAAAAAGCAGAAAGATACTTCAGGTGGTCCTCTGAAAACTCAAAGCCTCTTTTGTCATGCATGAAACTAAGAAAAAACATCAAACAGACACACGTTTTCTTCAACCCAAAGCAGCCTTGACCATCATTATCATCAAACAACAAAATAAGTTTAACTTATTAGTAGTTAAAATTAGTTCAAAGGAATTAACAATAAAAGATTATTCAGCTACATTTATTATTATTAGTTAGCTTGAACATTTGTTACAGTAATGCATTTAAAAAAAAATCTAGATTAACATAGTTTAATATAAAAATATAATATAAAAATACCACTGTTCACTGTAAATTTATGTTAGCTCAGGTCCATTAAATAATATTAACAGATATTTTCCTTTTACTTAAAAATAATATAAATATATAATATATACATTTTAATAAATATATGTAATCAATTATTTTACTTTTTTTGTTGAAATTAAATTAATTTTAGTTCATGATAACTAATGTTTGGAAACAGTGTTACTGAAAAAAATTTTATAAAATAAAATAATTATGTTACAGTGAGCAGGGTTATTATCATTAACTACAACTATAAAAAACACTATTTTTAATAAATTTGAAATAAAACTAATGCTAGACAAAACTTAATGGCAATTAATTGCATCCAAAATAAACGTTTTTGTGTATGTGTGCATGTACTGTGCCTTTATTACATATATATAAATAAACACATATGTATTATATATATATTAATAAAAATATGTTTATATATTAAATATATGTGTATATAATATAAATTATATAAATGCATACATTTAAAGACCTAAATAATTTCAATATATATATACTGTGTGTCTTTATACTGTATATACAATATTACATTTATTATATAAACAAAAACATTTAATTTGGATGCGATTAATCGTTACCCAGTACTAAATAAAACAACATATACAACTAGAATGATGACCATTTTCAGCTTGTTGTCAAGCGAACATTTCTAATATGTGTTTACTTCAAGCTAAAGCAAAAAAAAAAAAATTACTAACTGGGGAAAAAAGTCAAAATTGTGACTACTTATAAAATATATATATATATTAAAATAAAAGATATGAGTGAATGCATTAAATATTGTTAATATATAAGAGATTACTTTTAAAGGTTATCACGTCATCTTTTTTCATTCTCCAAACCTACATTATGTGACTTTCGTCATTTGTGGAACACATAACCAGATAGAACAGCATGAACATTCATCAGAATATCTAATTTTGTGTTCCACTAAAAAATCCAAGTCAGATGGAGTTTGGAACGACATGAGGGTGAGTAAGTGAAGAGAGAATTTTAATTTTTGGGTGAACTATCCTTTTAACAGGGTTCTAGTTGAACACTCTTTCGACAAGGTAAATGAGCTTAATTGAATGCTTTACACCATTAAAACTGCCCCAGCAGAGAGGACGCCAACCTGTGCCAGTGTGTTCCTACTGTAATGGCTTTTCAGTGTGTATATGAATGTAAACGACCCTCTTTTAAAAGCTCCCCCTCCCCACAAAACATCCATTAAGACATTTCATTTCACAGCTACAAAACGAGAGGGACTTCAATAAGTAACATATTAGACCACTTTAGCTGCATGGTCAACCCTGTTATGATGCAGAGAGTGGATTTCTTTGGATGTACGCACAGGTTAAAGAATCATTTATATGCATAAAACTCAACCTCTGCCACTAAATAACGCTCTGGTTTAATTAGATTTGAAGGTCAGCGTGTGCTGATTGGAAAGAGCATGTTATATTATCATAAAACCCTTGGAAAAGTGTCAACATATTCTGATTTGACAGACCCTTATGTTTAATTCAATTGAAAAAGTGTGCATTAGTAAAAGCAAACCTTTCAGCACATTTTTGCATGGTTTTGTCACGTAGCCTAAAAAATGCACTTCATGTGCTAAAATCTAAATGAACTAGTTTTGTTCAAAATATTATTTAATATTACTGTATCAACAAGAGCACATTATGTCAGACCAGGTAAAATCTGTGTTTAAAAATAAGTTACATTTTTAAACTTTATATATATTATTTTAATATGTAATTCATTCCTCTGATGACAAAGCAACATTTCCAGTCTTTAGTGTCACAGGACCTTTCAGAATGTGTTTAATATGCTGATGTATTGCTCAAGAAACATTTTCAATTTTGAAAGCAGTTTTTTTTTGTGGAAACTGAAAACATTTTAAATGTCTTCAGTGTCACTTTTGATTAATTTAATGCACCGTTGTTGAATAAAAGCCATTTTCTCATTCTGTAAACAAACAGACTTCTTTCAGAACTGTTAAACATGTTATTCAAAACTGCACAGGCAGTTACATTTTTGGTCTTTTAATTATTTACATAGCAATAACTGATTGCAGTATGTAGCCTTTAATGTTGATTGATTGAATGTGGCCTCATTTAAAGTAAGCCAATTGATAATATAGTCAACTAACTCTGTTGCATATAATAGTTTCCTGCTACAAGTTTTCTTAATGATTTGCTATGTAAATGTGTGGGAGAAATGGAGAAAACAGTTTCTACGCATGCAGGGGTGTGTGTTTTCAGGGTGTTTAGGGGGTCAGAAGGTGTCTGAAGGGTGACAGCTTGTGCTTTGATCATTAGAGGAAGAGGAAGGGACGATTCTTCATGGATTACACGATCAAACGCAGTGAAATGCACACAGACAAACAAAAAAAAAAAAGTACTCACTCTCTCTCACATACACACACACACAGAGCGACCGGAGATTTGCGAGTTCCACTCGACTGATAGTCTGACAGCTCTGACTAATCAATCACTCTCTCTTTTCCTCCCTTCCCTGAATAAACGAAGAGAAAAAGCTCTCCCTCATTTCCAGTGAGTACATTCTCACATATTAACCACAGAGACATGAAAAAATAACTACAGAAACAAGTAGAGCTTCATAATGTAAAATTATTATAAGGTGTTTAATGTTACCACAACTCAACAGACATGAGCTCACCACTATTTTTAGCTGTAGTTAAACTGCTCTAATTGGTGAAGTTTCACCAGTTTTAGTAGAAGCAGAACTGAAATAGATTCATGTTTTTTTGTGGTTTAAGTGGAAACACTGCAGGCACATGCACCTCTCAAATTTGAGATTTTGGGCTATTTGGATTTTTTTCATACTAGTAGAAAGAAATCATCCATCAGACAATTTTAAGTGTTTCTTTTATAGCGCTTTACCTATGTGTGTCAATTTCAATTCAATACATATTTTTAAAGGCCGTTTTCTTGAAAAGTTTTTCTCCTACACTGAGCCATGTATCTCCACTTCAGTTACACACACCAAACTTTACATTTTTATTCCAGTCTATATCATGAAGGTTTTTATAGAGGGATCTGTTCACATAATTTGCATGATTATATACAACATAGTAATCCACAAAGAAATTGTGAAAATGTATTTCTTCCTGTCTGTTCCAAGTATTTTCTAAATTATGGAGTGTAAATGATATACCCACAATTCCCTCTGTACAAATGTTTGACTCTTATATATCAAAACAATTATGCAATTATCAATTTACTCAGTCAACTAGGTAAGTAGGGCGAGAACTATTAGTTATTTTTTTACCCCAGTGTCTCACCTTAAAACATTATGTGGTACTCCAAAAATATCACAGTACTACAAGGCTACATTTTGCCACGTTTTGTTAAAAGGAGGAGGCTTGTTTCTGCCAAAAAGGTGAAAAAATTAATTATTCAAAGTCAAATTATGTTTCAAAGTCAATATGTAGTCAATTCAACCTCGCACTAAATACTAACTATGCACAATCAGAAGAATTAGTGTAAATGCTTACGTAACTATGAATATGTTGCAACGTGAGAATGTGCTTCTCACTAAAGCATTCAGTGTGTTTTTCTCATTGTGAGCTGTAAACTCTCTCCGCAGGAGTCTAACAACACCTCCCTGTGCCACTCAAAACACACACACTCTCTTGTTCTCTGAAACCTGTGGTAATTGACCGGAGTCATTTTTATCATGGACTGCTCTAGTGTCTGCTAAAACCATTGATTTGGCAAATGAGGTCAAATCTGGTTCAGGCACAACTGTTGTTTACTTAAGACACAATACTGTCAGCAGACACCACTGCGTTTGCCCACAAGTGGCTGCCGGTTTGTTAGTGGACATGTCATTTGTAAGTCTAAACGGCTGAGACTTGTAATACTAATAATAACTACTCTAGAAAAAGAAAATGTGCAGTTGATACCATAAGGAGCTATTTCTACACGGTGTGACCTCTAAAATGGCCATTTCAGTATAAAGAAGAGTAACATGTGTTGGTTTAACAAATTCAGGTTCATTCATAAAATTGTGGACATACATGTTTAATTATAGATGTCACCAAATAAAGCACATTTTAGGCTACAAGCCAAACCTTTTGGGGAGGAATAGGTCAAAATAAATACATAAAATAAAATATACATTTAAAAATAAAACAAAACAATTGTATTGGATTGCATTATGTACAAGTGTTGAGTATTCTGTCAATCTCGCATTTACAATTAAGTGTATCATATGACTAACTGTGCAATGAATCCGTTATTGAGGTCATGTTAGATGCCCTTTAAATAAAATGTTGCTGATATTACTTACATTCGAGGTGTAATTTAATATCATCCATTCCTAAACTGGCACAGAGACCCATCTCCATTAAAGTTTTAACACCTCTTATATGAGAGGGGCCAATATTAGTTTTTATTATTTGGTTTTCTAAATCCGTGTCCTCCTCTGATCAAACTGCCTTTGGCAAATGGAAAAACAATTCTTCATTTACCTCTCTTTTTGTTCATTAACTCCAGCAAACTGCACTTTTTTTGTCTGTTTAGGTTGCTGTAAGACTAAATCACAGGCCACAGTTTCCTTTAAAACAGCTTGATGGAAGAAATTAATTAAGCAAGTCTATACTGCTTGTGTACTCAATTAACATTAATTAGTTCATTCGCATGTAAAGAAAGTAAATTTGATAGTCGATTTGGTTGGTAGGTCAATCAGTGATTGAATGATAAAATGAAAATAATGTTCTGTCAGGTCACCTAAAATGTGCTTCATGTAGTTAAATATAAAACCTATTAATGAGGTTGAATCAGCCTGAACACATTAGGTTAGACTAACAAAAGTCCATATTAGATATTCAGTGAAATATAAAGGTTACAAAAAAAGGTTTAAATGTTTCCACCCACTTGATTGTAGCTTCCTAACTAATTATTGTTTACAGAAACATGGTCATATTTACATAGAGGTAAGTGGTGCTTTTCTAACAGCTTTGGTACATGCTGTTATATTGCAACTTGGTATATTATTTTTTGACAAAATAAATACATTCATAAAAAGCACCACATGAACAGTATGATCAATAAATAATGTAATTTGTAAGATGTAAGTGTCATTTAATTGGAAGCAAGATAATAAGACTGATGACACAAAGCATAGATTAATCAAATGTATATAAATAAACGATTTAAAGGCGTTCTGAAATCTGTTTGGAATCAGCAGACAATGACACTATAATTTCCTCCAGCCTCCCTTCTTATTTCACTCTCCCAAGCCATGTTAAAGTGGTGATTAGGTGTTAACTAATCTCCACTGCCCAGGGTGTGAGCAGCTCCTCCCACTCTTTCCCTCACAAAAGCGTAAAAGAAGCAGTACAACAAATATATATATATATATATATATATATATATGTATATATGTGCTGCAATTCAATATTTTTTAAATGCTTTTTATATTTCATGAAATCATTAATGCTTGACATTTTTATTGAATTACTTCTGTACATTAAGGCATTAAGGCAACCTAAACGTGCCAGTTGTAAAATTATTCAGGCTCTTGCTATTTTAATATAAAAAATATTGTACATCTTGAAGATAAAGTTGAGAAGTAGAGGATGAGAGAGCGTGCTCTTGTTAGAGAGGAGAGAAAAAAGGTTTATTTAAAGAATTTTTATCGCTCTAATAAATGGATTGGTTGTGCTTCTATAACTCAAGACACAAATGAGGTTGGCTTCCAGGGGACCGCTGGAGATCAGGTGTATTTAACCCCCCTGTGCCTCCCTTTCGTGCTTGCTCTCCTTTTCTCGCTCTCATAAGAAATGTCAGTTTCTTAGGAAATCCCCTAAAAGGAATAACTCAGAGATATGATGACATATGAAATGTTTTTTCCAAACAAACACTAAATGTATGGCTATTATATTGGTTATGATAACACAACCCCACCCTCATCTTGCCGTCCTTCAGCCCATCCCCCTTGAGAAAGCTCCGCTGAAGTCTTGTCCTTTCTTTCTTTTCCTCCCCCTCGCCTCCACCACTTCCCCTTCATTTCAGTAAAATAGATTTTTCAATTATGCGTAGAGTGAAGGGAAACGTCTCACATCTCAGGGCTTGACCCCATTTGGGTGCCGAGTTTTTCTTGGGCAAATTGACACACTTAACTCCTACTCTTACAATAATCGGCCCAGATGAAGGCCTCTCATCATAAAACCATACGTCTTACGCTCAGGCAATCAATGAGCCAACAAATACTGTAATTGAACATGAACGCATTACACTCGTTCGTGTTTAAATGAAGTTTGCGGTACTTTACTGTAGATTTACCGCAAATCACTTTTAAATCGGATTTCAAAGTCTCTACTGGGTTTCCTTCCCTGGGTAAGGAATGATTATCTTTCATATGCACTAATATAAAACAATGAATGTAAAATAAAGTAAAAATAAAGTAGATTTTATATTTGAAAAGGAAATGGAAACGAGTGATTGCTAAGTGATTGCTTACAGCTGTGGTAAAGTGGTTCGTTTAAATAAAAAATAAATATATTTTTTAATTGCATTAAAAAAAGACAAATAAAACAGATAATACATTTTATATACTAAAATTATTTTTGATGATTCTCAAACTAAGCTAAAATAAAATAAAAATGGAAACAAATTTATAGGATACATGGAAAATAAAGCAATTTATGTAACACATACAAGATAATTTTGTAATTATTTGTGAAACACAGTATAGCAACAATTTCTGACTGTAAATTGTTTCTACCATGCAATAATATATACAAAATTAATATAATATAATAATATATGCAAAATAAAAAAAAGTGAATTTAACAAAAAATAAAGAAAGAAATCAATTGAATTTAACCTCTTAACTTTCACCCCCACTCTAGAATGAATGTGCATTATATCCAAACTTAAATTGAATAAATACATTTTGCAATATGATTTTGAAGTACGATTTCCATGGTAATGCAACATCTGATTTTAAAATGGCTTTTACAAGATGATTTGTAATGTTGTAAGCTCTGAATTAATATTTAATTTATGATGAACACCAAAAAGTGGTAAGAAAAAAGGCAACAAAGAGAAACGTTTTGTGACAATGGCCAGAATCATGACGTATATTTTTGAGTTTCACTCCTGACATAAATTAATATATTACTGTTCGTACATAAAAATATCAATTTAGAATATCTGTCATGATTAGATTAGGATTTAATTGTAAGAGTGAAGTAAACCTAGGTGGTGACAGTTAAGAGATTAAAGAGATTACTATAGTAGTCCTAACCCTAATAATATGCTGCACATTTCAAGTCAAATTAAGATCACTTGCATATCACTATTAGCATATTCCTTTAGGAAAACCCAAATCACAAAATTAAATATATTCAGCGTGAATCTTAAAACAGCACGCACACAAAAACACAATCACTGCTGTTCAGTAAAGGAGATATAAAGGTATATTCGACGTGATTCAACGCCTCAGGTTATTAAAGGCAGCTTTGGGGCTGTGTGTGTGTGTGTGTGTGTGAGGGCTAAAGGGGAATTGATTGCCTCCGGGCATGTTTAACATGCTCTAACAGAGACCAGAGATACAGCGAGACGCGAGTCAGATGAACACATAAACTCACACACAAAGGGTGAAGCAGGCCAATGGTCGGACTCTCGTCCTCTGCCCCTCACCCCTCCCTCTCTCTCTCTCACTCTCTCAGAGTGGGAGCAGCTTGAGACTGGGCGGATAGTAATTATGGGGGAGTCACGGTTCACGCGGTCCACACCCCTCCCATTGTCTCCAAGTGTGTGCGTGTGCGTGTGGAGTACATCGAGAGAAAGTACGTGGTGGGTAACATGCTGTAAGGGCGTGCTGACAGCAGCATCTGGACACCAGTGGGTGTTGAAAAAGCTCTCGCACGCGCTCACACGGGGCCCCAGAGCAGAGAGCTTCATGCCATCTTGTGGTCAGTGAACACAACGCAAGCAGGCCATTCCTGTTACCCAGACCCGAAACACTTCTACATCACATACTGTATGTTTTTATATACTGTATAAAATATTAACCATAGGCCTACTTCTTTAAATAATTGTATAAAATTTATATATATATCTACATCATATACTGTCTTTATATACTCTAAAAAATGATGTTATAAAATGTACAGATACACTAATGATATTTTATACACTATTTAAATTAATATATTTTAACAGAATATACTTTACGTCTTTATTTACTGCAAAAAATGATGTTATAAAATGTACAGATATCCTGTATAATATATTAAAGATAGACCTACTTTTTAAAATAATTCTATAAAATTCATATATTTGTATATCACATCTTTACATACTGAAAAAAAAAACAAATAACGTTTCAAAATGTTCAAAATCACATCTTAATATACGGGATGAAATATTAAGGATTCCTTTTAAAACACAAAATTAATAGATTTCCACATCACATACAATTCTATATATATAGACCTTTATACCTTGTATACCACCTTTAAACCACCTTTATAAAATGTAAAAAATGTTAGTTTTATACTATTCCAAACAATAAGAGTTGAGTCAAGCAGGCAATGTGCAACAATAACTTTAGCTTGTAGATTTAATGAGGTTATATTAATTTGATTAAATTACAACCCAAATTATTCTTTAAAAGTTACAGAACTAAAAATGTATGAGACACTGTAAAAACTAGGAGGGTGAATTGCAAAAACAGTCCAAATGCAATTCACTTCTAGCCATTCACATCAAGAAATTCTGCAGTTTTCCATGTTTTAAGTTCTACCGCAGAAAAATGACAGAATTAGGGCTTAATTATAGTGGAACATGCTATTTTGGAGACATAATGTCAATATGCTTCATTTGGCTTCGAGTTTAATCCATAAATAATGCAAATTTCCATAACTCTTTCAGGGCCAACGCTGCTGGATTAGAGATTCCAGTAAAAATGTCAGAGAAAAATAGAACAAGCCGGAACTGCAAAAGAGAAAAGAAATATGTATGAAGCAACACAGAACAATACAACAAATTAAGAGATTACCAAAACTACACTTCCGCTTCTGCTTTTTTCATTTTGTCTCACATTTAATGAACATCCAAAGGTGTAAATATTACTGCAGCTTGTGTTAGTTTGCAATGTAGGAACCAACAAAATCATAAAAAAAAAACAACTCTCAACTTGCAAACACACATACAAGTATGAGAGTACAAATTGCTAGAAAGTGCAATTAGTACCATCCAAAACATTGCATACAGTGTGAACCTCATCATGAAGAAAACTTCGTTTTTCTTCCTAACACACAGAACTAATGCACTCCAGCACATGAGTGTTGATCATTCAGTTCTGTGTTACACTCAGAACCAGATTAACAAATGTAATAAAGTCCAATGTACTCTCCTATTATTACTAGATCTTTTTCGTACATGAGTTAAAGACAAAGGATCAGAGCAAATCAAACTTCAGTCTGCACTGAATTTATTCAGGCCTTAATTTAATCAGTTCTTTACATGTTGTCTCTATGTTAACTTTTGTAATCTTTTTCAGACATTACACGCCGTTCTTTTTCCCCACTAAAGGTCCAGAGTTTACTTTATTTTTTCTTTCAACCTTTGGAATTTTTACCTCCCATCAGAAACCAAACTAACCAAAACCAGTTTTGTGCTCCAGCTATGTTTGTCCAGCTGGCTTTGGCGTACATATGCTTGGTTGGCTCTTAATGTGACACACTGTTATTTTAATTTATTTAAGCTGTTTTCCATTCTCATTTCCAATTTATCTCAACAAAACATCCCCGGTTTTAAATTTATGAGTAATACAAATAATTTCAGGGCTTCCACCATTTTTTTCATATTTAAACATCAATATTTGTTTTATTTTTTAACGTTATACATACATATATATGTATATATTAGTGCTGTCAAACGATTCATCACCAAAATAAAAGTTTTGTGCAGTTTTCGTTTACATAATATATTTTATGTAAATATAAATACAAACACATGCATATTTAAGAAAAATATGGCATGTTTATACATTAAATATATTTATATATACATAATAAACAAAACACACATATAAAGTAAACAAAAACTTTTACACACACACACACACATACACACATATATATATATATATATATATATTTAATAATATTAATATTCAAAATTATAATAGATGGAGGGAATAGATATGATAAGTATATGCACACTGCAGAAAAGTGATGATATTGCATGCCAGCTGCCCATTTAAAAAACAAAACAAAAATGAAATAATAATGAAGCATTGCAATGACATTTGTGAAACAGAGTCACCCTCAAATAAAGGATCTACAACCTCTTTGAAGAACTATGACAACATCAGCACCATCATCAGTAATATGGCGACAAATGGCATTTTAATGTTAGCATGACAAATGAGTGTGATAGTATAACACACACTACTGTCAGTGAGAGTTAATACGAGATTGTCTGACAACGCCTGCAGCAGTGAACGAGCATATTAGGAGATGTAATTAACCATGAGACGGTGCGGTGCACTACTGGTGATCTCTAGAAGCACAAGACAGATGGACAGAGATTTCATTTTCAATAAATAAAGATGGCGAGCAGAGCTAAAGACAATGAGATGCAAGAGAAAAAAAAGATGGAGGAAAGAGAAAGAAACAAATAAGAGAAAAGAGAAATGAGAGAGAGCGAGAGAGATAGAGAGAGGGAGGCACCAGTCAACACTTAATTAGCTGTCATCAGCTCATCACCACAGAGAAAAGAGAGTGACTAATAATTAATGATAAAAATGAGAAGGGGAAAGGGAGAGAAACACACAAAAGAAGGGGGAGAGGGGTTAAAGAGTAGAGGAGAGATGGGGGGAGGGAGAAAGTGAGAGTAAGAAAGGGAGAACTGATTTGAAACGAGAACTAGCAAAGCCCTGGGGTCATTAAAGTCAATGAGACAAGCGTGCGTGTGAGAAATGAGAGACTGAGCCTTTAAAATCAAACGGTAGGTAATTGCCTGGCTTAACCTAGTCTGAAGCTCCAGGCCATATGATGTCATGAAGAGAAATGAAGGAGAGCGGCGCAGGAACCAATCCTGAAGGGCCCCAAATTTGTGAAGTCATTGGAACAAACACAAAATATTAGTTTGCAAAATAATATTCTTTGTTTTTTCATTGGCCATTATCATAATTAACCAAATTTTTTATTGTGATTATCATTAAAATAAAATAAAAAGTATTCATATTGGAATGCAGAATATAATTTAAATTAACAGAATATATATATGTAGGCTATATTTCAGTTACATATATAGTTTTAATTAAGTATAGTTTTAAAGTGTGCCTGTTATAGATTTTTGAAAATGCAAAATGAAAGTGTAACACAGATGTTTCAAGTGAATGAAAACATCCAAAATTTAAGTCTTAAATCTTGAAATCTTTTAAAAAAGAAAGTGCACCATGTAAAAAGTTATTGCATCTCAAAAGTTGACTTTCAAAACAAGTTTCAATGACGTCAAAATGAAACATTAGCATATTGCCTGCACACTTGTGCTGCGTCTGAAATCGCATACTTCCCTACTATACAGTACGTGAAAAACAGTATGTGAGGTGATTAGTATGTCCGAATTATTCGAATAGTATTCGAAATTCAGTAGGCGAGAAGTACCCGGATGACCTACTGCTTCCGTCCGAATTCTGTAGTACGCATACCATGGACACTTTCCTATCCCATGAGGCTCTGGGAGAGGAGCCGTCATATTCGAAAAATGGAGACACGGCTCATTTCAAGTGTAAGTACCTTGAATAAAAAAGCATTGTTTATTGTGATTAAATTACATTTGTTTAACACATTCTAAATGAATGGATGACTTATTGAAAGTTTACATTTTCGCGCTGTTGTGACGACGCATGACACGTGACAACATCAATATGGCGGATATAGTACGTCCTAATTCCATTCATACTACCCACATTCATACTATACAGAACATACTTTTTAAAGGTTGGGTTGTACGTTTAGTTTTAAATGTAGTACCTACTTAAGCAGTATGCGATTTCGGACGCAGCATTGGTCCTTTTGCATTGGTCTGAATGAAAATGCAATTTCATTTTTTGCCACTAGGTGCCACTTTTGGAACGTTAAAAGCTCACAAACACTGCTTTAAATGATATCAACCAATCACCAGAGAGGTTTTCAAAAATGTATCATTTAATGAATCACTTGGGAGTCAAAAAAAAGCATATTATATGAAAATAAAAGTGTTTTTTGACCTTGCATGCAAGGGGACCCCCAAAACCAAAACATGAACCTTTCATAACCCATAATAGGGGCGCTTTAATAGTTTTTACTAAATAATAAGTGATTTTATAGTTGTATCTACTTATAGATGTAATGTAATAGTTACTCTTTTTTTTTCCAAAACAGTATTTTATTTCTGGGGAAAATCAAACAAACAAATAATGCTTTATTTTAGTACAGTTTTAATCTGCTCAACACCCTGAAAAGTATTATTCATAAATGCAGTGATTGTGACTAGAGTGACTAGCTAATTGTTTTGCCATGTAATTCTTTTAATTAGCTCCAGTATGTTTGCAGCATGGCAAAGGGTATAATGCGAAAAACATGACACATTATGCATGAGGAAAAGATACACAGGATTTGACTATCCTACAGAGGAGAGACTGAAAGACCCTGTTTATTTAGCCGTATGTGTGTGTGTGTGCCTGTGAAGGAGAATATTGTAAAATCAATGTGTTTGTCTATGGATGCAAGGCTAATTGGAGGTGTGTGGACTGCACTGAAGCACATATGCCACACAGAGCGGTGCTGAGCCAATAACTCAGCAGGAAATGGTACTGACAGATGAGCACAGAGAGAAAGAGAAAGAGAGAGAGAGACAAAAAGAGATTGAAACATCATAACCTTGTATTTCAGATGCCCTACATCTATTTTGGGATACAGACATTTACTTACAACTTACAAGTTACATGGTTAGTTATGACTGTGATACCAATAACAGCATTGACATGATCTATGAAGATGCTACTTGGAAGACTCAATATAATCAGCTTTGGGGTTTTTAGGCCATATATTTGTTTTAGAGTACTGCTAAAAGCTGAAGATATAAACTTTTTGCAGATATGGACCTTCTTTTGTACAAGTGTACAGTCTTTCTCTTCCGGGACAGAGAAGCAAAACCAGTAACGATCTTGTAGTGCCTCAAAATTAATTTTCTGTACAACAACAGACTCTACAATGTTTTTATGTTTTTTTCATAAAACCTTATGGTCTTCCATATGTTCAAGTTCACTTTAGCTTTTCTCACAAACAAGGCAATACAATAGTAGACCTACTACAGCATTTAGTATCAGATACCAAAACAAATGGCCAAAACCACAACGACATTTGGTTGAATACCTGTAAACTGCACATGCCCTTGTTAAAACTAACAATTTCTTCATCGCTGACATCAGAACAATTTAGCAGAATTTCTTTAGTGAATGAACTGTATTTAGATATCCACTTCATCCAGAGCAGAGGCCTTTTCTATGCCGTGAACCCTACGATGTCGCCTGATGTAACCTTGTTAAATGATGTAACCTGAAATGTCAAAATATATTCCTCATCTCTAAAGCACAAAATATCTAGAACATGATGATAAGAAATCAGTGAAAACCCTAGTAAATAGCTAACTAAATATATAGATACTTTATTATTACTGAGCAAATACATCTAAAGTTCAGAGGTTTAAGTTAGACAATAGAACACAGATGTTTCACTCTCAAAAAATAAATGCACAACATCCCTACCTTTGGGTAGCCTATCAATTATCCCAATTAATGAATGTGAATGAACCCTAAAAATTCAGACTGCAGTGTTCTTGTCCACAGCACTGTGAATGAACTCATCTTTTAACAAATTTACAGAAGATATCCAGAATAACTCATGACATGGTACACTCATCTGTGAGAATGGACGATTTGCTGATTTCAAATCGTGGGTAAAAGCACGCAGAGTAATAGAACAGACATGCTAGAGGATTCCGGTCAGCATTTTGGCATTAGCCATCAGTGGTTCATTTGGGTTGGCATGAATCTAACAGGGATATTTCAGTCTGAGGTCTCCCCACACATCCATCTCTATTTCTCGCTCTCTCTCTTTCTGGCCAGTGTTTATTTTCATTTGGCTTTCCACTATGCAATATGGAAATCAGACAAAATTAGCAACACATGTGATGTATGTGTGTTTTAGCGAAGCATGAGTGATTGGACTTGTTTTAAAACACTTTAATACACAGATAATGCACTTGAAAATAGTAATGCCACATATAACACAAAGCCAATGTCCAAACAGAAGGAGCTCTGATATGACTGATTATATGGGTTTATGGTCACTTTAGGAGTATTTCAAAGCTCATTTATTGCACTCAAGTGTTTCAATTTAAGAGTGTCTATTCAGCAGTAAAATGAATGTAAGGATGTATCTACAAGGACAAAACACTGATGTGGTCTTTCCTAATGATCACGCTTCCCATAAGCACACCTAGACATCACACTCTGCCTTGACCCTTGTGCCGCTACCATGGAAGCTGTGTGTGGTAACATTATTACCCATGGGCCTTTGAGTCAAAGGTTTGCCTGTGGGATTTAGAGCAATCTCACAAAACAGCTCATGCACCAATGCAAAACAAAAACGGCAACGCTTTGCTTGTCACATTTTATATATATATGTTATATATATTAATCCCATTCTAAGTCTTAGTTTGCTGCAGATTAATCGCATACATTATTCAAACAGATATGAAAAGCTTTAATAAGCAGAATAGAAGGTAAGAAATTGAAGGCAAACTATTCATGGCAACACTTTAGTCAAATGATTTAAATTTATAAAAAATAATTTAAATTTAGCTTTATATATTTTCAATTCACTAACATTTCTGATTTGTATTTAGACTTAAATTTTCCATGGACTTAAATTAATTGCACCTGGCTTGTATGAATTTACACTTAAAATACAAAAATGTATTTCACTATTCATCTTGCTATCAAATATATGTGACCCTGGACCACAAAACCAGTCTTAAGTCACTGGGGTATATTTGTAGCAATATACAATATCCAAAAATTCATTGCATGGGTCAAAAAAAATAATATATATATATATATATATATATATAAATATAAATACATTTTTGCCAAAAATCCTTATCATAGTTCATGAAGGTATTTATTCAATTTCTTACCAAACATATATGAAAACAAAAAATTTTATTAGTAATATGCATTGATAAGATCTTCATTTGGACAACTTTAAAGGTGATTTTCTCAGCATTTAGATTTTTCTGTACCCTCAGATTCCAGATTTTCATATAGTTATATATATATATATATATATAGTATCTCGGTCAAATATTGCCCTATCCATCCATACATCCCAATCATACATCAATGGGAAGCTTATTTATTCAGCTTTCAGACCATGTATAAATCTAAATTTCGGAACATTAACACTTATTACTGGTTTTGTTGTCCAGGGTCACATATGTTAAGTAGCACAAGTTTTAAGCAGTTTCTTGAGCAGCAAATCAGTATCTGATTTCTAAAGGATCACTGAAGACTGGAGTAATGATGCATTTCAATCAGAAAATTCAGCATTTCATCAGAGGAATAAATTCTATTTAAAAAAAAAAAGTTCAAACAGCATGAAGTCAATATCCATCAAGCCCTATGTTCACAATAAATTATGTACACCTATTCCATCTCATATAACCAGAGAGAAGTGCTTTAATAAAGTAAATGAGGCATATGTATTTATGTCATTGCATTAATTTCAAACCAATGACTTTACAGCTAAAATAACCAACACAGAGTTTATAAATAGCTTAGAACAGTCTTCAAAAGTGATCTTATACATTAACTATAAAAGAATATTTTATTTCTTGTTGCTTTTTATGGCTGCACACATGTGTTATTTAGTTCAATTATTTCTGAAAAAGAATCAAGAGCCGTAAAAGCGCTCAGAGAGAGATCAAGACTGTTTCCTTGGAGGAATTCTAATCATAAAAACATTTACAGGTACCTCCAGATGCAAGCAGAGTTTGTTAGATTTGTTGCTGTTTGTATCCAGGCACCCAAATACACACGTGAAAACAAGCTCATTAGTCTAAAGGGTTTTTCGAGTCTCAGAGCGCCATTTTGGACTTAAAAATCCTCTCTGTGGATCAGACCTGTATTTTAAACCACATTTAATTGCTTAATACCTGGGAAAAGAAATTATTCAAATTGCCAATGTTTTCTTTGCACATCATTTGTGCACCCCTGAGTGTTTGTCACCGCTCTAAGTTGACTTCTTTCGATAGACTCCATCGTATGATTGTTTTTATGGCATTTGAGTTGAGTACTGCTGATTTTAGTATGTGAATGAAAACGTATCTGTGCATCGACTTACTAGTGTAAAAGTGCGGTCATCTTAGCAAAATTTGGATAAAAATTCACATGTACAGCAAAAAAAGTACGATGTACAGTACAAAGCGCAAGTAAGAACCCCACTTAATACAATTTGGTTATTAAATGCAAAAAAACGGATTAGAAAATTGAAAAAAGCAAACCTCTAATGGTATTTGATTGCAGATAATATTTGTTTTGATCTTGTAGTGCTACTTGTATCAGAAATACTCGAATCTTAGACATAATAGCTTCATCACTGAAATGCTCTCAGTGCTGTGTTTTTGAAACAATTCTGACCCACTCGTGAGGTAACTGGTTGCTTTTTTATCTAATAACAACTGAGATCCTGACATTAATAATAGCCACAAAGTACAGAGATTTGGAATTAGATAATTGGAGTTAAACGTGAAACACTCTTTAACCAGATATTGCACATCTTGGCTTTTGACACGTGGGTCTATATATTCGTCTACTCATTATTGATGCTTAAAGGGACATAATCACGACCGACCTCTAATGAAACAGAGGGAGAGAATCAGATCAGTGAGCATCAAAGTGGGAATTTCCAAACCCGTCACGACATTTGCTGGGATAAGGCAGAGAGACAGACAGAGATGTTGATTCAGTGTATGTCTGATTTAATTGCTGCCATATGCAGCTTTAACAGGAGCTTCTTTCCACTAATGAGACCCAAGAGGGAGAGGGGTTAATTACTACAGCTGCAGTGTGCAAGAGTGAGTGAACGAGAGAGAGAGAGATGTTCCCCGGAGTCTTCATGTCTCTCTGAAGGAGATGTTTAATGAAGTGCTAAACAGGCAGAACAGTCTGAACATACACATATATACTGTACACACACACACTAACGTTCACACATTCTTTGTTTATTATTTTGTTCTTCTTTGGTCACGGCATCACTGGAATCACAGATCAAGGGTCTGTTTTTCATCTGCTGTTTGTTTACACTAGCTGATGCTGTACTACAAGTTTTATACTAATGCAGAGACGAAATTAGATGGTCAGCATTGGATTTTACTGTCATATAATGTTTACAAAGTGTAGAGCGACCATGGTGCTCTCATATGATAAAGAATTCATTTATATCCACGCACCATTATATTTAGATATTATTGTTATGTACTTCAAAGATGACCATGATATATGTAAAAATACCGTAGCGCCAGCCCAATCTTACTGCAATTTGTACAGAGTTTACGAAGTGGCTAATTCAAACAAATTCACACAACCTCACTCATACGAATATATATGATTTTTGCTAAATCGGACATATTTTACAAGATGCCAATTCATATGAATTTGTACCAACAACTTAACCTTGTCCCTAAATCTAACTGGTGTTTAGACAAATCGTACAAAATCATACGAGTGAGGTTGTACAAATTAGCCACCTCATAAAATACGTACGAATTGGTTGCGAGACGGTAGTGCTGTCAAATGATTAATTGCGATTAATCGCATACAGTGTGTAGTGTGTTTATTTATTATGTATATATAAAGACACACATAAAGCATGAGTGTACTTGTATTTATGTGTATGTATTTATATTCACATATATAATATCCTATGTAATAATATTTAATATATAAACGTAAAAATTTTCTTTCATATACACATGCATGTGGGTATATATTAGGGCCGGGACTCAATTAAAAAAATTAATCAAATTAATTAGAGGCTTTTTAACTAATTAATAGAAATTAATCGCATTTTAATCGCATATAAATATTTGACCTGAGAACAGTGAGAAGTAAGTTTTTTCATATCGATTTTTAGTATACCATTGAATAATGACTGAATACATAAGCTTAAGCAACAAAATATTGTTTATTTTTGTTCAACCAAGTTGCTGATTACATGACCGGCTTTACTGACAAAACATGCAAACATATCGGCCGATACGGATCGGTGCATCCCTACTTTCAAGTACATTCAGACATAGATATATATAGAATGACTAGATGTCTCGTCTGCGTTGCTGGCCAACGGAGTCGAACGTCTGCATATGGCAGACATCTTACCACAGGCTGCTCGCTCACCCAAAATATTGTGTCATTCTATATATATATTCAGAGTATTAGAAATGGTAATTGGTGCTCCAGTATAATCGGTCCGCCGAAACTCATCCAGTGAAGCATTCCGCGGTGCAAAAATAAGTGCGATTAAAATGCGTTAAAAAAATGTACCGTGTTATTTTTGTGTAATTAATTCCTCTAAATTAACGTGTTAAAGTCCCAGTGTATATATATATATATATATATTTATACACACACACACACACACACACAAACACATATAATAAAAAATAGCTTTGGGTACTTTTGTTGTTAGTGTAACTCTATTTGCAGATATTTAGTACCATAGTTAAACATTACATTTTCAAGTAGAAATAATGAAATAGTATTTTTGTAAAACATGCTCCAATAAGCTTTACTGAAAAATATTTAAAAACTAGGCAGTTATTGGCCAAAATAAGACATTCAAGATGTACTATGAAAGTAAAAAGTCTGGAACTAGATGCATATACTGTATTCAAAAAATAACCTATGAATATAAAATGCAAAGATAAATATTGCAGTGGTGTTGTGTTCAAATATGGAGGAAAGTCAAACATTTAAAAAAAGAGTGATGAAAACTTACTAAACATATACGGGCTTGGGTGGTATTTTGTCAATTTTCACATTTTAATCTGTGTTCAACACACTCAGTTTACATCATTTACACATCTCAGCCCAATATGTTTGATAAAACATTTGGAAAGTTGATTAGCAGTTTTTTATTGCATGTTTAAAAACAATTTGGCACCTATTAGTCAAAGCTTTGTTTTTAGCAATTCAGACAGATGTTTGAGAAGCGCACGGTGTGGAAAATCCCGTCTTGCAGAAAAAGCAAACAGCTAAAGCTGGTAAGAGTGAGAGCTGAGAATGAGATGAGGTGAATGTGAGAACACATCCACGAATCGCACAAGACATTAATCAAGTCTATTAATGTCTTATCAGGATGATGTCATTATCTTGCTAATATCAAATTATATGATAGATGACAACGAGCCAAATTATCCCGTTATCACACAAAGCAATTAACAGGTGTTATTTACAAAATATACATAAATAAATCAGATAATTACTAAATATCTATGAATTATAGTAACAGGACAGAAAAAAGCTAATCTCCAGTGTTTTTCCAAGACAGCAATGAAACTAAATGTAGACAAACAGGCTTTTTTATGGCTAAAAACACACTCTAAACAAGCACATATTGGAAAAGTTTCTGGCTAGTAAAGACTGATACTGCATTTGTGTACTTGAGTAAACTTATTTTGGTTTAAGTGCTACTTTTGCTACTTCCATATTATATACACACATATCAGGGTTATTACAGGAAACTAAAAGTGAAACAAAAATTTAAACAATTAAAAATGTTTTACTTAAAATAAAAGCATGCTAAAATATGATAAGAAAAAGATTTCAGCTAAGGCAAAAAAGGCCTTTTTTTTAAGGCAAAAATTTTTTTTGATGTACTAACACTATAAGACAGAAATTAATAAAATAAAGTATATGCACATATATAAAAATGACAACAACAACAAAAACCTGGACAGTCACTAAATATATTTAACTAAAATGAAAGTGGAAAATACAAATAAAACAAATTTAGAAAATTAATAAAAACAAAAGTAGAATCTCAATAAAGCAGATATTCTGTACACAAACATACATCAATATAGAGGGCTACATAAATAAATTTGGATTAACTGCATTATAATTAATTATCCACAATGTTTAATGTTTTAAAGAAGTCTCTTATTCTCACCAAGTTTGAATCTATTTGATAAAAAATACAGCAAAAACAGCAATAATAGGAAATATTATTAATACTTTTGTGTAATTTATAAATCTGTTACTTCTCTGTAATTTCACCTTTTCTTCAGAAACCATTAGAATATTCTGATTTGCTGTTAAAAAAGCATTTATCTTATTATCAATAAAAAAAAAACACTTTAATATTCTGGTGAAAACGGTGAACCTTTTGTTCAGGATTCTTTAATAAATCGCTTTTTTTTCTCAAAGCAATTAGGGCTGTACGATTATGACAAAAATCACAATTATCACAATAAAGGAATATTTACAGAAACAGTAAACTGATATTAAAATGAAATATATCTCATAACACCGAGTCTCCTGAGCTGTGAAAGGCCCACCTCTGACCTGGACCAATACATCTTTTCCTTAAAAAACTGAAAACACTGCTGCACTCAGTAAGATTTTGGCACTCACATACTCAGGGCAGAATGGTATCACAGTCACACTGAACAGGGACACGAGTAGCTATAGTGATGTGCACCGATATCGCCATGGTGACATCGCTCCTGCTATCACTGTGGCAGATACCCACAGCGCCGGAGCACAACACACAGCCGGAGAGCGGCAGATACACACATACATACACATGCACTCGCTTCCTACAGATGCTTCTCTGTGAGTGACACCTGTTCCCAGAGTGTGCAAGCTTCCTGCCAGTACAGGAAGTTAATCCAGTTAAACATGGTTCTAGGTGTGTGTAGTGAAGCAAATGTCAACCAATAACAAACAGTACATACATATATATATATATATATATATATATATATAGATACAGTGCCCTCCACTAATATTGGAACCCTTGGTAAATCTGAGCAAAGGTGGCTGTGAAAATAAATCTTGTTTATCCTTTTGATGTTTCGTTCAAAAAATGTACAAAACTCTAACCTGTCATTGAATTAAACCAATTGAAAATGGGAGAAAATCTCATTGTGAAATAAATGTTTTTTCTCCAATACTTGTTGGCCAAGTGAAGTATATTCCCATTAATATTCACAATTTTAAGGACTCCGGGGTGATTATGAACATGAAAATATCCAGCCCTGGCTTCCTGTTTCACAGAAATATATATAGGAGGGAAAACAAACCCCAAAATCCCTTAATCATCAACACAATGAGAAAAACAAATAATATATTTCTTATATGCTGCAAAAGATAATTGAGCTTCACCAATTAGTGACAAGACAAGAAGACAAGAACTAGAGCAGTGAAAATTGCAATTTTCACCATCAGGGAAATAATTAAGAATTTCCAATCAACATTAAACTGCCTGGAAGAGAAAGTGTGTCTCTATTATCCTAATACATGACAAGGAGTTGAGTTTAAGTTGTTCAGGAGGGTTTAAGAAAAATTCTCCTCACTCATCCACAAACACAAGGATAAAAAGTACTTTGTGTGTACAATGAAATATACTGCTGTGTTTTTGATGTTGTGGGTCTATATTTCAGCTGGAG
>JAUMHI010000033.1:13056898-13071913 GCA_032359435.1 Enteromius unitaeniatus | reverse complement strand
TATTATTGTCCCTGTTTTGATTTCAGCAAATCAATTCGAGCGAACGCATACTACGTGATTAATATTCATGAACCCTGAAGCTCATTAATACTTAGTGTGTTCTATATTGTTATTAGTAGTAGAATTCGTAGTAGTTTTGTTATCTTAAAATTCTTTGCCCCGGTTTTTATAGAAACATTAAATGATAAACAAGCACCACCACCAGTTAGTTTCATTAATTTAACACTGATCTTGACCATGTGTTAACCACAGACTGCCTTTAACCAACAAACCCATTGATTTAGGCATGACTGTACCATAAATACAAAGTCATTTCCTGTATTAAGCACTCATTCCTGCTGCTTCATGAATTTGAAAAAAATTACAAAAATGAAATGGTCAGACATGCGGAAAAGGATGGTAGATAAAGAAACGGCTCTTTGCAGAGATTGCTTTGGGATACAGCCACATACCACAAACTGAAGAAACACTCTTTTTTATGTTTTCCGTCATTCCAAAGTGTTCTTTCCAGTTGAATTGACTTCACTGTTTTTCCATTTGAATCGTAAAATCCGTCAGTCACTTCTGTTGCACATCTCTTTTACCATCTCAATCCACTGAGGGACAAAGTCACAGACTAATTGTGTGTGTATGTGCATGTGTGTGTTCCTGGTTTTCCTCTCTTTTGGGAGCTAGCCTTAGTTGCAAACACCATCTGCTTACTACAGGATCACCTGCTAGCAAACATTTAACCAACAAACACACACACACACACACACACAATACCTGCCTGTCATTAAGTACCAAAGTTGTTACTGTAAGAACAAAGTGTGTCAGAGTTTAAGTGAAGAAATGAAAACTTCCACTAATAACGGTAACAAATAATATTTCTTTACCAAATACATAATTAGAAATGGCATTACAATTTGATTTGTTTGATTATTTAAAGTTTGGGGTCTGTAGTATTAAACAATGCATTAAACAATAGTGGCAACAGTGGCTTTCTAAAAGATCATGTGACACTGAAGACTGAGTACATCTGAGAATGTCATCACATTACATTTTAACATCATATAGTAAACGTGTATTTTAAGTCGTAATACTATTTCACATATTTTTAGGATTTTTCATCAACACACACTTGAACTTATTCACTAAACTGTTCAGTGTATAACTTTAGTAATTATTCAAGCTATATATAATGTTGTATACCTGTTAATTATACAGTATAAACAAGTTTTTTAAGTGGAAAAAGGAAGCTGGCATGCAAAACAGAACAACATATCTAACGAAAGTGATGACTGTAAGGTATACTGTAACTACTGTAATAGCTACTCTAAACAATCGACTAAATTTGCTGCTATTTAAATGATCAAGAACAAACTATCTTGTTAGTTGTCTAGTTTGTTTGATAGTTGTTCTGTGCCTCTTCATTCTTAATAGCATCATTCAGCTGCATTTATTCAACACTTTAATGCTGTGAAAGGCTTGTAGTTAAGCTGCGCTGCATGAAAATAAGTTTACATACAAAAAGCTTTTCGAACGTCTGCTATAAAATGGGAGCGTTTACAAGAACAATGCAAAGAAAATGGACAAATTTAACAGACCTTCATCTTGCAATATTCATGTAGAAAATCCACGAAAATACCCCACGTACAAAAGCAGGCTTATGCTTTTCCCTGGCTAGGAGTTTGTCTGTTATTGCTTGTTAATTACTTCATCCAGTTTTTTGGCCAGGAAAGAAATAAATCATGATAATCTTCTAAAAAAACTCTCCCTTGTGGAACCTATAAAAGAACCTTTCAAGGTGCTAAAGAAAGAACCGCGGAAAGTGACGCGGCCCTCCATTTCCGAGCAATTCCAAACAATTACGCTTTGTTTCTGTGCAACAAGAGTGATATTAGTCACCCTAATTCTGACGCTTTTGAAACCAGAATGCTTTCAGAGGATGTATTAAACGGATATAATGAGGTTATCACAACACTGAGGTTATTCAACAAGATGTTTCATGTTCGACAAGAGTGTCTTGTGCAAACACACACACACACACACACACACACACACACACACGAGTGAAACAGCCAAGAAGCTCATCATTAGCATACAATTGCTATACTGGGAGCATTGTTTCTGAATCTCTTTAAAAGGGGACTTAAATTAAATCAGTCTGATGATGGCTTTTCTTCTCATTCTTCACGTCTTCAAGCACTCTTTTGTCATCCTGTAATCCCCTCGGCCCAAACTCTAATCCGTTTCAGAAAGATACAAACACAGCATTCCGAAAACTCCGGAAAAACTTTCAGATACGTACAATTCCTTCCAGGGCCTGAAAATCTCCTGTATGGATATAATTTGCTCCATTGAATTTTGCTGTACAAAAAAAAAGTACCTGCACTTTTCCACCGCTCTGGTGTAGCACCCTTTCAAATCGAGGATGTCCGAGTCTGATCCACTTGTAAACACACAGAAAATGTGTTTCACGCCAAACCTAGAAGGGGGTAGAAGTCATTTTTCCGTTGCTTTGAGATCCAGTGCTTGTATGAATACACAAACTCGCACACATAGCATAATTGTAAATAAAATCGACACAGTTGCAGTTTAGGATCACAAGAAAACCAGCCACACCAGATTATTTCGCACACGCGACAAACACACACAATTGATTCTCTCAGAACATACGCTCAGGATTTTCTGAGCAGGCCTCACTCATAAAGGATGTTTGAATGGTGTGTTTCACACATTTGCCCTGCACTGAAAGGCATGGAATAGAAAGAACTTGGGATGATTGGCTTACAGGCCCCTCACTGCGGGGCCCGCTCCCACTGCAGGCTGTGACAGACAGAAACGTAGAGGGTGAAACTCTTTCAGATAGACATGGTGCAGCTTCTGATTAGGTCATGAAGGACTATACAGGAAGACTGACTGATAGAAATGGTTAGCAATGGTGTTTTAACAACCAAAAAGCACTAACTTAAAAGTACCATACGCCATGTTTTTTATATTATATATATTGAAGATTATATAATAGTATACCATGACGTTCTTGGCAAGCAAGGTATATTATAACACATACTACCATTTTATTGATGTTATTATTATTTTTTTTATTTTAAATTTTGAATTTACCCTTTTCATGTTTCAAAGAGTATCTTCTAATCAAATAAAAAGTTGATTTTAATGTTTACCATAACATTGAAAAACTATTACAATTTAACTGATTAACTTTACTACATTTTAATATATACAAATGTAATTTATTTTATTAATAATAATAATAATAAACTTTATTGTATATAGCGCTTTTAAAACTTAATCTCAAAGCGCTTTACATACATGCATAAAAATGAAATAAAACAATATACACGAGTATGAACAATACAAACAACCATTCAATACAAATTAATAAAATACAATAAGAAATCACGTTGATCACATAAAAGCTAACGTAAAATGTTATAAGAGAGGATTTAAAAACAGTAAGGGATTCAGCATTTCTGATCTTAGAAGGCAGAGAATTCCACAATTTAGGAGCCAATGAGGAGAAAAGAAAATTGTGCAAGGCCTTATATATAAGCATGAGTATTTTGTAGTCAATGCGAAAACAGGAAGCCAGTGCAATTTTACCAAAACAGGTGTTATGTGCTCCTTTGCAGTGGTCTTTATAAGTATTCTAGCGGCTGAATTTCAGACCATCTGTAATTTACTTGGTGTTGCTTTAGAAACTCCTGCCAGCAGAGCATATTATTGATCAGTTTCATTGTTGAATAAAACTAATAATGCCTTAATATAACTTCTTAACTTCTTACTGACCCCAAATTTTTAAACATCAGTCTAAATATCACTGTAAATGTCATTTCTGGTATTAAAAAGTATAATGGCAGTACCATTGTATGATGAGTATAATACTATAATATAATAGTCATATACCATTAACTTTTTTTGCTTTTGCTCTTTAAAGTACTTACAAAATACCATAAACAAAACAAAACAAGACAAAAACATATTTAACATATACAAAAAGCACCCTTTCATAAATCGCATAGCATGGTACTAAAATTCACGTACCAGGGTATTTACATTGTGTTCTATTTACTAGCGTTACAGCACCAAGATAAAGCACTATGTAGACTTCACCACTGGATGCAATGACTGTGCCATGGTACTGAAATGGCACTATGGTACAATCATCAATTCTATGATATTTATTTATTTTATTGATCATAAAAATTACTGTGGTTGTAACATGATAAATTATGTTGGAAAGTATGTATTTATTACTTTTTAATAATACATTTACTGCATGAAGTGAAATGTTAAATTGAAACCCTTGAGGTAAGATGCCCCACCTCCCAGTTTGTCATGTGATTTTAACCCTCATGAGACAACCATTCCCATGTTTATTAAAAAAAACTTCCTTTATCAGGCTACGAACACAAAAACAACACACTGAAGTAAACTGACTGATAAGCATGCAAACCACAGACTTTCATGCAGCAGTGTAAACGCGTACACGCATGTGCACATGCATACTCAAAATGCTAATTACGCCGAAGAGTGTGAAAGCTCATTCGCCGGCCAGACTAATTAAACAGCATCATCTCATCTATATTCGTAATTAAACACTTGAGCATAATCACACAACGCACCAGGACTCCAAACGAATCAATTAAAAGCGTCTGATTAATTAATTTATTCTGACTACATTTGTCCCACTTTCTAATAAATGGATACTTTGTAGTCATTTCACTTTAGCCTCATTTATCTTTTTTTTCCTAACCTCTTTGTTGTTCTTCATAAAGTTGACCACAGGGCAAATGCATGTCATTTCCATTTTTTTTTTTGCTGTTGCACTATTTTCTCTTTTAAGTTGCGTTAAATTGAGCCTGCTTGAGGCAAGTGCTTTAAAGAGAAAGAGAGAGAGGTTGCAAATACACCCATGCTTTGATACCATTTAACATGGTTAACGACATACAGTACACAGGAAAAACTGTATTAAAGGGACAGGCCATGCAAAACAAACAAAAATAAATCAATCAAATTTTATTTCTCATGTGGGACCCAAATGGGAAATATTTAATTACAGTTATTTGGCAAGTGAAGCTTTCATGTTTCAAAAAGAGGTAAATAATAAACTGCTGGTGATCTTTCTATTCAGTGGCCTGTTGCAACAGAAAAGCTGAGCTGAACCGAGAACTGGACCCGATTTCATGAATGAAAAAAATCTCATTCATTGAAATTGATCAATCACTTGTACTTCATAAAATGCACCGATTTAAATGTCAGTTTGCTTCTCACAGATTACTATTGTTATTATTACACATTATTATATTAACTGCATGATTTAGGCCTGAAATATAGTCATATGGACTACTTTAACAATGCTTTCAGTCCTCTCTGAAGTTTGAATGGTTTAATCGCCATTCACTAAAATTGGATAATTATGTAAAAAGCAACCAGTACATTCTACGAAATATCTCCTTCTGTGTTCTACAGAACAAAGCCAACATGAGGATAAGACTTCATTTTCGGGTGAACTATCTCTTTAAAAAACAAGCGTTGCATTCATAATGTCAGACACGCATGGCACCAACAAAGTCTTTTAAGTTTAGCACCTTATTGTCTTTATGTACTGTGCAGGGAAGGAATGAAAAATGTATGTTGACAGACGAGTGTGTGTGTGCTCCATCGACTGCTCCCAGCCCCAGCGGTCCCATTTACCTAGTACAGTGTTCAGGTCTGCGATATTAATTAAGATAAATTCGCCTCCATATTCTGGTGCTGTGCTATCACCCCATTTATCAAAATTAGGTTCATTATTTCTGTGCGCCAGCAGAATTATTACCTTTTTCATGTCTGATTTTTATTAATATTCATAATTTAATAACGCCGCATTTGAGGCTGTCCGCAGAGGGAGCATTTATGAGATAAAGAACTGTGACATTCACAGACAGGGCGGGCAAAAAACACACACACACACACACACACACATACACAATCTGTTCACACAAGGCCTGTGTTGATAATTTATTGCAAGAATCATGCATTATTTTTACATAAAACTGTTGTTTACATTTTTACTGGCAAAGTACGCATGCCCTTATGAAACACACATAAAATGATGATTTATTGCAGCAACACCCTTTTAAGATGCAATGAAGATATCAATTGGTAATACTGAGACTTTAACTTGGACATATGCTTTTCTGCTTCAAGATTACCATAGGCTATATTGTGGAATATGTGGAAGAACCACAGTACAGTTGGGAAATACATGTTAATCATTTCCATATGAAAGTACCATGGTGTTCCTGAATGCCTATTATTATTCAGTACCATTGATGTACCATTTTTTTTATATTGAAATCCATATTTCATTGTTTTTGAATGGTACTTTTTGGTGCATGCCACTTTAAATAATAAGATACTGCTCAACCCACCCCTTTTTTAATTTTAATTTTGAGCTATTCTATGGAGAAGCTGAGTGTGTAACGAGAGGAATGTGTATAACCATCACGCATTTGAAAAAATATTTTTTTCCTTTTTTTTCTCAATATCGGTTCATGTATTTAAAATGACGCCACTACGCCAACATTTCCTTTGCTCGCACTTGCCTCCCATCCATCTCACGTTCACCCTGCAGGTGAGCTGAGCTGAATTGACATTTTCCTCCCTCGTTTTTTCTCACCCTCCGCCTCTCTGGTGCTGTAATTTGGCATAATTAATGCTAACATTACTGCTGATAATTTAGCTACTTAATTAAACTCAGAGGACTTCATTAAGGCCGGGATGGCACTGCGACTTGTGTGTGTATGTGTGTGTATACATCATCAGTGTCAGCAAATGTGTGTCAGAGACTGGGTGTGTGTGTGTGTGACATAATTTGCTTGTGAATAGCGACTTGGTGGGTAATTGTTTTTGTCATTAGATCTGAGGCGGTGATAAAGATGGGCACAGATAAGGGGCTCATGTGCATGCGTTGATATTGTTTTTGTAGTGAATTGTCTTTTAAAGGACAAAAATAAATAACCTTTGAGACCCCATGGTGTGAACTAAGATTTTGCTAAGATCGCATTTTTAACACTCTTTATTTGATCTTCAACTCACCAGTCTAATTGATACAGAGCTTTTCAGTAGACTATTAATTAGAAATCAGTATGTATACTCAGCACATTAATTACGTTTTTCTGTATACTGTCAACATGCACAAAACAACACTGCGTGCAGTGCTATATGCTATAATGCAATAGGCTCAACTTGTTGTCTACATAGGCAGCATCTTGTAATGCAAAATTCAAACAGAAACACAACTGATTTCAAGAGTGTTTTGCATAATATGTTCCTAACATTGTGATATTAACATTTTTTTGAATACACAAATATGACACAAAGTAGCATATATATATATATATATATATATATATATTATACATTTTTCTTACAACTCCTTGATTGCTGGAATTTATGTTTTATGATTCCTGTGGGTTTTCTGTTAATTCTTTTATCCATTATGTATTTATTTCTATCCATTTTGTACATTTCAAATATACATTACTATTAAAATAGAAAAATGTTAAATAAATAAATGCAACCTCAGTGAACCTACTACTGAGACTACTTTCAAAAACATAAAAATATTTTATGCATATATCAGCGTAATTTTGCTTAAAGTAACATGCCTAAAAATACTGCCAGTGAAAACTCTAGCCGTAAGAGTGGACTAAAAGATCTATTTAAAAGAGGATGCTGTTTTAGCTAAAACTGTTAAGTCTATCTGCTATAATAATCACTGTCCAAACAGTCAAATGAATTATGCCTCTTTCATTCATTATGCATGCGAATCACTGTGTGTAACTTGGCCAGCGTATTTGAAAGGTCCTATAATTCACTACTGTTTTCTTATTCTGCACTGGCCTCTCTCTGCTCACTCTCTACCATCCTGCCACGTCTTATTAAAGTCATCATGAAGACAAAATTGACCCAGTGTACTTTCTGGTCTTACCGTGCATGACTCATCTGTGCAAAAAACAAAAACTAAACAAAAAAAACAGTAAGCTAAATTAAATGACTTTGTCTCTAAAAGCCAAATATTTAACCAATAGCCAAATCATAATTTTAGGCTACTGTTGTAGGGAATGGGAGCCTTTCAATATAAAGTCAATGTGAACTGGCATCTGCAAGCATAATGACTAATAAGCTAAAATCAGTCAGTCCGTCTTTTTTGAAACATTTGAATACTTCTATTCAGCAAGGATGCATTAAACGAAAGTGACACTAAAAAGAAAAATGTATCACAGCCTTTTTCAGCACTGATACTAATAAGATATTGTTTCTTAAAGAATCAAATTAGTATATTGGAATGATTTCTGAAGGACCATGTGACATCGAAGACTGACTGTCTGCTAAACATTCAGCTTTACCATCAAGAACAAATGATGAGTTAAAAAAAATAAATTTCTATAACATATTCACAACATTACTGTATTTTTGATCATTTACGCAGCCTTGGTGAACATAATGAAACATTTCTGTGTGAAACAGTATGCTCAATAAGCTAGTCCCTAACTAGAAAAGTAGTGACCTTTTCACAATTAGCCAAGTCTGATGTGTTAAACCCAGAGTTACTGTACAAAAATGCAATACAATTCAAACAATTAGACCTTATATCAGACCAGAAATAGTCAGACTAAAACTGTGTCTTAAGTCTACATGTGTTTATACGCCTGTTTAAGGTGTGTACCTGTGTGTGTGCTTGTAGTAACAGGCTCCAAATCGGACTGTTCGCATGCTGAGTGGGTTTTGGATTATCTGTGTACTAATTAACGCCCGGGCCGAGGCGAGGAGAGAGGGTCTGTCTCAACCCCATGAAATACACACATGCATGCACATGCAGGTACATGCAAAATTCACACCACATTACACACCCCGGTCACCGATGAGTTCATGACCAAACATACACACACACGCTCTCAAGGTTGACATGAAGGTAAAGCCAACTCAATGTGATAAAGTAGATTTTCACAGTTTTTAAAGAAAAAGTGAATATTTTATCAATGCAAAACAGTGCTAAATGCTATATTGATTTGGTAGGGTTTTCTAGGTGGTTTCTTGGGGGTTATTTACCATCACAAGTCAAAAAGCCTTCAAAGGTTTGTCCTTCAATGTAAGTCTGTGGTTTCTTTGTTTAGAAAGACAATAAAATACCTTATCTTAATTCACTTGCTTCAAATTTTCAGCAGCTAAAAATATCTGGCCATTTTTCGGCAAACAAAAATGAATTTTGGTGCATCATTACCTGATATTGTAAAGCTTACAGAGAAAAATTATAAAAATTATTTTTTTATTTTTTTTATTTGAGATTTTAATTTCGAAGCGATGCCATAAAATAACAATTCTGGGTTCCACATAAAATGAACATCTTTATAAAGGAACATTTTCTACTTAATTCAAAGAACATTTTAATAATCAGAAGATTTTCACTTATAAACAACCAATGCCTTTTCACCACTTTTAGGTTTTAAGTGGATTAAAAAACTAGAAAATGAATTTTTATCATTGCAGGTTGTCCACAAACTGCTAAAAAGCATTTATATAAATTTAGCTTCCGATGTCCCCTTTAAAGATGCTCTATGCGATGTTGCAGGATTTTAGCTCGATTTAGTTTATATTAAATATTATTTATATTATATGCATAACCCTTTCATCTTCTTGCTGTCTGCCCTCTGAATACATTCAGAAATACAACACAGAGGCTGCAATACCAAAAGAAGCACTATGGTTACCATAGATATCTATACTGACTAGATGTGCCTTGGGGCCTCTAAGCATACGTCAACATCGCTGCCATCTTGTGTCGGGGATCTGAAGGAAGCGCATTGATGTAATATTATGGTAAGATGAATATAATATAATTGCAAGATGGTAAAGGGCTACCTAAAGTTTGTGTCAGTGTTAGTTTGTAAAGTTAATCGTTAATGTGAATGACGATGTTCACACATAAACTATAACCATATGAAGAACGATGAAGTTTGGCGATTTGAGAATAATAAAAAGCTAGACGCTAATATTCAGAACCCGTCACATTTTAGCCATACATTATTTAACACTTGGAGAGACTTTGCTTGTCAATGGTCAGTGTGTCCACACAAGCCCCTCCACAGAAGTCCACGCCGTTTTTCCCCGAGGTCCATGAGGAATTAACAAATTCCCGGCTCGCGCCGTTCTTGGTGAGACTCCTCAACGCTGCCTCCACTGCCTGCGGTGGTGCTGAGGAGAAAAAAAAGGGCTACGCTAAACTACCCCCGCTGGATGAGCCTGTGGCCGCTCACCTGTGCCCGCCCACTGCGATCAGCTGGAAGACAAAGCCCACCCACCCAACCAAGCCGTGCCGCTCTACATCTGCCCTCGCCGACCGAGCCTTTTCTACCGCCGGCTAGGCAGCTTCGGCACTACGCTCAATGGCTGTTCTCCAGGTCTTTCAGGCAAAGCTTCTCGCCGGGTGAGCCGGACTCCAAAACGCTGAGAGAGCTACGCAGTGCTACGGACCTGGCGCTGAGGGCGACAAAGATCACCATTCAAGCCATTGGGAGGTCGATGGCCAGCCTCGTTGTGCTCGAGCAGCACCTTTGGCTCAACCTTACAGACATCAAGGAGACAGACGAGGTGCCATTCCTGGACGCTCCCGTCCCCCCTGACAGCCTCTTCGGACACTCCGTCGAAGGTTGCGCCGAACGCTTCATTGAGGCACAGAAAGCATCTCAGGCCATGAGACACTTTCTCCCGAAGCGCACTGCTCCAGCCGCCTCTGCCAGCCGCCCAAGACTCTCTTGTCATCCGCTTTCTGAGAGGAGCTAGACGGCTCAGGCCTTTTTGCCCTCGCACTGTCCCCGTGTGGGACCTGCCCATCATACTGGAAGCCCTCAGGGGCATGCCCTTCGAACCCCTGCAAACGGCTATAGTAAAAACGCTGAAAACTATTCTGCTGCTGGCTCTAGCATCAGTTAAGCGAATAGGCGATTTGCAAGCGCTATCTGTCAGCCCTGCATGCTTGGAATTCAGGCTTAATGACTCAAAAGTCATCCTAAGACCAAGATTGGTTTATATACCAAAAGTGCTCTCTACTCCATTCAGAGCACAAGTTATTTCCCTTTCGGCACTTCCCCTGAACGAAGGACATGACTTTAACCCTCTCTGCCCCGTCAGGGCATTAAGAGCCTACATTGAGCGGTTGGCCACCTTTAGACGGTCCGACCAGCTATTCGTCTGCTGTCTCTATCTCTGGGATTACCGGTCTCAAAGCAGAGGCTTTCTAAATGGATTGTTGATGATATCTCTCTGGCTTACTCCTCTCTGGGCCAGGATTGCCCCTTAGGAGTAAAAAGCCACTCAAATAGAGCCATTGCCTCACCCTGGGCGTGGTCTAGCGAAATTCACCCTTTTGGAGATCTGGCTTGGCCTCGCCATCCACTTTTACCAGGTTCTATAATCTGGATCTTCCGGCATTACATGCCACTATCCTCTCCACTTAAGGGGTTAAAAAACTCTGGCTCGTTATGCGGGCCGTTGGGCGCGAAGCCGCGAGCCACTATATGTGTGCCCGACAGCCCGCCGTTCTCCTCCGTTGAGTACATACGGTGGGGCTCGGCACGAGCCCTTATATATGTGAGATCGCTTGTGTCTAGCTGCTCACATGCCCAAACGGCGAACACAGGTTCAGGTGCCATTAGGCACTGAGACGATATGAATGGTTATGTGATTGTATGCCCCGGATTCCCAGAGCTCATTCTCAAGCCTGACCGTCTCTTTCATACAGCGTCGCGGGATTGAACTGAGTTCTCATAGCATCTTGTCAGACGCAGTACGAGTGAAGTGTCGAAAGGGAACATACAGGTTACTTCCGTAACCCAGCTTCCCTGAGACACGGGAACGAGTACTGCATTCCATGCCGCGCTGTATACACCCGTCGCTTCATTTGAAGAAACCTGAAGCCGGCTAGGCATGCTTGCTTTTATATAACGCGGACACGCCCCCTTAGGTGACCTTCATTGGGAGCCGCGGCCATTGGCTCGCTGTAGATGGTGTTAAGCCAATTGGTTTAATCTTAAACCACCGCAGCGACCAATGGCCTTTGCAGGTATCACTGCGTGATTGAATAGGCTTTAGTTAGGAGGAAAAAGGAGTTTTTCCCGTAGCGTCTTGTCAGACGCAGTACTCGTTCCTGTGTCTCAGAAAACTTGGATTACTGAAGTAACCTATACGTTAGTTATTGCTGTCGTCCTCCCTGGTGAATGAATGTCCATTTACACTGCTATCACGTGGCTATATCCCTTGAAGTACACTACAAAAATGCTATGGACTTTTGGATTTGTTTTGTTTTGTAGATTCCCAAGTGATAAACAGAGGCGTCAGTCATGGGCAATAGCACTCAGGAGAGAGGGGTTTGAGCCAAAAGATGCATATACGCGCCTTCACCCGACACAAGATGGCAGCCGCGTTGACGCATCGTTCCGATGGACAGCAGCGTCAGAGGGCACATCTAATCTTTAACTGCGAATTATCCCCACCTCTTCTTGCCGATTGCTTGGCCGAAGTTTGTTTTTGTTGTGATGAACATCCTGTACCCATAGGGTTTGTTTCGATATTGCAGCCTCTGTGTTGTCTATCGAGACCAAGTTTTTTTTCCAGTGTATTCAGAGGGCAGACAGCAAGACGATCAAGGGGTGACACATACGGTTTGAGATAAAAATCAAATCAAGCTAAAATCCTGCAACATCGCATAGAGCACCTTTAACTGTTCCTATTACTGTGGGGCAATGTGGATTTCGTTTTTTAAAACATACTACAGTATGAAAAGTTCTGATACCCAATTAACCCAAATTTTACTGAATAGTTAATTTTGGTGCATTACTAATATTATGTCCTGTAGAACATGCAATACAATTTATGAACTGATGTTTAATATTGCATAATAATTCTAAGCTATAGCTTTACCAATGTATGAAACACTAAAACCATTCTCATTATCTAATAATAAACATGACATACATATCCAAGGGTTGCTAGAAAGTGGGCCATTTTATGGATGGATCTTAACTACACGAGTACATCCCAAAGATATGCAGTATCTTAAGATTCGATCTATAATCATAACTATAGCCAATTCATAACTCTCGGTTACAAGGTAACTCTTCTCCATGAGAGGATCCAAGCTATCCACTGCTATCTGAGTCTCTCGCACAGACCATGAGAAATAGGTCCGAAACACGCCTGGAAGGCATAAAAAAGATGTGAAATTACTTGCAACGAGAGGGAGAGAGTGTGAGACGTATGGAGAGCAGGCCTATCAAAGGACTCCAGGCAAGATGATACGATAAGGGCATAATCAATCAGGAGCGTGCAGAAATCCTTAAGTGGTTGGTGTAGCCTCCCTCAAATTCAATCAGCCAGCCTTAGAGGAAGCTTACATGCCATGAAGACATGCTGGAATGGGAAGCTCAGATATCAGCTAATTCTATCATAGGGGCATGATGAAGTTCTACACGCCCGTTGGAAAGGCAAAACTAAAAGGTCGGGGGCTTTTTTAATATTGAAAACTGAGGAATATTATATCATTCAATTTGTAATAGAGGGAGGGGAGATCTGATTAGGCCGTCTAATGTGCTTTGGCTGAGAGAGGTGTCTCTTCTTCAATGGCAAGCCAACAGAGAGGTTGTAATATACTGTGATTAACTATCTAATCCACTAAACGGAGTAGGATGTGTCTTTATCTGTGCAGACTACATGAGCTGAAATCAGGTTAGCTTAGAAACAAGACGACGGAACGCAAGAGGAGAGGATGTGTAATGAGAGGAGAAAAATAAAGGGGAAGAAACGAGAGAGGAGGTAATGGGGGAAATAGTGTAATGAAGAGGATAGATGGGACATACGAGAAACGAATGGGCAGATGTCGGTATGTGCGAGTCTATAAATCTATTTTTGGCCTTCTACACTTTTATTAATAACAATTTCAAATGTATACTAGTTCAATAAGATTCAATCACTCCTTTAAATCTTTTAACACACAGGCCGGTTTACACAGTGGTACATTGCAGTGCCTTTCAATTGTTTATGTAAACATTCGTTAGATGGATGTCTTCGCGAAGCTTTGCCCATGACGGGTCAAGCACCATTCCGCATCATTCCGTTAATCGTTTCTGTTTTAAACATCCTCTAACACGCTATACAAATTGATAATAAAAAAGAAGCCCAGTGTCACTTTGTTCCATATGGTGTGGCACTCCCATTCTGAACACCGTTGGACTTGATCAATGTTGTAGTCAGAACATATTGTTGTAATTCTTCAAATAATTAGCGGTGGATCTGCTGAGGAGACCGATTAAATGCATTTACCTTAAACTGTCATAAGCATGCTAGTCACACAAAGTCCACATAAAGTCTTAAAATGCTCTATGCAGTCTGATTCATTCTAGTGAATCGGTTTGCTCGAAGTGTCTGTTCCATTAGTGAATCGGTTGGTCCCACTTTATATTAAGTGTCCCTAATACCTGTGTACTTCCATAGTAACTAGATTTGTATATAAGCACAGCTGTAATATTTCTGTAACTACACACATGTAACAACCCCCAGAATGGTGTGTGTAAGTACAAATGTGTAACAGGACTAAAAGCACTGTTTGGGAAATAAGGTGTTACACTTTATATTAAATAGACAATTGCTATGGATTTAGCATGTAATTACTCTGATGTTACACGGCAGTAAATTAGGCTTTACATATAATTGCGGTTGGTGTTCAGAATGTTACAGTTTATATTAAGTGGGCAGTTCCTGAGGAGTTACCATGTATATACACTTGTATTACAGAGGTGCACCAACTCCACCCACTTAACATATCCCTAAACCTACCCAACTACACCCCCTCATCACCACCTGTTCCAGTTACTCTTATACATACTGCTGTTACTAAATGTAATTCCTGTTACACGACTACTTAGTGAAGTGAAAAAAGTGTTGTTACCAATGTCCTGTTACACATTTGTACTT
>JAUMHI010000033.1:13035892-13046049 GCA_032359435.1 Enteromius unitaeniatus | reverse complement strand
TGTATACTAGGTAACATCTATATATTTAAGAAAAGTGTTATGTTTGCATATGAAAGATATGTTATATAAAATATAAGAACAAACATTAATGTGCACACACACACAAAAACAGTACACATGTAAACATAAAAATATTAATTTTACAGCATTAATATTGTTGTTTTAAGTAAAAAATTAAAATTATTTGAATGTGAAAAGTTGGTAAATGTTATAATTCATAATATATATCCATTTCTTTTGCAACATAAATGGACACAGTAAAATAATTCTTCCTTGGTCATGTGAAGTGGAACTGACAAAAGGCTATTACTGTCATTATTTGTAAAAGAGCTGTTTTTTTTAAGAGTGCGTGTACAGACCCTCATCACATTGTCTGAGTTGTTTTTCCAGCTCTACTCCTGTTTTCTCCAACTTGTTCATATTCATCTCGATATCCTTCAGTTCTTTTTGAATGTCTTCCTGAGGAATGTAACCCGGCTAAAGCAAACAGACACACAACACATCAAACGTGAACTTTCTGCACAAACGACTTAGTAAACCATTGAGGATCTGTACTAACTCCTCTCTAGTCTATCAGAGGAGTGAAAAGACGGTTCAAATACTGGGCTTACTATGAAGTCACTCTATTTTGATTCTAACAGTCTATTCAAAGATAACTGTGCCCCAAAGGTCCTTTTGACTCTCCAAAACAGTCTAAATAGGCCCCATGACAAAGAATTCCCTCAACACTCACACACATCAGTGCAGACAGAAATGCACAAGACCGGATAACATGTAATTATTGTTTTGACACACACCTTGTGCAATTTGTGCGTTTCAGTCTCCGAGGGACTAACAGGAGATACGACTCTGCCACTGCTGGAGTCTAGAAGACAGACAGATAAAAACACACAGGTGAACAGAGAAATAGAGAAACAAATGTATTGCACAAAACACTTTTTTTTTTTTTTCCTCAATGCAATTAATGTTATTGTTCAGGTTAACATAATGCATGTTCTGCTGTGCTTGGGACTCTTACAGAAAGTAAACTATATAATTTTTTTTAGGACATTATTTATGTCAGTGAATAATTTCTGTAAGAAAAAGATAGCAAAATAAAGCTAACCGTCACATCATACTCAAATCATTCATACAGTGGACAAATTAACTAAATTTATCAGCTGACAGCTATCCAACCTAATTCATTACATACCTTTTCTATTAAAGTTATCAGACATCATCATTCTGACACAGTTCATCAAATTTTATTACCATTTTCTAAACTATACAGAATAAGCTGATATTATGTGAAAATGTTAATGTCTGAATACGTTTCAGTTGGATTGGATGCTTATATTATTTTTTTCTTCATTTTAGGAGTATTGTTCACTGATATTATTAAAAACCTTTTTTTAGTAATTGATATCTATCTAGATAGATAGAGATAGATAGATAGATAGATAGATAGATAGATAGATAGAGATAGAGAGATAGATATCTCTCACAATAAAATTACAAAAATTGAAAAATTAACAAATAATAAAATACGAATACTAATGACAAAAGCACATTACAAAAAGTAAATTAAATTGTATGTTCAATTTAAAATATTTAAACAATACAACAGAGTATTAATTCGTAGAAAAAGAAAAAAAAAAAAGACTGGTGGTGTGTATTTCAGCATAGGACTTAAGGCTAAATGTGTTATTCTGTTTCTCCTTTACAACTTGAAATATTTTCTAATAAACCTTAATTTATTAATCTGATGTGTCCAAACCCTTCACTTTATTGTTGAATGGAGTTTACTTATAAAATAATATTTAACAACAAGCTTATTTCTTCACATTTCCCTAAAGTCTTACCACTAGATTTAGGCCCGTTATTCTCCGGGCTAGGCGAGGGAGCTTTGGGCGTGTTGATGCTAATGGAGATGTTTGTGGTAGATGGTGCAGGAACAGCTGTCTGGGAGATTCCCAGACCTGATGTCCGTGGAGAGGAAGCTGCTTCTGGCTTCTTGGAGGGTGAGCTAGTGTTTTCTGTGGAACCGACAGTTCTATAAAAAAAGAAAAGAGATGAGAAGATATTAAACTTGTGTGCTTTGTTTCTGAGCAACTAAATGTTCTGCATTGCTTCTCTCACCTTTGACAGGTGAAAGTTTGGGAGTAAGGCATGTTAAAGGGGCAGTTACAGGTGAAAGATCTTCATGGGGGAAGTGCTTGTGCACTGAGCTCTATTGCTCTGGGGCTTTCAGATACGACCCACTGCTGGTCTTATTGGGTGCAGCGGGTTTACACGCCCATCAAGAGAACCAGTCACGAGAGAGCGTGAAGGTATGGGAAGGACAGACAGTCTGGAGAATGAACCAGTTAATCAATGAAGAGCAGGATGATTTGGTTAGGGAAATCATAGAGAGATGATGTTATTAAATGATTTTAATGAGAAAGAACATGACAAAATGATTCATCTCTCTGAAGAGAAAATATTAAAGAACAAGAAAGAAAAACAAGGTTTGATTTAGAGAAACAAGCATAACTTACTTTACAGGCTTGAGCAGGGACCTCCAATCAGATGGAGTGGTATTGTTTTCTGAAATGACATCAAAAGATTTTTCATTCAGACATGGATAGTAGACCTTGTAAAATTGAGAATAATTTTGTGTTATCTCCATTACTGCCATTCAGGAAGAAAATTTTCCTACACCTTCCTCTTTGGTCTCAGCCAAAAATCTGATATCATTTAATTTATTCAGATTTTTGTTTGAAAGAAGTTAATAGTTTTACTCAGCAAGAATATGCAGAGTTCATAAAATTTGTCAGTAAAGACATTGTAATGTCTAAAAGTATTGATTACAAGTAAGTACTGTTCTTTTGGACTTTCTATTCAACAAGTAACATTGATTCAACTGATTTATTGCATTTTGGGGGAAAAGCGTGTCATGGATTTATTGCATTTTGGGGAAATAAATGATCTGTTCTTATAATAAATCTTAGAAAATCTGGATTTGAAATTCTAAATGTTATAACCTGAAGATTATTCGATGCTATATCAAAGTAGGAAACAAAAATGAGTGGTTTTCAACTTTCTTCGTGAAGACTACTATCCAAAGACTATAATTTACTCAAAAGGGATTTATAGCGTTTTGGAACCAAACACTTCATACATAAATATATACATGCAGTTCAAATATAGAACACATCTAAATAAATTGTGAAATGTCAGAGAGAAATTCAGCAAGCAAAACAGCTAATGAGATCATGCTCTGTATGTTATCAGTGCATTAGGTGTGTATTCCTCACCCTTGCTGTTGTTCGACAGCGTGCTCGCAGGCCTGGGGGATTTATTTAAGGTATTATCTCTGATACAGGACGGCACTGCAGCAGCCGGGGAAGTAGGTTCCACACTGGTATCCAGTGCTCTGAGACGCACCCTACCTGAGGGGCCTTTAGCACCCGAATCCACAGGGGAAACATTACTACAGAAGCCAAAGTAAGAAGAACTGCATTAATGATGCTTTCTTACACAAACATGTCAGCAAAACATGAATGTCAACTGTCCCTGACAGGCTTGATTACATAAAGGATATAATTCTGTTTCATTTATGACCCTTGAACACTACCACCCTGCAAAAACAAGTCATAAAATATACACCACAGCTATGGAATGCGCTCTTCGTAGGTGAATGTAGCTCACCTGTTGTTAGCTTTCAGCCCAGCTGTACTCAGATAAGAGGAGTTGTTGTTGTTTTTTTCCACAGTCTTGCCGATCACAGCTTTGGCTTTCTCCTTTCCATTCTCCTTCTCTTTTTCTGTGTCCTGTGTTTTTGTCCACTCTCCCACCTGCAGCAGGACTCTACCTTTACCAGCTGCTGCTCCTGCAGTGGCTCTAGGTGCTGGTGTAGGAGTACTAGCTGTAGATATAGTTGAGGTGTATGATGAGGTGCCCTTACTGGCAGGCACAATACTGCTGGGATTGCTGCTTGACTCAAAGAATCTTTCCAAGAAAAAAAAAAAAAAACACAATATTAAGATTCTAATTAATTCAACAAGCTTGCCATTGTCATGTTATGGTTGGTAACCATAATGGCCAACATCAAAAACAATCAAACCAATTTTTCTAATGATAATAATAATAATAATAAAAAATATATATATATATAATTTTTTTTTTTTTTTTGACTCTTCTACTAGGCCTACCACTAATCTTAAAATAATAATAATAATAATAACAAAATACATACACATATATATATATATATATATATATATACACAAATAAAACAATAAAGTGAATTTAGCCATCGCAACATTATAAAGTACAGTATGAAAATTATTTGCAGTGTTATTAAATTGTTAAAGGGAGCGTTAGATTATAGCAAGATATGAATATTCCGAATATATGACAATATGCCCAGTTTTCACCAATACCAATAAAATAAGAGCTGTAATATCCACAACATGGTAACAATATACCATGCATAAAAATATTATTTGACTCCAATTTAAAATACAACATTACATTCTTAAAAACAAACATTTCAAACGGCAACATGTGTCATTTTATTTTATATATTTACAATTTTATTCCAATTCTGATTTAATTAACTGGAAGTGTTTTTAATAGTTTTATTTAATAACAACACTGATCTGATAAAACATCAGAATGCTGAACTGAAAGACATGTACCTCTTTCTGGCTTCTTGGTTCTTCTCTACACTGTTGATTACTGGTTTAGGAGACTCTGTGGGCGTTCGAGGGCTGAAGAAGGACTTTACAGTTGTAGTCTCTGGTGCTGGAGTAGTTTTTGGTGCAGGTGTGAGCCGAACCGCTGGAGTAGGTGTGGTGGGTGCATGGTCACTTTTATTGGCTAGCCTGCTTAATTTGGATGCGTTAGGAGTTAGACCAGCTTTTCCAGTATCTCCTGAAGCATTCTGGTCAGTTTTGCTTATGAATGTGGATGGTGTCTTCGGTGAAGTCACTGCGATGCGTGTAGCCGGGACAGTTACAGGCTTCTCTATGCTTGAGTGTGTCTTGCAGATGAAAGTTCCCGCTTCTTTTCCAGGCTTGTATGTGCCAGAGAGAAGAATAGTGGAGCACTCTTTGCATCTGTTGAACAGAGAGTTCATAGCTAACAAAACAGAGACAGTATAATAAACTTAGAAAGGTATTTACACTGACTGATCGAATCATTAAAAAAAAGACTTTCTAAAACATCAGCAGGTGGATAATCTTCACTCCCTTTTTAACATGGCAAAAACTCACAGGTATTATCTTAAATGATCAGCTGACTGAAAAACAAGACAAAACAATGAACCCTACAATAGCAGCCATACAGCAAACAATGAAAGGAATTCATAGAATTTTAATTGATAGGCAGCTTTTACAAAAACGTTTCCCCACAGTACACTGCTCAAATTAAGCAATTATGATGACAATTAAAGCATTATATACATGGTCCACTAGTCATGCGTGATGGATGCATTCACATACACTACTTGTCAAAACTCTGGAACAAGATGTTCTGTGTTTTTTAGGTCTTATCTTATGCTCACCAATGCTGCGTTTATTTGATCAAAAATATGAAATATCGGGAAGCTTTTTTATTTTAATATTTTAAAATGTTACATTTGTTCCTGTGATACAAAGCATCATTAAATTACTAGTAATCTCAATTACTAACACTGGTTCTTAGCATTAACGTTAGAATCATTTCGCTGCTTAATATTTTTGTGGAAACATGATGCATCTTTTTTAGAATTTTTTTAATGAATTAACTGGGGTATTACAAGCTGTTAGTGCATAATAAAAAACCCTGAAGTTTCAAAAAGATATATTCTATATAAAAGTTATGACTGGTCCACACCCCGCTAAAATGACTCTTTTAGACAAATAGCTGGCCAATCAGAGCACGCCTCGCTTTTTTAGAATGATGAGTTTTGTACAAATCGACCTGTTTCAGGAGGCGGGGCTAAGAGGAGAAACAAAAATGTACAGTGTGTGGAAAATAAGGTGTTCTTTTACATCTTAAACTGCATAAAAACAGAACACCAAATATATTTTTAGCAACATCATATGACCCCTTTACCGAAACACTAACATTTTAAAAGTATTACTTTTGATAATATAAAGTGAAATAATTTCACAATAGAACTGTTTTTACTGTATAAGCCTACAAACTTGGAGCCTTGGTGAGCATAAATACTTGGAGATGCACAACAGTTGGCAAAATTGAACAAACGTGGCACAATATTAACTTCTTATTTACTGAACTGTTGTAGAAATCACATTTGCAGAGCTAGTGTTATATTGCTGTCCTTGCTGGTGTGATATTATTATATGATATAAATAAGACAAATTCATACCGATCTCTTTAATTTTAGGGCATAACTCCATTTATTAGAGTTGTTGCCTTGCATTAAAATATTTGAAAACGAAAAACACATTTTTTACTAATTAATTAAGTTTGCATATTAAACTGACAGCTCTACTTAAAATAAATAAATACCAATTAAAAAGAATAAAAAAATAGAACTGACTTAAAGCAATTCCTGTGGTACAGTTTCCCATCGACTAGGTGGCGCTGCACAAGGTGAACATGCTGGTTGCACATGTTACAACTGCTGCTCAGAGTTGTTTTATTGGCACGTTCAGCCAAAACTTCTCGCTAGAATTGATAAATGATTGATTAGTCATGAAACACTGTGCAAACACTACATCTTAAAACAATAAAGTTATCATATCAGAAGCATGTAGCCTAAAACAAGGTATATTTGCCTTACACACACTCCATTAGAAATGCAGAACTACCGAAGTTCCTGTGTAAGCTGACAGGTGTCGGATGAGTTACACAGCGTACCTCGTTTTCGTTCACAGGTTTAGGCGTCTTGTTCTCTGTGACTGGTTTAGGGGAGGGAAAAACTTTAGCCGTCACGGGTGGGTTCTTCTTCTCAGATGGCGCTTCATTAGACTCTTCAGCTGGTCTTTTAATCCCTGCCATACCTCCAACTGCATATCCACACAGTGAAATGTTTTTAGCAATGCTAGTCCTAATTAGGGAAGGGTGTAATTTCTGCACCATAGTGGCACTAAACGGAATTGCAAAAATGTAGTTTACCACTGTTGGCTGGGTTATGAAACTCCTACGGTTTCACATTATACTACTATTTATATTATGCTTTATTTATACTGTACTTTTATCCCAAGATTACGTTTTATGGCCTCTGCATTATCTGCATTCCCGAAAATAATCAGCTGCAGTGACAATACTTACTAGGAGAGCGTCCATGGAAATAATTGTAGTACTGGGACACATAGGTCAGGATGCTGAGGCGATCAGGCACTTTTAAAGCAACCATGTCTTCGGCATCCAGCAAGGCAGGGATACCCAACTTCATCTCTGCCACCTCAAATGCCTGGTAAAAAAGAAATTAATAAATATAACAAACAATATATCATTATTTGTGTTTATTTATACTTTTATTTGGATCAAGTGCAAAAAACGTTCCAGATTTTCAGAGCTATTTGATATGTACAGGCTGCAAAAGGAAGAACTTGAGGAAAACTAGCTGTTGATAAATATTAACTTTCTGCTTTTGTTGAAACAGAAAATGCTGATTGACATTATCTACTAAAACTGAAGTTTTTGTCTTCTGTGTGCAATGTCTGGTCACTATTACTCCATTCATAATAGTGAGGATATGTCAGGAGATCATCTTTGAGCTCATGTATAGTTCACAATGTTACAATGATGAACAGTTGGGCAAAAGTTTGTAATTTGTGGTGATTTTCCATCGGAGGCATTGAGTAGTACAGCTATAATTCCTCCATGCCCATTATACGCACACAAAAATGTCAACTTGGCCTGGATTTCTTTGGGAGAAAAAAAAAGCGCTTCCATCAAAAATAAACAAGCCCAGACTTGAACAATGAGAGAGAATGAGAAAACAATCTAGATAAAATCAAGAGGAATAAAAGGGGAGGTATTTCTGTGAAAAAGATTAATAAAACAACAAGTAATGAGATTCAAAGACCACAAATCCAAATGTAAAACCCGGAAATCACTACACTATCATAACTAAAACCATCAAGCCAAAGTTACCATTAACTATAAGTGTGAATGTTTAGGCTTAGAGGGGAAAAACCATTTCATTGCCCTTTAACCACGGTGTAATTTGACAAATGAAACGTTGAACTCTCAGTAAGTGCCAGCTTTCTCTTGTACCTGATACTGAATCTCCACCCTGTAAACCTTATCTCAACAGTTAACACTTTCATTTTCACTGTCTTTGTCACACCACCTCTGTTTGGATCGTGAGGGTGATCCTTTCTTTCTCACAAAGCTGCACTTCTTTCTCAACACTTTTCATCACACGCTTTCGCATTCTCTCTTTCACAACAATGCCCTTTTTGGACAGCATTCCTTTTCCGTGGAAACAGGAACATAAGAGTGTGCAGATGATGATTTATTACGGCCTACAACACCACAACATGTGACTCAAACATAAGGAACCACAAAAACAGGCCTCAAGTATGCGGCTGTGTCGCATCTTAACCTTGGTCAAGCACACATAGGTCAAATAGCTTTATGGGAGGTCTAAGAAACTTGCTCAACACACGATGGGGTTGTGATCTTTATGAAATGAAGGCATTTCCCAGAAAGCTTAAAGCAGATTCAGTTGTTTTGCTCTACTTTCCTGGCCAAAAACATACTTGCTAAGGCCTAGGGGAGCATGTTTACATTAAACAAAGAACTTAAATATATTTATCTTTACAAAAAAACACCCATAAACCAGAACATAACCTATAACGCTTTTTTAAACCTCTAAGAACTGTCAAATGAGGAAAAGATAAGGAATCAAAAGATGATTTTTACAATGAAATTGATAAACAAAAGGCAAAAAGGTATTGCATCAGCAAACAATAGAGAACAATCTTACCCGTTTATTGTTTTCATAGATATTTTCCTTGCTCAAAGAGTCAAAGTCTCTGCAAGAGAGCACATCAATTGAGACAAGCATACGTGAGTGAACAAAAAAGGTATTTTCCTATGCCAAATACTCACAATATAATTCTAACACTAATACAAACACAGCCCCAAGCATGCGGTGTGTCTCATGTTGAAATAACTAGAATGTAAGAGTAGGCTAATGGTGTTTTTGGAGCATTTCAAACTAAATCTGTTGCATAAAATCTAAAATAAGTATTTAGATTTTGTACTAAAATTCCAACATCCTCATTGTAACTTTTAGTTCGAGTTTCTTAAGTTTTAATATAAATAATCTGCTAATGTTCAAAAAGTTGTACCAGTTTCCTACTTAGTTCTGAAGTTTTTATCAAAGTTCCATTTATTCCCCTGAGTTACATGTTTCTTTTCTTTAAATTCTAAAAGTTGCAATGTTCTCATGTTTCTAAGTAGCCTGTACTGAAACCATCCTATTTTTTCCACGCTCTGAATCACTGAAAGGTCTGTCCTCGTCTTCAAACGTGTCTTTTGTTTTGAGCCACACACAGTTCTAAAGGTTTTTAAGTCTGAAACGAGCTGTAAACGGTTAACAAACTCTATGTTTGAATGCTGACCGTCTCGGCTTTCTTCCAAAGTTCATACGCTGTCGTTTTCTGAGCTCAACGCAGCACTAAACTTATTCGTTACTTACATCAAGTCCGGTCTGTGTTTGTGAATTAGAGCGCAGAAAGCCAGACCGTCCCGGAAAGATGTGGTCATGTTGGTGATCGACACGTCCCGGTATCCTTCACACTGGATTTTGCACCACTGTTGAAGCGCCTTCACAGCAGCCATAGCGCGAACGCGACTGAACCCGGGAGGAGCGCTTTAAGCCGAGCACTGAACCTGGGATCTCTCTCTTCCGAAGCGGCGCACACACGAACCGAACGCTTTGGATCTTCACTCAAACAAATGAAGTGACCTCACCGTCAGCTGGCCCAAGAACCCCCTGAAACTCCCGAGAAGATATGACGTCCTCATGGGTGGAGTCAGGTAAACCATTTAAAGACTTACCATCAATTGTTCCACATGGTACTAAGAAAAAAAAAATTATATATATATATATATATATAGACAGAGAGCTATATAGAGCTATATATATTGATATATACTGAATGAATCGCGTATTAAGCACTTAAATAACAAACAAACACACTTTTCATCAATTGTTCCACATGGTA
>JAUMHI010000033.1:13013342-13024805 GCA_032359435.1 Enteromius unitaeniatus | reverse complement strand
ACAGCATATTCACACGGCGGTCACGCAGAAGGCGTTCCCAAAGCGTTATGACGCAGCTCGAGTTCCCGAAAAGGAACAATATTCTAGCCATTCAGAAGCAATGGTTTAAACTAATCTATACATCTATATGCAGTTTGTGGATTATTGTGATGGTTTTATCAGTTGTTTGGACTCTCATTCTGACGGTAGCCATTCACTGCAGAGGATCCACTAGTGAGGAAGTGATGTAATGATAAAATTCACCAAATCTGCCCTGATGAAAAACTCATCCACATCTTGGATGGCCTGGGGGTTCAGCAAAAATTTATTTTTAGCTGAACTGTTCCTTTATAACACTTATAACCATAATGGGTTTTATTGCACTGAAGAAATAGGCCAAATAAAAAAAACATTAAATGATTCCATATACCTGTGAGCACAAGTGTTAAGCACAGACAGAAGAGTGAAAGGTATGTGCATGTTTGTTTGTGTGCATCCTGTTGTGCATCAATATTTTGCTTGCGGGGCGTTTTTATGAATACCTCCCCCTTATGAAATGTGATTTACATATTTCCACTGGAGAGAATGTTAATGAGGGCCTAGGCTGTCAAAACGTTTTGTCAGCGTTTGCATTTATTCCCGACACTGGATGGATGTGTGTCCAAACATAGTTTTATTCATTTTAGTGTGTGACACATGCATATGCACGCCTTCAGCTTGACAGATTTATTTTGAGTGCATTATTTCAGTTTCTTTTGTGTGATGGCTTCAACACTGTAATAGAAAATGATTGTCTTAATGCAAGAGTAAAGTCTCCTTGTGGTTGTACATGGATCTTGGTCAGGGTGGCTCTCCTTTACCCGCATTATCTGAAAAACAGGCCAGTGACATTTAATTTTATTGCTTTCTATTTATTGTCGTCCTTCCAAGATAAAGCAAACATCTGACTGTTTCTGTGCAGAATATGCCTCTCCTCAACAAATAAACTACTAAAGCTTTTCACAAAAAAACGCAGATACAGAAGCCAAAAACATCACACACTCAGCACAAGACAGGAACACTGTCATTCATTCAAATTAATTTTTTAGATGTTAAGGTAGTTTATATATCCCAATTTATCCCTGTACAGCCTGACATAAATAAAAAAAACAATTTTAAGATGAAAGCTTGTTGAACCTGTAAACAATATTATTAAAAAACTTTGCACATGTGCTTTATGTTTTGTATCATTTGATACATCTTTTTTATGGCTCATATAACATGACGAAAATATGAAGCTCACGCTTGAGAGGGGGAAAAACATAAATTTTATTCTCATGCCCAAAAAATATGCATTTTAGTGCAGCTTTTGTTATTTTTATGCCAAAACAGCAAGATGAAATTCTGACTCCTTACATCAAATGCAAAACAAAGCAATATCACTGAGAGATAAATACTCAAAAAGCCAATTGTATCATATCTATTTTGATACAAAAGAGATACATTTTAACATGCTTTTTCTAACAGGTAATTTTATTATACATAGGATAAAGGTTTTTACAGTTACTTTATAAAAAAAAAAACATTAAATATTTATACAGGAAAAGACAAGTGTACTTCAACCATTTGGACATTTGAATCATATTAACCAGACTTTTACTATACATATGAACTTATATCAAAACCATCAATCAACAGCTGTTAGATGTTTCTTAAAGGGGTCATGTGATACAATTATTCTGTATATATTTTAAAAGCTTTTAGTGCATAGATAAGATCCATAAAGTTGCAAAGACTAAAGTCTCAAAACCAAAGTGATAGTCTTTATAAAAGTTATGACTGGTCAACACCCTAAAATGGCTAGTTTAAACATGCCCCCCCTTCTCTACGTCAGGATTCTTTTTATAACAGCGCTCAAATGTTTAGGCAAAGAAAGAAGGCAGAGCAATTATTCTCGCTGGAGTGTTGCTGCCTGTGCCATGTTCTGGAGACAGTTTCAATGTGAAAGTGAAACTACTTCAGCTTCTAAAAGAGGACACAACTAGAAATCAGTGGTTAAGTTGTATTTACATCACTGTTCCAGAACAATTCAACCCAAATATTAGAGTGTGTGCAGTGCATTTTATGGAGGACTATTTCCTGAACCTGGAGAGTAGCCAATTAACCACTTTAATCTGGACTATAAGCATTATTTTGCAACATTGTATCCGGCTGCATATACAGTCTTGTAAATCTGAGTTTATTGTTATTATTACTATTATTATTATTCTGTTTACATTGTACTATTTTGCACTTTTTTAAGGAATATTTTTTTCATTGTTTCAATTTTTTTTTCTTTTTTTTGTAAAGTGAGGCAATTCCAAATTTTCAAGGACAGTCTGGCGCTTCTGACTCACAGCCTGTAAGTAAGTTTTTATATTTAAAGGACTTGCTTCTGACTATTCAAACGCTAGTTTTGTGTAGATTAGTGCTTGTTATTTGTCGTTTCTTCCATCACAAATGGTAATGTTTACAATGCGCAACTGAACACGTCAAAAGAAAATATAAGTCATTATAATCAGTAATTATTTCCCCACTGGATAAATCAAATGCCTCGTTTGAAATTGGTTTTCATTGTTTTTGTATCATTGCACCAGGACATGGCATCACAAAACAGTAAGAGGTATAACATTTCCGTCACACGCTTTCAGTATTCAGCCAATTATGAATTAGTTTCACATAGCCAGATCTTCAGACTACTGGTAGAAGGTCTTTGAACTTTACCATTTTAATTGGCCAAGAGGCCACCTGACTAAAAGTTAAATCACAATTCGTTTTATGGTGCATCATGTTTAGGACAATTACAGACAGGTGTGTAAAACTTTCAGATGTATTTTAAAGATTCTATGCCGCAAACTCCAAATATTTAACATACTTTACAAACGTCTATCTTCTTTCATGAGGGGTTAGTGATCTTCCTTATCCACTTGTTAATTGAGACCTTGTTAATCTGCACTGAAAGAACTCTTTGTAACAATCAGAATTTGTGCTCAAATTTTTCGTTAAAGTAATTTTCCCAATTGAAGCCCTGACACAATTTTAAGAAATTCTACCCTCAGCCAGTCTTAGGTTTGCAGCATTTTATGCTTATAGATGAAAATGTCTTCAGCCATGCATAATGTTAGATGAAGCTAACACACACATGCACCGACTCCAGTCTCTGTAAATGGCACTCGCTCCACAGCTCTTTGAAGTAGTGAAGTTTGTGATCACGAAGACAGATTTTCTTTGAGGCCATGACTTTTTTCCCTCAGTGTCTTAATCTGATTCTTAAGGAAGATAATTGCGTCTTAATGCTTTGATCTCATTTCATGGGGAGAGGGTCCTTTTCAAATAAAAAATACATAAAAAAACTGAAAACAAGATAAAAAAGTAAGGAAGAGTTAGAAATCCAATAAAAAAAATCCATGCAATGAACAAACATTTGTGCTTTTGTTTTTGTACTTGCATACAATGTTTCGATCATTAATTTTAAACATATATGGTATGTTACAGGATACTTACAAGTACACCTTTTAGACACTTTTATTTGAACATACTGATATCGACTGAAAATGCATACACTATTTAAAATCTTGAATTTTGATATGATTTTATGTTTTGTATTTGTCTGAAGAGAAAATGTTATGAAGCCGTTATATATACTTAAGATGTGACAGATCAAAGCAAAAAATGTCTTTGTCTCACTATCTGTTTTACAAGCTCACTTACTTATTCTGTTTCTACTCTTCTTTTTCTGTTATGACCAGTGAAAGCTCACAGGAGCTTTAACAGCTCTTGCACTTGAAATGCAAGCCCAACTGGAATCTTTAGGATATGTGTGCATGAACAGCTATAAAAAGGTCATAAATCTGATGAATGTGAACCATTCGAATAGTTGTTTTTAGTATAATGTCAAGGCACATTTCATTCTGTTTGAAATGAAGTGTTGATCCTGTGGTCTTTAGCCATTAAACCAGAACAATCAAAGCATTGGAGATAACCAGAGCGCAAAAGCCTTTATTTAATGGGAGATCTCGCACTCCCCTCGCCTTTTCTCTGTTTCTATAATCCTCTTTTCTCTCATCCGCTTCTCTTGTATGGTTCTCACTGACACACTCAAAATCCTTTGTTTCATCTTCAAGTTTGTGTATGTGTTAGAGTGATTGATGTACCGTGAAGCTAGATACACTACATGCACATGGACACAATATGTCAAAAGAGAGAGAGCGAGAGAAAAAAAATGTTGCGTAAGAAAATGAGACTTGTTTTTTTAGGACCTCTAAGATTTTTTTCATCATTTTTCATTAAAAATAAGCACATTTACACCCAAATATCCATTATGCTGTAATGCAAGAAAAAATGATTTATAGTAACGTAGGTGGAAAAATCTTTTTGAATATAGAAATGCATGCACACACATTTATGTTATATGTTTGTTGCCAATGTGTGTCAGTAGGAAATATCAGTTTACATTTCCAAACATTCATTTTGCCATTAACTGTAATAATCCAGTGAGATTTCTGTTTGCACAAAGAGTCTGACACCACGACAGAGATCTAATATCATCATCATCATCATCATCATCATCCAGTCTGTCTGGAATGACATGAAGAAACAGAATTAACTGAGACTCTTAAGATGCTTCAAGAAACCCAAAGTAAATCAAATAATTTTAAATAAATTTTCAGTATGTTTGTGTAGAAATTTAACAAAAACTGGCATGAAATGCTTAGAGAGCTTAGAATACTCAAATAGATACTGATTTAGGAGTAAATTGCAGTGGTCTCTTATTTTTTTCCAGAGCTGTATATATATATATATATATATATATAGCATACGCATATTTCTTCTCTTTATTTTATGTTGAAATGCCCGGACATTTCCTGAGATTAAATATTTATATACTCATAAGATACATATCATGCAGAATATATATATATATATATATTTTTCTTGATTTTGTATTAAAATATGCCTCAAGCATTTGCTGAAATTCAGATTTGCAGATTTTTCTGTGCTGTCTCTCATTCACATAAACACACGCTTGTACATTTGAATTTAGTAGAGAATATTTATCGGTTTACTCCAGCACTCAGATTCACACCCTACACGGCATGTATATGTGCTCGTGAAATTCCTGTGAGCGTGATAATTCATGCTTGAGGACTCATTAGTGCTATATTTACATAATCTTATGAAATTTGACCTTAAATCAAAGCATTATGGCCATGTGAGATGTATATTTTATATCATACAAGGCATATGAATTTTATCTGCATAAGCACACTTTTTTTCCCTCTCACTCGCTCTGGGCGGGAATCCTCTAGAGACAGAGAACTCTTCATGATGAACCTCATTCCTGCAAGGTGTCCTCTTTCAGAAAGGCAGAGGAGGAGGAGGATAGAGCCAAGAGAATGGAAGAGATACAGAGGGGGGAAAAAAACAGTAATTTCTCTCACATTATAGGTTTGGGTTGTGGATCTTCTTTTTCCTGGGATGGGCAATATTTCAAAAAGAGCTGGGCAAAAAGGAAAGAGAGAGACACACAGAGCAAGAGAGAAGAATTGAAGTTTTTTTCATATAATGATGGTGTAGCTTCAGGTGTATTGAAAAGTTTCAGACCTGCACTTCAGCCCCTATTTCTTGTATCACGTGTTTGTGTGTGAGATTTTACAGAAATCCTTGCTCTTTCCAAATAAAATGTGTTTTTGTGATTTAAATACATCGCTTTCTTTTTCTTTTTTTACGTCACAGCCAGTCTGTGAGCAGGATGTGCACAGACTGCAATATTTTCAAAGATTCAGTGAAATAGTGAGTGAGCAAAATACATATAATTATTTTGTTGTTCAGGCATACAAAATAATAAAAGTTAATTTCTGTGCCACTAGCATCACCAAACCGAATCACAAAAATACGGCTATATACTAGCATTTTGTCACACATACTACTTAAAAGCTGAGCTACTGTCTCACAAAACTAGTTATTGCCATTGCCAACACTGCATATACATAATTCTACTCTCTCATTGTACTTCAGCACCTGAGGCTGCTATCACACCAGCACTTTTTATTGCAGAACAAAAACACTTACACAGAAATATTCATACACATAATTTACATTTTGCACTGTTACAAAAATGGTAGCATCAGGGAAATAAAGTGGAAAAAAAGCAAAAATTAAATTAAATAAAACAAAACAAAGAATACTGAAAATAAGCAATTAATTAACAAGAGTCATGTATTTATTTATATTTTATTTCTTGCATCTTTTAAAGCACCAATAGCCTATATTGGTTGAGTTCAGTATTATATGGTGTTGCTAGCACAGTGAACAGAGAATATAGTGAAGGCATGTGGAGAATCTTATTATTTATGTCATCAAACAATTGAAAATAAAATACTATATTGACCATAAAACAAGAAAATATAATTAATTTGCATTGCTGCTTTAAATAATTTGAGATTTAGCCTAGGGTTTTAACATTCCACTGTTAAAATCAAGTTTATTGACCTCTTGGCAGTCACCAGCAGGCACAAGACCCTTTACCAGTCAGTAGCGCTAGACAAACACACATATCTGAGGTACCTGCGGTGACAAAGCGTGCTAAGCACTGCTTTGATGGAACCGTGGGAGTGAGCTGTTACTACTGGCAAAATATTCAAGAATTTCTCATCTCGGTTTGAGCAGATCGAACAGTTTCCCCAGTGTGACACAGCTAACTTTGTTTTTTTGTCTTTCATTTACCATTTTTGCGTTTTATTGAACCAGCATGCTATCAGTGGCTGCTGACATTACACTCCTTTTAAATCGTTTTCTTTTAGGACACACAAGTCAACATAAAAAACATAAAAGCAACAAAATAAAATAGTTTAAAGCAACCACTGGTTTGATCTATAACAGATGGTGAGAGAGAATAATGGTAGTCTAAGAGGATGTGTCGTAAAAACAGGAAGAGTGAAACAGCTGGAATGAAAACGAGCAAGAGTACAATCTTGTCGGCACAAAAAAATAAACAAATGGATGTGTTTGTTTTGTTCTTCATGCATGGTAACTTTTAAAGTCACCTTCAAAAGTTTTGCTATTTTACAACATTTACATTTTCTGTCTTTTACTTCAATTCTAGACCCAGGGAATGTTTGTTAAACAAAAAAAAAATGTATATGTACTGTATAAATATATATTTATAAAAAATATAAAATAGTGCATATTTAATCAATTCTGCTCATGAATAGGTTGACTTACAAAGTTGACTTATAAATGGCATTGCATAGCACCTTGATGCTTTTGGGAACATCACATTCAGAACGCGTTATATACAAGGATAGACTCTTCACCTCTCTCAAACACACTTCTGATTTCTGCTTTTAATTAGCTCATAATGGAATGAGATGTGTAATTAAGGAGCACCATCTAGTGACCTTTACACAGTTCTGTACCTGCCAATAAGAGCAGCGCCTTCAGCGCAGAGACAACAGATGGAGACCAGGTGTGTGTGTGTGTGTGTGTGTGTGTGTGCGGTTCACCAGTGGAGCCAAGAAAAAATGTGTATTTAAGTGAGGGAGTGTGAGAAAGGTGGGAAAATGGTAAATGGACAGGTGTTCAGACAGACAGAAGGCATGTCAGATGCTATGCCCAAACCCCAGGATTTGTAGAGGATGTATGATATTCGCTTTTCTTTTAGTCAAACATAGTCATTTTATAAGTGGCACTTTTCACAATGCACAAGCCAAACAGTAGAACTCAGTGCTACTATACCAGCAACTGTTCAAGGTACGCATCAGTATTACATTGTTCGTACTTTTTGCTGTTTCGTCATGAACAAATGACTCTTGTGAGCCAGTTCCTTGAGTAAATCAAAAACATGCCAAATAATACATTTAAAAAGTTTCAGAGGCAACATTAATGCAATCCAGTAACCGGCCTTGACGGTACAGTATTTTAACAAAACTAAACACAAACGTGGGGTAACAATGCATTCATTTATTGACTTATAATAATAATACTGAAATTCATCTGATAAATGAACACAGCTTGAGGTGATCTTTAAACATTGTCAGGTCATTGTCAGTGTAATCAGTTGGATTATGCATACAAACGCTCTCCCAATTTTCCTCCATCACATACATACATTATTAAATATGCCTGATTGTGCAATGTTTCTATGCCCTATTCAAATCCATGATTAGAATTACACTACAAATCTGCTTTCATCTGTCCTTGTCTTACGATGTATATTTTACATATTTGAAAGTTGATATAAAATCACAGGCATGCATGCAATCAGGGATCATGATTGCAGGGATAGTAATGAGAGAGTATGGGTGTGTGTGGAGAGAGGATGTTTCTGCTCAGTATACACTGTAAACGCTCTACATTTTTTTATATTTGACAAATGCAATATCATAAATGTATCAATCAGCGGTCGTACCACAGCATTACATTGTGTTGTATGTTTAAAGAACTAGTTTACATTAATATTTGCTAATATTAAGCAGTCCTCAGGCCTGCTTAACATCCACAAATTGTTGAATTTGTCGTTTTAATCAGATCAGATTTGGAAAGATTTAGCATTACGTTACTCACTCATCATTGGATACTCTGAAGTGAATGGGCGCCCATTCAGTGTAGTGGATTTATTGGTGAATAAAGTAATGCAAAATTACTCCAAATCTGACCCAGTAAGGAAACATCTTTTCCGGTTAATTCGGAAATGGAAGGTTTGGTCAAGCGCACTGCATTCAGTATTCTGTGCATATACTCTGGTATATAGTCATCTGGGTATTTCATGATAGCATGCACTGCACACTGCAGAAATAGCATACTACCACATCTCTCGCACTACTACAAACATAACCTGAGAAAGAGAGACATGATAGTAGTGTTAAACGAGCGGAGGAGTGAGAAACACTCCTTAAAGATGTGCAATACAAATTAAGAGGCAAGATAAAACAGGGATAGAGAGAACGAGAGCTGATGGGAATAAAGGAAGAGACACCTTGACCTTGGTGGTCTTCTCTTCAGCTGGATCAGCAAGTCTGTGTGGTTTGTGTATGTAAATTGGATGCAGGAAGCTACCTGTCTGCCTGTGTGTGCGTGGATGGCTCTCTAAACGAACTGTTTAGAAGTTGCTTAATGGCCAGATGGTGTAAAGCAAATGAGTTAGAGAAAGAATTGAGTTTGCATATTTATGAAGCTTTTCTGAATAATTAATGAGATGCAAATAGCACTGAAGTTGATGGTGAGGGCAGCGAGATGTGCAATGCATGTGCGTGTGTTTGTTACATGCAGAAAGCCATCAACGTTCTTCAACACCCTTGAGTTCACGAGCAAACAAAAGGATCAAGAGGCATCTGATGTCTTATCACATCTCCAAGTACATCACGCTATCACGCTCTCGTGCGGTGCGCACATTTATTTAGCTAATTAACGTCTAAATGAGGACACACCATAAGCAGGATTCAAATGGGATTCGACTTCTAAATGACGCTTGAGTTGCAAATATTTACATCTGATGACTGATTTTGCGTTTTGACACTTTATTTTTGCATTTTCCATTTAAATGTTTAATAATTTTGTTGTGTGTTTTTGTCGTTTTATTGATTTTTGTTAATTGTCTGTAAGGTCATTTTTATTTCAATTATAGTCTCTTGAAAACAAGTAATGTTTTATTGAGAACTAGATGAAATAAACGTTTTTAGTAACACTTCAAATAGGGAACACTTATCCACTGTTAACTTCGACCTTTCCCTCAACAAATTCATAATTTGCTGCTTATTAATAGTTAGTAAAGTAGTAGTTAAGTTTAGGATTAGGGTCTTTTTTTTAATATAAACAAAAAGGTATTTTGTGTTAAGCAGACAATTAGTCATGCTTTTAAATTCAATCTATCAATTTAGACAGCAATTGAAGTATAACACGACGCAGAATTTTCTCACAGGTAGTGGGAAATGTATTTATTTTTTTCATAGGAAAGCACCAAACCTCTTTAAAAGCTGTTGCCAAAGTGTCTTTTTCTAAAGTCCCTTCATGCTCTTTTAGCCAGAATAATGTGCCAATTTTTCTTTATTTAATGCTAAACATTGATATGTGTGATTAAATGCAACTAATCCATTGAATTAAGCTACGTATCTTATAACTAATTTGATTAAACCAAAGATACAGTTTTTATCACAATGAAGCCATAACGTACTAGTGAACTGTTTTTCTCTATTTCTAGCTTGATATTACATTCCACTTTATACATTTACTGTGGTTGATGGCCCCTCACTGAATCGGTTTCAGTTTGTCTGAAAAGCATGACGAACAACTGAAGGACATTTCCAGCATCCTGCACGCGTGTGTGTCATGGTTTAAATCTGAGGGGGATGGGGAACAGCTGTAATTACTTGCTTCGGTGTACTTAAACATTCATCAAAATCCCTGCTACATTACACCGTGTGTCCATATTCTGACAGACACTATTGTTGAGAATACTCCAGTCTACTCTAGCATGCACACATATGCAAAAACAGCTCTGAGACTCAACATAAATAAATACACGCCGTCCTTTGGGGGGCAGCATTTCACACTGTGCAGCAGTTTTGTTTCTGAAAATAGATGCACATATGAGCAACGGAGAAACTTTAATGTGTCCGGATTTTTTAGCCTAGTTTTCACACATCTCACATCCTCATTTTTTAGAATGACTAATGGGGTGAAAGTGCTGCCCCTCAAGGAAAGAGAGAGAGAGAGTGAGAGAGGGAGAAAAGGAAGTTTGTCCTATTTAAGTGGACAGAGCACCCTTTGAAGGACATTGAGACACACACACACACACACAGAGAAGGAGCTGCTACCCTCAGGCTGTCATGGTAACCTGGATAAATGATGAAAAGGTTTCTGTTATCTTGCTTTGTTGTGCTCTAGAGTGCTTTAGTATTTTGGTCATATTAACATCAAATTAAAATGCTAAATATTTCATAGAAAAATATGGGATTTGAAGTAACTTACAGTGCATTTATGGTCAATTCAGCTTTTTTGACATCATGTAACACTGAAACATACACGAATACCACAGTTCTTGTCGAAACAGTTTAGTCTAGTAGGAAACTTATAGGAAATTTTATAAAAAATAATATTATAACAATATATTATTTAATATAAAGACACACATATACAGCATATGTTTCTATGTATATATTCATATAAATATAATGTATAAACATAAGAAAAATATATAATAAATATTCAAACATAAGATTTCTCTTAAATGTATACATGCATGTGTATTTATATACACATCATAATAAATACAATGCACACACTGTATATATATATATATATATATATATATATAAATACATGTGATTAATCGTTAATCGTCGTTATATTATATGATGTGATTAATCGTTTGACAGCACTAAGGTAAAATGTGTATATATATATATATATATATATATATACACACACACACACACACACACACACACACACACACACAAATATACG
>JAUMHI010000033.1:12973527-12994090 GCA_032359435.1 Enteromius unitaeniatus | reverse complement strand
ATTGCCTTCTTCATCTTTCTGTGCCTGGAATACAAATTAATATATATATATATATATATATATATATATAAATATTTGGTTATTCATCCATTGATTTCTGCTGAAATAGGTGATGCAACCAGGAGGTCCTTGAAAGAAACTGCAGAACACTCCGTGAAGTACCTCACATACAAAACAAACACGTACGCCTGAAAGCAAAGTATACACACACACTGTCGACACAATTATAGCACCTGTTCTACCAAATGTTTGCTATCCCTGTGTTCTGCTAGGTTACTGAAACAGGATTTGGTCATTTCTGGCTTACTATTGCAATTTTATGCTTTTCTGGGTCACTGTAATGTAATAGCCAAGAGATGAATGCATGTGAGTTTGTGTGTGAGAGAATAAAAAAGCAAAAATACAGTAAGGAGCTTACACAGACTGTATACCTCTTACACACAACCCACAAACGTGGAAAAACATGCATGCACATTTTTACATCGATTCAGATATGCTGCTCTGCTTAGAAATGTAAATGCATCCAGTCCTGTCCTTGCCAGTATCTCATATCCTCATATTTCCTGCCATTCCCTATTCTTTCCTCTTGCTAAATCCAGAAAGAACAACAAGGTATATTAAAAGGATTGTATTTATTTAACCAAGCTCCAAACCCATATGACTTCCTTCATAAAAGGAACTTTCAACACAAAAGCCCAGGCTTATTGGATTGTGTCAGCAAAGTTATATTAGGTGGCTTGTTGCATGATTCGATGCACTTTCAAAGTGAAATGTCCAGTGAATAGCACTAAAAGTTAGTTTTATTTAAAACAGATGAAAGTGAATTTGGTGATGGTTTATTACGTTGGTTTTTGTATGTATCACAGCAGTTCAGAAACGAAATAAGCGAGTGGAGCTAAATGGTTATGGCTCTATTGCAAATCTGAAAATAACATACCACCTACAATTGACCTAACTGGAAACTAGTGTCAAATGTCAAATAAAAGTACATTTGCTTGCTTCCACGAGTCTCTGAACACTTGTAGTGTTTTATTTTTCATGGGAATCATACGAAAGCCCTCTGTATTGCAAGTTCAGTGCTTTACCAGGTGAGCTACCAAGCAAGTTTACTATAGCAGAAAAAAGTTTCTACATCAGTGTTTTGAGGTAAACACACAAAAATAAGTCTTTATTATTTGATAACCTTAATAAGTGCGTTTTTGGAGTTTTGCAAAAATGTACATTGAATTTTTCTAATGAGCTAACCTTCTAGACATTGACCATGCTCCAAACAGAAGAACAAAACACATTTAAAACACCATTTAAGTAGCCCTTAAGACTATTGCACTATATTCCACATGCCCTGAAGCCATATAATAAGTTTGTGTGATCCTTGGAAGGCATTTAAGTAAAGAATTAAAAATGTGAAAGATTTTCTGCAAACACACACACACACACACAATCACAGATCCAATAATGTGGGAGTTATTAAGAATGAAAAATGTGAACATGAAGGTAAAACTTTCTTTTTCGAACAAACATACGCTTCCCCTCCTGCTGGCACTCTAGAAACCATTTGCCGAAATGCATAACCCGCTGCGAACTCATTAACCTGGCAATTAATTTGAAGAAAGTTTATCTACATTATTTAAGGTCAGAGCAAAAATGGCAGTAATGTACCACAGTATGTCAAGTTAATTGTACTGAAAGACACCGCTCCATAAGCACCCTGTTCATTTAATTAACACCAGTTAAAAGGACAAAAGAACAGTCACTCAATGGGGAAACACACAGAGAGTGAGAGAGTAGTGAGAAAGTGAGAAGACTCACAATAATATGATACTACATCTTTGAATGATTCAAATCTGACACCCAATAATCTCTCATTTCATTCATTCATGAATAGAGAGTTGGAATGAAAGTATCAAATTACTAATCAGTATCAATCCTCTGTAATCAGTTCTATAGTGAGTTCTAGGATGTCTTTGGCTGCCAAAACCAATCCAGTGCACTGCTCCCTTGAATTTCGCAGAATGCAACTCCAAATAAACAAAACTATAAGCCCTATATCCATATATACATATGGATATATGTTTGCCTACAAAACCACCACTAGCTCTGCACCGCTTTACCTAAATTCATTACTTCAAAGTTATGTCCACTATAGAAGCTTGTGTTCTGCAAGTGAACGATGCATTACTGTGCCCTCCCAGAGGTACAAAATCACTTTCACTGACTTTTACATAAACTGTTTTACATTAACCTGCTGGAATAACCTGCCCAACTCAAGCCAAGGTGCTGAGTCATTAGCCGTCTTAAACAATTGGCTAAAAATACATCTCTTACATTTTTACATGACCCTCTAATTCTAGCACTAATTCTATATCATTTGTTTTCTTTTTTTAAATCTGAGACTAAGCACTCTCTATTTGTTTTCTAACTGCTTGTTTTCTTTAAAACTCTAACACTAGCTTTCTCTATTGTTTTTCTACTCTATCTACTTCTTGTCTTTCTATTGTATACAGTATGTATGTGTGCATGTACATATATATAAAACTCACAACATGTACTGAGTTAGGCGATCTGAGACTTGTCGTAGCACTTGCATATTATTGCTCTTTTATTTGTTTTGTTTGCTTCTATTGTCCTTTGTTTGTAAGTCACTTTGGATAAAAGCATTTGATAAATTGCTAAATGTAAATGTAAATATTGCTTTCTCTTGACCAGGAAAGAAATAAGCACAAACAAGCACATTTAAACAGAGTTTTGCAAAGCATTCTGGGAAACAGAAATCCTCATCATCCTTTTTCTGTTTTCTTCTGATATTGCTTCCCAGAAATGCTTTGCATAAGGCTGTTATTTTATTTAATTTGTCCTGTAAAGATAAAGATTTGTTAATGTTTCATTTCCATTTATCTTTGAACAAACTGTTGCTAGTAAATAACATACATTTAAATCTACAGTAAGTTACTGGCAAACAGCTGCGAATAATACTGTAATTTCTACAGAAATATTTTATAGTGTGGATTTTGATGTGAGGAGACAAGAAGGGATGCACTTTATCACTGGAAGAGTTATGGATTATGGACTTATTTTGGCCAGAATCAACAGTTGAAATTAAAATGGCTAAATGATGAATTAGTGTTTTTTTTTACGCTTTTCACTTCACAAGATGTTAGTTGAAATTAGATGAATTAGATAAATAACACATTATAGAAATGTTTTATCAGATACATATAAATTACTTTTGTTTTCTGAGAATGTTAAAGACCAGATAACTTTAAACAAATATTCTATTAACATTACTAGAATGTTTGTTTAGAATGTTCTTTTCCAGAACATTCCGATAATTTTTTCTGCTATGTTTGTCTTAGTAAAGTTAAATAGTCTGAACATCCTTAAACAAGTTTCAAAGTTTCAAAATCAAAATTTTGGATTATTTCCATTCTCTTTAATTTCATTTATTTTCCCATATTTGATACAAGTACGAATGTAGATATGAGTGCTTGGCCAAAGCATTGCAAGACTGTAGTTTAATAATGAGTTTCTTAAACCATGTTTTACTAAATATATACACACTGACAGTTAAAACCAGCTTTGATTGGAAGAAAATCAAAGCCTTGGGAAGAAAAAAAAATACACCTATATCAGTCACACAGACCTTTTTTGCTATTGCATAAATACACTTACAAACACTAGTAAACCCCTAGCTATCACATCTAGAAAGAAAGAAGACAAATGGTCTAGTTTTCTGTGAACATATAACTGCTGTGATTCTGTCAGAGATGTTGGTAGGGCTATTGAAATCTGTCTAATGGCTGCCATGACAGATCTGCGATCTCTCGTAGCGATAGCTATTTTGTGTGCGTATGATTGTAAAGGTGTCAGGTTGTGGAGACAGAGTGAGAGATTGCCACAGGGCATATTCCTTAGAGGCCTCACAATCCTGGGTCAGTGTGACTTAATAGAGCAGATTTCAGGAACAGTAGGTTCTGTATGTAGGCCACACAGATGGGTGGATCAGAGCAGGAGATTTTCCATGTCAAAAAGCGAATAAATACATAAATTAGTGTCAACTACGCCTTCATAGGAGATTCTACTGTACAGTAGGTTACAGCTACAGCCGTTTGTTGGAATTTAACAGCGATTAGAGGAACAGGAATCTTCAATTGTAACGTTGCTGCTGTACAAGATCTAAATTGGAAAGGATTCCTCAGGATGGAATGCTGCCAGAACTTTGATGAACGAGTTGAAAAGTTTCTTGGCACGTCGTCTTTTCGAACTCATTGTAAAGGCAGTGTAATATTTCCAGAGGCCCAGAGGCCATGGCAAGCATTCTGATGCACGTAAACCCTCTTGAGTTTGTTAAATCTCATTATCTCATGAAATTCAAACATAATGAACGTGTCTGTACCATGGCTTGCAATAGATATTTCTAGAAATGATTTGTGTTATATGGCTGCACATTTCATTATAGATCTATAGTGATGGTAATAGACATTGTGGGTATACTGTAAGATCTCTGGCCTCTACTTCAAATGAATCCATATGGAGGATAAATTAGAATAAATAAATAAAATACAGGCCTTATAATGGTATCCAGTACTTTCATAGACACTTCATTCAATACCCAACTCTATGTTAAATGAATTCTGTTATGATAAACCAATGTAATTATGTGTATATTGTAATTATTTGTGAAATTTACTAGGAATGTCTTTGTGTAAATAATTCTTCACTGAACTGATGTAATATAATTTTATATATATAATTCAAACACATAAATCTTAAATTTAGGGGGACAAAAGTCAAAATAGGCCACTTATGACTGTCTGTGATATTTTGGTCCATGTGGCTCCTTCAATATAAGTTATTTTATTCTGCTTGGTTTGTGGCTAGAACTTCTGAACAATAAAACAAGCGATTCTTTATGAATGAGAGTGCCCTGAATCATTTTAATGTCTCAAATTCATAACTCAAATCTTATATCTGTGTTTGCAGATCTTCTCAAAGGACATCTGACTGGATACTTGAGCATCAATCAGATCTGTGCAGCTGTGTGGGTAGGACATTTACATCTATACAGATTTACAGTTTAGACCTCTAGTTATGGCCTAATGATGTAAGCAAGTTTGATAAATAATGACCAAAGGAAAAATACAATAAACAGGGTGCAGAAGAGATACTTATTATTCCGTTTCCATCTCATTTGCTGTAGATGCTGCAAATGAAGAATGCTACTGGAGGAAAATGAAACATATATTCATATTTTATGCGCCATTCTTGTTTCTTTGCTAACAAATACACATAAAACACTGGATTATGCTGAATATGCTTCTGTAAACAGAAAAGGAATGCTATCAAAAGCCAACAGTCAATAGCGCTGAGCAACTGAGAGCCAAGCCAAAAGGGTCAGATGTACAGTAATTTGTCTTAGTTTTGCTGTGATGATAGGGGCGACATCGAGGTCAGGTCTAAACGTCTGTGGCTTAGTTCTGATTGAATTTCACAATAATGTACCTCTGGGTGATTTCAGATCTTTGATTTCAGAACACAATGTTCTGGCACTGAAAGCATTTACTATATCATACAGTCAGGTACTTGATGTTTAAGCACTTCACAGCGCTGGACTGTCCTTCACAGACAAATTATACACCCCTGGTGATTGTTTTGCCCATACTTCATTCACTTCGTGAGCAAAGTCAGTCTGGCAAAGCTGCCATTTTAGAGCATTTCCGTTCCCAAAAAAGTGGGAACCAATGAGAAACGAGCTCATTTTCTTACTGCTTTAATGAAGCTAGCTACAATTTGTTACGGTGTCTTCAGGTTTCACCACTACGCATACGTCATCAGAATGAGTGGTCTGATTGGTTGTAGATTCGTCCAGTAGTATACAGAGGCATCTGATGGGCAGGTTAAGCCCGCCTCCCAGAAGGCGGGTAGTAAGGTAGCTTGGCCAGACTAAGCTCCTATGAGTTTTATAGGAAGCCAGGCTAGATTGTTTTAGATGCTATGTGAAAAGCTGTTGAGGGGTTTGTCTATTCTACTTTAGGAAACAAGCACTACAAAGAACTGTACGGTATAGTGCAGAAAAGGAAGAACACAATTGTTTTCACACAAATGGATGGTTCCAAAATTGAGTTTTTGCAGTGATGCTATAGAACAGGGGTATAAAACATTAAAAAATATCTCTTAAATATATGAAAATATGTAACAATAATAATAATCTGAAAATGTACTCGTGTACACAGTTGTTGTTGTTGTTAACATCTATTAAAGTCTTTTATGCCAACAAAGGCCACATTTGCTGAATACAAATACAGTAAAACTGTAATATTATTAAATATGTTCATTCATTTAAAATAACTTATCAATATGAATATATTTTAAAAGGTCTTCAGTATCGCATGATCCATCAGAAATCATTTTAGTATGCTGACTTGGCACTCAAGAAACATTTTTTGCAATTATCAATGCTGAATGCAGATGTATAGATAATATTTTTGTAGAAACCAAGAAAATATTTAGTTTGAAATAGTAATATTAATTTGAAACAGGAATTTTATGACATTATGAATAGCTTTATTGTCACTTTTGATAATTTTTATGCATCCTTGCTGACTAAATGAAAAAATAATGGTACATTTGCTATTAAGTATTATTTGCAACATATTATACCACATTCTAACAGTAGGACAATATTTACAATACATTTCCATGTTATTCATCATTAAAATGACACCTACACCATAAGTAAGAATGCAAGCTATACATCTTTCATATTAAACTATTGATAGTAAAGGGTAGAAATTCTGGCATGCTTTATAAAAAAAACTTCCTTGACATTGATCAAAGAGCGAGATGACCAATCACAATGGGCCTGGCAGCCTTTTGTAATTGTTGCGTCACTCAGTCTCAGATGACCTTGCTGGCTTGCTCTTTCCTGGTCCCAGCTGAATAAAGTTAGATTGAGATTCATGGGCTTTCTCCTGCACTGCTGTCCTCTGACTAATGCATATCTTTATCCATTCCTCTTTCCTCCTCCCCGCCGACCAGCCTGTTTCTCCTTCACCAATAAAAGTTTATTTTATTTTCCTTTTTTGTAACAGAACAGATGAGAAAAATGGACAGAAAAAGAAATAGAGCAAGAAAGCTAATTTCTTCTCATTGTTCATTCCCCTTGTGTATAACCACACACACAGAGACGTATGCTTATACAAGTAACATGCAGTGGGTCCAAACGCCTGAGACCTAGTGCAAATACAAATGTTTGAATTTAATGCAAAATGCAAAAGTGATCTCAAGATGTTCTGGTGTCTGCTAGAAAGTCTAATCATAGGCTATAGGTTATATAGTGCACTTTTTTTTTTTAATTAAATATGAAACATCAACTATGAACAAGAAAATAAGGTAAAGATAAACCAGATGCTTGATGCTTTAACTTCTTGGCTTTACCTTTATTACATTTGTATTATTAAATGGTAATATCGTGGTACTATAATTCTACATACTGTTGTATTTTGTTATTGCTCCAAGTAGTAGGCTACTTTTTGTGTGAGCATAGAAAAAACTACAAACCATGTTCCTTTACCAATTATTTATTTTCTGTATGCAATTTTAGCAGATTATAGACAAAAAGAATAACTGTTATTCTAATAAAAAACAACAACAACATGCCTATAATTGAAAATAGAACACATTTGTTAGACAATTTTTGTTTTTTGAGTATGTTTTATGTTCAAAAATACAACTGTTATGAATTATAAATATTATAAATACTGAACTCACACATGCATCCTTAAATGCCTGTGTGTGCCTTTATAGTGTATCAGTAGTAAATATCAGTTTACGTTTACAAAATGTAATTCTCCCATTAATTGAGCCTGTCCTCCAACAAAAAACGACTCTATAGGATGTTTGTGCAAGTACCTTATTATGACCTATATTTATGTTTTAAAGATACAAATTATGACAGTGTTGTATTGCGTCTGTCGTCATGAAATGACGTATGACTGTGATTATCAATCAAAAAGTGTTTTTTTTTTCTGCAGTGTCTCATGGTGATTAAACAGCAAATCAGCATATTAGCAACATATTACAATTATTTCTGAAGCATCATGTGACACTAAAGACTTGCATAAAATTCAGTGTAATTCAGTTAATTAAAATTTTACTTTTTACTATTAAATAAGTGTCATCTTTTTAAAAAAGGCAGTGGCTATTTGCAGTGTAAATAGCGATAGAGGCTATTTACACCAAGAGCAAAATTTACTGTACACTAATTTAAAATATAGCAGCATTATTAAGTGCAAATAGCATTTTCTGCTATTTATACTACTTTTTGAAAGTGGTAATTATCTGCACCTCAGGCTGAAAATTATAAAACAGAATGCAACTTATTGATTTTAATTCAAATTATTAAATAGTTGCCATGATTGACACCCTTATTGGGACAGTAAAGCCCTCCCTACACCTACCAATACTTTATTTTCAACTTTTTGATTATTTCCTTCCTTTTTTTGAAAATAAATGCTTTTCTGCTGTGATTTGAAATTTTAAAAGGGAGGCAGAAATGTTGTCAAAATAAGCCTGCCATACATTTAACCATCTGCATTGCATATGACCATCTTTTGTAATGATGACTATCCCAATCACACCTTTGTGGCTAGTGTAAGTAGCCGCTGCCAATAAAAAGACACTTCGTTTAAGAAAACATTTAAAAAGTCTGACCCAAAACGTTTAGACTGATTTCGGACAGATTTCCAAGGCACTGAATGCAAGGTCTGATAATCTACAACAGATATATCAACTAGTACAATAATTTATATATTTTTTAAATCAGACGTTTGATAAAAGAAACACAAAAAAAACACTAACAGCAAAGAAAATATCAATTCCGCCTTCAATAAGCAATTGATTAGCATCTAGACAGGATGTTATGCAAACACTTAATGCCTTCCTATCACTGCATATACAGCTGGTGACGACAACATGTTTCAGGTTGGTTTGGAATGGAGACGCCAAAGCGAAAAGATCATTTAAAGCAACAAAACAGATTTTTTAACATGTTTTTAGAGACCCTCGCCATTTCTGTTAGGTTGACGTGTGTTTGTGTTGCACTGAAAGAGAGAGGACAAACAGATGCAATAAAACACAATTGTGCGTCTGTCAGTCTTAAGGTTAAGCCATGGCTCTGTGTTCCCTCACCTCCGTATGCAGCTAATAGGATTTAGAGGTTTGGGATTCATTCGCTTATAAAGCTTTGACTCCCCCAAGACAACATAATCCCTCCTTAGCACAGCTAATAGAAACCTAGCAAGCATTTACTCACCTCCATCGAGAGGTGTACAGTTTGTCTTTCCATTTTTTTGCTCAACAGTAAACACAATCCCTCAGAAGGTCCCGTTGATCACAGTGGGACATGATAGGTTGGTGACAATGGCTATATGTTATTCAAAGGGAAGATTGCTGCTTATATCGGTCAAGCTCCATAATGAGAGGGATCAGCTGCTGATAGATGTATAAGCTTGAGGCTTAAGGTTTGCTTTGGCTCTATCCCAACTTAAACCTATGCAGATCCAGAGGGAAAAACACACCCAATACATCTAATGAATTTATTTGAGCAAAGGGCTTCATTTGTCTTAGAACCAGATCCAGAGGCTCTGCATTTGGATCTGGAATCTATGTTATTGAATCATTTGCAGCACATTTTAATTACGTTCGACGGAGAAATAAACTGTAGGCTAGTGTATGATACTACTATGTGCTGGTGTTTCATGAAAAATCAAGAATAGACACGGGTGTATCTAAATCGCAATCAAGCTATTAAGAATAATTGTTGTAAGCTCTTGCATGAAATTTCCTTAGATGGCAGAATTTATTGCATGTTGTTTTTGTAAAAAGGCATATATTTAAATATGTTGTATATCATAATTTATATATGTATATATTTTAGATCTCTTGCTCACCACACCTGAATTGATTTGGTCAAAAATCAAGTAAAAATATCATTACTGAATTTAATTTATTTCATAATTTAAAGCAACAGGGTCACTCCAGTTCGATCCTTCAGAAATCATGCTAATTTAGTGCTCAATAAATAAATCTTATTATTATATGTCAAAAAATAGTTGTTCTGCTTAAATTGTTTGTGGAAACAAATGAAATATGTTATTTTTAGCACAGCATTTATTCGAAATAGAAATCTTTTCTAGTCTTTTCTATCTTTCTTTAAAAAAAAAAAAAAAAACAACAACAACCTTTTGAATGATTTGGTATTCATCACATTGAAGAGAGAGAGCCCTGACTGAGCTTGTTCAACCAGATCTGGCTATATTTTTATTTTCTTACATTTTTCAGCATTCTTCTCCACTCTTAAAGTTTAACCTTAGCGCTTGACACAGTGCACACACTTTCTTTGAGTGAATTGCAGCACCAGAGATATTGAAGACTTGCTTTGAGCTGGGCTGAGGAAGACTAGGACCCGGAAGCAGGGTCAAAAACTAGACCCTCTGTATAAGAATAGGAACAAATCTTAAACCAAGCTTATTCCCTGCTTTCCTAACAGGTGGCAGACAGTGTCCTCAGATCATGCTGTGCTTAATGAAAGCCTTGAGCATTGCACAGCGGACTGCGTCGCTCCTGATCTATTCAGCTTGTGTTTTTACTGTTGAATTTCTGTAATTATGTCCTCACGCTGTCGGCAGTGAAGTTTTTGGTATAGTTTGGATATAGCAGCATATAAGGATGGGCAATATCACATTGAGATGAACATGAAGGTTAACCCCTGAGCACTATGGCAATAAAAGTGAAAAAAGAAATTATAGTGTTGTTATGGACTGTATTGTGGTTTCTAAAGCAGGCCATACTAATAAAAGAAGAACCACCACTCCACAACATACACAAAGGACAGAATTAACACTCAAGAAAACAATATAAATAAAAGAATTATACTATAGACTTTACCTCAGGGAAGAGGAAATAAAGAAACTAACAGGTACAAGATCAAAAGGAGAGCCTTACATTCCTTCACACTCCACAGTTGCTTGAAATTACCAGACCATTCAATACAATAACATTAAAATAGCATACAACTGAATTCATTTAAATATATGAACCCAAAATGTAATGTTCAGTTGAGACTATTCATGATATTATTATTAATCGTAATAAGAATAATATGGTAATAGTTTTGATAATAATAATAATTTGGAGTTAATACAATTTTTTTAAAGGAATTTACTGTGATGTTCATCAAGGCTGCATTTACAGTATTTTTTAACACCACCCTGCCCTCCAACTATATGCCCGTACAGGTTGTTTGTACAACAACGGTGCAATACGACCCATCAGAGCAGAGTTTGTAGAGAGATGCGTTATATATATGGGTTCGAATCCCCAGGGATGAATGGGCTTATAAATCATTTTCATAAGTTTTGTAATTGGGAGGTTTAGGGGTGGGGTAGTGTGGTCATTCGTACAAATGAAACCTAGTAAAATATGTTTTAGACACTGCATAAGAAAAAACATTTTTTTGATTGATAATCACAGTCATACGTCATTTCATGACGACAGACGCAACACAACACTGTCATAATTTTTATCTTTAAAACGTAAATATAGGTCATAATAAGGTACTTGCACAAACATCCTATAGAGCCGTTTTTTGTTGGAGGACAGGTTCAATTAATGGCAGAATTACATTTTGTAAACGTAAACTGATATTTACTACTGATACACTATAAAGGCACGTACAGGCATTTAAGGATGTATGTGTGAGTTCAGTATTTATAATATTTATAATTCAATACTGTAGTAATATTGAATATTATAGTAATCTGATAATTATAAATTATTTTTTTTTCCCAGACAGACTGGATGAGATCAGATCTCTTTGTGGAGCACTTGCTGGGGCATACTGACACAATGCAGCAAAAAAGGAAAATAATTGGCTTAAAACCATTTTTTGTTGGTAAAAATGCTAACAGCCTAAGACTTTTGCACAGTACTGTATGTGAATATTCTTTTAAAACATTCCCTTTTCTTGTTCCACTGGAAAAATAAAAGGGGTTTGAAGGTGAGTAAATAATGACAGAATTTTTTATTTTTGGATGAACTATTCCTTTAAATGTCACCATCAGCTGCCTCTGCGTTTTTCTTTACTAAAACACGTCCTCTTAAAACTTCTAAGCTTTAAAAAGTCTAAGACAGCAGTGAACTGACATGAAGGGCATTAAAGAGACAGAGTGCAGGTGTTTGTGCATGTGATTTCACAAAACCCTCATCTTTTCTCCGCGCATCCTTTCATCTTGTCAGTTAGCCTCTCATCTTTTATACACAATCTCATCTTGCTGGTGATTCTGAACAGCTAAATGGAGATTGTCATGATGACCAGGTGTCAAGAAGAGCACTGTAGACCCCAGAGAAAGAGGAAGAAGGGAGGGCTGCCCGCCATCTGTGTCTTGAGCTGCTTGTTTTATTCCTCCTCTAAGCTTATGTGAGAAATCCTTTAGTTTGCATGTTTTTTTCATGTGTATAAAGAGAGACGCTGTCAGCTCTTATTCTTTAGATGTGTGTCTTTGAGTAGAAACAGGAAAGAGGAAGCAAATCTTTGAAAAGGAAGCTGGTCCTGTACCTTTCCTTTTAGACCATGCTCGTTCCTTGCTCCTAACAGCAGTGTTTCTTTTTTTGAAGGATTCATTAGGTAACTGAAGATAAAAACCACTCTTTTTTCTTATTAGGCCTCTTGAATAACATACATGTTCCTTGATCTAAAAGTGAGAACCCTGTAAAGATTTCACACTGAGTTTAAATGAATAAAATGCGAGGGGTTTTTGCTTGTAACCTGCTGCCAAGCCAAGCGATTATTAACATGCGATTAGGGTGCTTTCATGGCTGCTTTGGAAATTAAATTAGATTTAATTTAAGTCAGGTTTTAGAATATTTAGGCTAAACTATTTAGATCTGTTTGAATTAGAAATTTACCACTGATTTAATATAATAAAAGAAAATTATATATATTTTTTGTATTTTTGTGCACATTTAAAATTCATTGTAATTCAAGTGTATTTGAGTTTTTTTTAAGGTTTGGGGCAGTAAGATACACAAACACAAAAAATATATTATTACACATGTTCAGGAATGATTATTATATTATATTAATGATGCAGTAATAAAAAATTATGGTAAAGACAGTGATAACACAAAATTTCTTGAGCAGCAAAATAATATTTTATAGTGATATCTGAAGAATAATGGGACATTGAAGACCCAGGTAATGATTTTGAAAATTCAGCTTTGCATCACAGAAATAAATAATGTTTAAAAATACATTAAAATTCAAAACAGCCACTTTAAATTAAAATATTGCTCAAAATTACTTTATTTTTAATCCAATACATGCAGCATTGGTGAGCATAAGAACTTCTTTCAAAAACATTAAAACATCTTGTAAGTACATAAATAATGCACATGTAATTATTTTTTGAAAAGCAATTTTATTACTGAACTAGCTGGTTTTTTTATATTGTTTTAGTGATATTCATTCTTCACATATATCCTGAACATAGGGAAAATGTATTTATTGGGTAAGAAATTACACTTAAAAACAACCTATTAAACTCAACATTTAAAGCCCCCGGAGTAGCAACCACCCAAAGACACATCTGTATAGAGAGGTGTAAACTAATGTAAATAGGACAAAAAGAATGTTCGTGATTGCTTTGCAACGTTAACGTGTTTTGTCATCCATTTTGGAGTGGGAGAAAAAATGATTTCTGACACAATGAGCATTCAGCATGCATCTGCACTGCAGTACATGCTGTACAGTCCTTGAGTGTTTGTTTATTAAACAATTCAGTTATTTTGATGCTTTCAGCTACCAGTAAAACTTGTCAACTGTTCGACATTACAGAATTACACAGATTCTCTCCCCGAAACAGCAGAGCAAACATGAAGAAAATCCGTCTGGGTCTGACAATGCAGACAGTATTAACAGACAGCAAACGCAGTCAGCTTGTAACAACAGTTGAGATTTACACAAAAGCCAAATTACAGCAAGCATTCATATCCTTCAGTAAATATATTCGCACTGCCAAAATACGGAGCGGTAAGGCACGCTACTTAGTTTAACTCTGCACCTCTGCCGCTGTTTCCTTGTGATTATCTTCTTCAAACACTAATACATTATGGTGATTGTATTCTGGGACCATATCCTTAAACAGTCAAATGCAAACTTTTAATCCATGCATGCAGCGTAAAGCCTCCATGACAAAACAAACACACACACACACACACTTTCTTACTCATTATAGGTAATGTATTCTGCTTTAATTAGAGAGCTGCCATCACCGTGAGGTCCAGCTGAGAAAGAGTCAGTGGGGAATCTAAACAGCATCAGCATGCAATAACAACATGCAAGAAATCTTTACTTCAGGTATTACACAGCTTCCTAAACACACTCAACTCAATATTATAAAACACATTGTTCAGGCTCTCAACTCTGATTAAATGTGCTGAAAGAAATAGAGGAGGCATTTGTGTGAAAGTATTATTGTTTGCCATGTTTATTATAGTGACATACAAAGTGCAAAAAAGTTTTCTTTCAATTTCCTCTAAAAATCTTTTTTTAAAGCTTCAAAATGCTGCTTATACACGACAATAAGTGATTCTGTGAAATCCATGAATGATGGACACTAAATATTGTGTTCTATTGCTGTTATTCGCAATAAAGTCCTACCTGATCTCACGGCAATTTGTACATATTTTATGAGGTTGCTAATTCGTATAAATTTGTTTGATTTCTTCTAAATCGTACGTATTTTACGAGTTGCCAATTCGTATGAATTTGTACGAATGATCTAAACCTTATCCCGCCCATAAACCTACCTGTGACGTTGTTTTAGACAAAACATACGAGTGAGGTCGTACGAATTAGCACAAATTTGGCACCCCGTACAAATACGTACGACTTGGTCGTGAGACTGTGTTTTAAAGCCATATCTAGAAAACATCATAGAAACTAGGGGCTTTTTGACTTTGCAACTATGGAAGACAGAATACACAAATAAGCTAAAACTATTAAAAGTTGCTCATTGCAATTTGAGTAAATATAAAAATTACATACAAACATTATTTTAAATGTTTCTTTGTCAACTTAAATAAATATGTTTAGGCTGAAGTATTAAAAATTTAAACCATACATATAATGGTAACTAACAAAAATGCCAAAAGCACACAAAAATGTAAAAAGCTATTTCAAAAAATTATTGATTTTTGAAAAGTACCTTTTGTGCAATGTGTTCCGCAGCTCTTAGTGAATGAACATTTTTTTACATTTTAAATCTGAAAGTGCACTTTCAAAAAAAAAAAAAAAAAAAAAAAGAAGAAAAGAAACCATTAGCCATTTTTAAAAACTAATCCCAAACCTTTCCTGTTGATGTCAACTTTACACATTACAGGCTCACTTGCTGGTCTGAATAAAAAACATGCTAATTCATTCTTCATTCTTTGGCAGTAGATGCCGCTTTTGAAGCGTTATACATAGCTGTTTCCCGGTAACACTGTAAACAAAGCATTACTGCGCTCACAAAAGCTGCTTTATGCATGATGAAGTGTAAATGAGACCAATCACTGCAGATTAAACCCAAGGGAGGGGTCTAATAAAGTGAATCCTTTGATCGAATCCTTTGGGAATCAGTGAGCAAGTACTATAAGGTAAAAATAAATGCATATAAGACAATGAAAGTGTTTTTTGACCTTACATGCATCTCAGCCTGTTGTTTGTGAAACCAAAATACATGACACATTATAGAAGCACTTTACATATTTTAGAATGATATATAAATAATACGAACACTGCTAATCAGCTTCAGACTTCACCAAAACTGGATCAGACTCCCCCGCCTTGCAACTTTAGTTACCGCTTTGTAGCGTGTTGTTTTTGAAATGTAATAATGTGTAATAGTTTTTGCTTGTGTTCATGATCTGTGCTCTGCAAAGCAATGGAACGGATTTCTGGAGTGTGAAGGAACGTCATTAAACATCAAAATTTCCCAGGGCCAATTTCATATGCTTAAGCACCCTCGCTCTCACACAGATACACAAACACATTTACAATGAAGCGACGCTTTAATCCAGTGTGCTTCACATCACTAATCTGCAGGGCACTACATGCTACATATTAATGAATCAGACAGCATTTACACAATATTTGACTTCACATGAAGTGAAGGAATCTGCCCTACATAGTAAATCATCTGTGTTAATTAATGCAAATTTGTAAATAAATGACATATTGCACATTGCACGAACTGAAAACAGGAGAACTGCAAAAGACAACAGCATGCATTTATCACCAAAATATAACAGCTTGGTGAGTAACCGATGACAGAAGCTTCAGTTTCGAGTGAGCTCTCTGTAATGTTATGTGACTAGGCTTAGGCTCTCTGTGCAGAGGGAATCCTTGGTGGTCTCATCAGGGAAGATCTTTGGTCTTGCACTGTCTGCACTTTGAATGTCATGGCTTCTGTTTTTTTTTCCTTCTTCTCCCTCTTGTTCCAGGATAAACTCTATATCAATGGCTGCCAAGCTCAAAAATAGCTCCACGCTGTGGAAAGACGTGCAAATTTATGCAGCTTTCTCAAAGTTGGCAGTGAATAGACCTGACACTTTTACTTGGAGCCAATGTGCAGTCTAATCTTCTTGTATGAGCGCATAACAGAAAAAAAACGAAAAACACACTCACCCAAATAATGACGGAATTTCTCAAGTAATTACATATTTACAATACATTTTAAGCATCTTTAGCATGCGTCTTAAAGTCAACACTTCCAATGCTTTAAGCTCAGTGGAAGGAAGCATCAAGCTTCTGACAGTGTTGAATTGCATGCATATCATTGATGTCAAGGTTTATAGAAATTTCAACTTTGACCCTGCCTGCCGCTGACCTTAGAAAGAGCAGCAAATGAATATCAGACCACATGGTCCATCATTACATGGGAGATGACATTAGTTAACAGCTACAGCTGTTTATGTATTTTAAATATAATTTTGGCAAGGTTTTCAATCTCGTTTAGTTCCATGACATTTCAATGGAAACTCAGAAATGTATTATCCAAAAGTTAAATTTTAATAAGTCTTTGTGGTAAGGTTTTTAATGTTTTAGCATGTATTTGATCCAAATAGACAGATAATTAAATATTACTGCAATTAAAATAACTACATATTTATATATAAATGTTATTTATTCTTGTGATGCAAAGCTGAATTTTCAGCATCATAACTCCAGTCTCCAGTGTTCCTGACCCTTCAGAAATCATTCTAATTTGCTGATTTAATAATCAAGAATGTATTTTAATTAAGATCAAATGATGAACTGTGACACCAGAATTTTCCATGATAGGAAAATTTAAAAAATGCAGCAATTAACAGATATATATTTGTAACATAATAAATAACTGTTTTGATTAATGAATAAAAGCACTGAATTTCTGAATTTCTTTACAAATAAATACTTCGACCAAGCTTTTGAACAGTATAGTTCTAATTCAAATGAACAGAGCTGCGTTCTCCGAAACCACCTTAACGCTACGTCGTTCTTAAGTTGTACCTTACCTTACCTTATCTTTAGCGCCTGTTTTCCGAAACCTTCTTAGTTAAGTATACCTTCTGTAAGTCATTCGTTCGTAAGGTTGGTCTGGAGCGCTCTTAGCTATACCTTATCGCTGCTGACGTGACCACCAATACGCAAAAAGCTTTTTTACATCGCAGTTTAACATAACAGTTTAAATTAACATTTAATATAAAATCTGATTTAGTATTAAATTAAAATTTTTACTTTACTTTTTTACACATAAAATACTTCAGCTGTTATAGCCTACACCCAGTAAATTGAAGTGTTTTCATTAATAAAGTTTCCATACACTAATGAATGTTAGCTTTTTTAATTACTATCCTAAAGCACATCAGCAGGTGAACCACTTGACAGAAAAGGCTTAAGAGTCTATATGAAGAAAGATGAGTTTACACAAACTTTATAGCTATGGCGGCGCTTGTAAAATTATGCCATTTTTGAAAACCGTTATGCGGACACTCGCAACGGCGGTTCTGCATTGAATTACTCTCTGGGTGAGACCCCCTCTTAGCCCCTTTTATAATTTCAAATAACACAAATAACATCAGAAAAGCATTTACTTTGCATAAAAATTTAATAAATAATAAAAAAGTTGAAAATAATGCATTGGGAACAGTTAGGGAGGACTTTATTTTCCCAATAAAGGTGTAAACCATGCCATCTATTTAATGATGTGAATAAAAAAAAAAAAAACATAAACAAATAAATGTATTTATTTCTGCATGTTCATATTTAAATTAGCCCCGATAAATGCAATTCGTACTATTTCTAAAACGCTGCTTTATAAAGAACAGTATTTTCTCAATACTTTTCTAATACCGCTGTGAAGGAAAGAGCGCACAATCGATCATCAATGCCTCGATATCAATGGACAGCACCTGCTAAGGTCGCTCTTAAGAAGGTTTACCTTAAGCACCATCCTAAGGTATAGTTCGGCGAACACGCGTAGAAAAGGTATAACTGTAGTTAAGGTGTACCTTTTGAGTCTTCGTAGCGCTCTAAGAGACAACGTTATCAGAGAACGCAGCCTAGAAAAGTAACTTAGACATTACGGTTTAAACTGAACAAGTAACACTTTTTTTGTCCTAAGCCTCAAATTCTTGAGCCCAATCTCACGGCTGTTTGTACAGCCTGTTTGAGAGGAAAGATACAGCCAATCAATGGATGAGGATTATTGGGAGGCCATGATAGACAAGGGCCAGTGGAAATTTGGCCAGGACACCGGGGTTACACCCCTACTCTTTACGATAAGTGTCATGGGATTTTTAATGACCACAGAGAGTCGGGACCTCGGTTTAACATCTCATCTGAAAGACAAGTGCTCTTTTGACAGTATAGTGAGGGGGGCATTCGGACCCACACAGACCACAAGGTGAGCACCCCCTGCTGGTCTCTCTAACACCTCTACCAACAGCAACCTAGTTTCCCAAAGGGTCTCCCATCCAGGTACTGTCCAGGCTCAACCCTACTTAGCTTCAGTGGGCAAACAGGCTTGGGCTGCAGGGTGATATGGCTGTGGCTAAATGACCTAATGACCTACACCTAACCCCGCCCCTAAAACTACCCATCAAATCATACAAAATCGTACGAGTGAATATGAATTTGTACAAATTAGCATGAATTTGCAAATACGTACGAATTGGTTGAATTTTTACATTTCCTATGTGCTTTTTTCAACTATTGTGTATAATTCAGACCTTCTCGCTAGCAAGCAACCTTGCAAAATCATCCTTCCATGACGCTTTTCATGTGGAGGTCAAAGATCTCTCGTACTGTGAGATGTGAATGCACCTGAAGCCTGCCACATCAGTCCATAAACCTCTTCTTCCTTCCCACAGTTCATTCTACATACAGTACACATCTACAGTGTCCGATCACATCTACAGTACATGCACCACTGCTTCAGGTTTGTCTCCTGTCTGTGGCGTTGACTAGGTAGGAAGTTCCACGCCATCTGTAGTTTCAGTCTAATCATAACTGTGTAAATCAGATAGCCCTATGGGCAGCAGCGCCTGTCACCAGAAGCAGGGTAACCATGGAGACAGTCCCTACAGACAAGCAGGCCCCTATGCTATGTCTTGTTTTCAAAAGCATTTCCCGAGTCACTGAAACATTTGGATTTCTCGTGTTTTCTTAATCAGATGAGGACAGAGATGGATTGGCACACGAAAAGGCTTCCCTCTGGGTGTTTTGAGAACTCAGCAGATGTGAACTGTACGTGTGTTTGCTGTGCTACCTGAACCCTGTCCAATTATGTGTCACTGAACACCCACTCACTAAACAACGGCCATTACACAATTATTTCAGCTTTACAAACACATTCAATGCACATATACACACCAACAAATTAGTGTGAGTGCCCTGCACTCTGCACTGTTCTTCTGAACATTTGGAGGCCTACAGAGGAAGTTGTTTTAAGTCATTTCCTGAGTTCCTTTTTCTTTTCTCTGGAGATTTGTGTGCTGCTGCTTTGAAATTACACATAAAATAGATGTTATGTTCTCAGAACAATAGAAATCACTTATTAAATACCATTATTTAGGTTCAAAATAGTACTTAAATGTAACAGTAAAAAATACATCCATAAGTAGATTTTTTAAATAGTTTTTGTTTATATGTTTATCATTTCAAAAGAAAAAATGTTTAAAATGTACTTTAAAAAGGCTATTATGAAGTTGGTTATATATTTAATAGATTTTTTTTTATATATATAAATGTTTAATACATATAGTTATATTGGCAAATTAAAAGCAATAAATAAGTTACGAAATAAAAATTATTTTTATTTATGAATTCATACACTCACATTTATATTTTTACAAGTGGCACTTATAAATAAAAAAACTTGTGGGAACACTTCAGAATAACGTTCCATTGTAAGTCATTTATAAGTCATTAGTTAATGATGAAATGTTCATCTACAAAACATTCACAAATGATTAATAAGTGATT
>JAUMHI010000033.1:12959114-12972808 GCA_032359435.1 Enteromius unitaeniatus | reverse complement strand
TAGGAATGGGATGGCACTTCAGTTCATAGAATGAGTAAAGGCAGGTGAGCGAAAACTTTTGGTAATATAGTGTATGTTTGCCCAGAGCGAGTGGCTTAATCTAATGTCACAGAGTCACACAGTTGTTTATTGATCATAAAAAGGAAGTGTGTTATTTTAAGCCACAAGCAACTACATTCAAGTTCACACATATACACATACACACACACAAAATCAATCCCTTCCTCTCTGACGCTTGAACACAGACACACAGTACTAAATGTTAGTCTGACTGTTTGAACTCCTCTTGCTGTGCAGGAGTGTATCGAAATCGGTTCATGGAAGCGAACACAATAAGCCATTTCCTTTGAAGTTTATGAATGGTTTGACATGCAGGTTAAGTGTTTTGGGGCGAATGAAGACTGCACTGTTAAAACAGTCTATTGTGTCACCAAAATGGTTTGTCAGTTAGATATCTGTCTGAAATATTCAGAACAAATAATTCATATAGAAGATATTTTCGGCATGCATCAACATCGAGTGTAACAGTCCTCTTGATTTCTTACTCCTGTTTATTCTGAACTGCATTACACATTTGCTGAATGTCAAGTTTATAAAGCACAGAAACATTTGTAGTGCAAATGTCTCCCTGTAAATCGAATTGAGTGCGTGTTGTCTTAAACACACATCTGCAGTGGCCCCCAAAATATCTGGGCACCACAATACACTGACAAATGTATGAACGTCATTGCATTTCATTCAAATACTAAACTAACTGGCATATCTTTAGAAAAAGACAGTGCATGCACATTTGTCAAGCCATGAATAAATGAACGAATGAATAAACAAGTACAGTACATATGTATTTAATTATAATTCTGGAATAAGTAAAACAGTGATGTATCATTCAGCTTTGAGGTAGCTTATATGTGCATAAGTGTGTTCGTACATGCATGTATTATTAATATACCTAGCAATGTAAGATGACAGCATATAAACAATAAATATCTGAATATTTAAAATGCTGGCAGTGATAGGAAGGTACTTATGGGAACAGCGGTCTGTTTGCAGTTGAGGCAGCGTACTGTGGTGTGTAACTCCTAGCACACTGTGAAGTAAGAGCACATAGAGTTTGAATGCTATGAAAGATTCACATTACAGAACTCTCTTTTCACCTTGTCTCCGCTCCTGCCCGCCCTTTCTACTGTCTACAATACTCCTGTGAAGCAAGCACTTTGTAAACGTTTAGAAGTCAACCAGACAGCATTACCCATCTCCCATCCACATGAAATGGGCCTGCAAACACACACACAGATACATATACATTGTAATTATAGTAAGATTTAAAGGAAGAAAAATGTTCGCCATCATCAGACTGGCCCATTTAAGCAGCATGTAGTGCACCTGCAATACAATACACAATCTGTAGAGCAGCACTAGCCACAGCTTATCCATCACATAATCACAGCAGTTTTACAAGATTGTTCCGTCCACCCCTTTCTTGAAAAGGACAGTGGTACATTTTTCCTAGCTCTTTCCACAGCTACTGTATATGCATATACAGAGTCCTAACTCCTGTTAGAAACAAACCAAAGCCATAAATGCTTAACAAAAAGGTCAATAAAAAAGAAGCAATTAATTGCAATTTTAAAATACTTGCAGTATATTTTATATATTGTTTCATTCTAACTTAAATGAGGTAAGATGAATCAAAGTCGGGTGAAAATGCAATTTACCATCATGAACTAGATAACAGCACCAGTGTCATCTAATTGATGATGATATATTGTTTTTTCACTGTACTTTAATTATGTTGTAGGTTATGTTGGGTCAGCATAATTTTAATCCCTTGCAAACAAGCTCTGTTTGGATACATAAGAAATCAAGCAATACATTCTGAGCAATTATTGAAATGTCTGAGTACAAATAAAACCCAGTTTTTCTTTTAATAGAGGGACATGCAATACATTCTACATATCTAAACCATTCAGTTACTGTATGTTCTTTCTTTAGCAGTTGTTTGCCTTTTTAATTAAAACGTGACCTAAATCAGTCTATTTTAAGGGTTTTCCTTTTGTTAGCCAAGTGGAGAGGGTCTCGTAAGCTAATAAGGGGGATAGACGAAAAAGTAAACTCTTCTGTATAGAGTGTGTGTTTGCGTTATCAGGATGAGTTAAGCTGTTAGACGTTAATTGGTCTTAGTGTGTCTGCGTGATTGATCTGTGCTAAGTTTAGCTCTCGGTAGGTGAGCAACTGTAATGATTATATACACATGAAAAACATGGCGTCAGCTAAACATAAATGGACTTTTTAAAAATAGCTCCACTAGACAATATTCTGCACTCAGTATCATTGTTAATAGTTGGAAATTAGGGTACAATAGAAATAGTGGGTGTTCATTTGGACTTAATTGTAAAGCACACATTAAGTTTGTGTAAATGGGTTATTTCTTAATGTGCTGTGCAAAATATTCACATTCATATAATTTTATACTCTTGTTACTCTCACTGAGGGCACATTGTTATGACTTGACCTAGTTTTTTCAAATATCAATGATCATGTTCTTTCTTCTCATTTCTGCAGGACGCAATATGAAAATCTGGTCTGATGAGAAATGATGTCCTCGGAAAACACAAACACTTCCTGCCCTGTGGGAGGCTATGCGTGGGAATGCTCAGATTCGCTATCTGAACAGCTATTGCACACAAACAAGACTCTGGTTGTAAATGAAGCTTCCTTTCCAGTGTGACGAGATACCAAACGTACACTGAACAGGGAAGAACAGAAATCGCGTTTCTCAACCTGATGTTCCTAACAGAACTGTTACATCCAATTACAATCAAAGCCTTGTTGAATATTCAGAGGAAAACTGCTGAAAAGATCATAACCTGTGTAAACGAAAACAACAACATTTTGCTGGAGCTATGACTGAAGCACAGATGTCCGTTTCGCCTGGGTCCAGTGGAAATGGAGGAGGTATGGTGACCAGTGCCTTACTTTGCTGGGCTATGGCTCTTGTGTTCCTCTCACTGACAAGGGTGCCTGTTGTTCAGGGTGACTGCTGGCTGATTGAAGGGGAAAAGGGATTTGTATGGCTGGCAATCTGCAGCCAGAACCAGCCACCATATGAAAATATCCCATTGCACATTAACAGCACAATTGTTGACCTGCGACTCAATGAGAACAAGATTCGAAGCATCCACTTTTCTTCCCTAAGTCGCTTCGGCAATCTCACATACCTGAATATGACTAAGAATGACATCTCTTATATTGAAGATGGTGCTTTCTCAGCCCAATTTAATCTTCAAGTGTTGCAGATTGGCTTTAACAGGCTGAGGAACTTGACCGAAGGAATGCTGAGAGGATTAGGACGCTTACAGTACCTCTATCTTCAAGCTAACCTGATCGAGTCCGTCTCAGCCAATGCCTTCTGGGAGTGTCCCGCGATAGAAAACATTGACCTCTCCATGAACAGGATTCAGCTTCTGGACGGTGCTACATTTCGGGGTCTGTCGAAGCTTACGACATGTGAGCTCTATGCAAACCCGTTCAGTTGCTCGTGTGAGCTGTTGGGATTCCTGCGCTGGCTTGTTGCATTCCCAAATCGGACAAGTGAGCGGATGGTTTGCGACACGCCTCCTGGCTTTTCAGGCTACAGTCTCTTGAGTCAGAACCCGAGGATGCCAAGATTTCGGAATGCTTTCCATGCACTCTCCTCTGTCTGCACTGATGACAACGTGACACCGAATCTGCAAGGGGCTTCAGACGAGTGCACTCCCACAATGTTGAGCCCTTGCGGACTGGATGACTGCTCCTCAGGAGCATTTCCAGAGGAGACCATAAGCATCAGCCCCACCTTTTTGGGTCCAGATGGACATCCTTTAATGAAACTGAAAGACATTACCCACACAAGTGCGATAATCTCGATTCAGATTCCAAATCCGTATAGAAAAATGTACATCCTTGTTCTGTACAATAACAGTTTCTTCACTGATATCCGAAACCTGAAAAGCCGGAGAGAAGACGTTGAGTTACAGAACCTTAAATCTCACACAAACTACACATACTGCGTGGCATCCATTCGCAATTCACTGAGGTACAATCACACCTGCCTGACCATCTCTACAGGACCAAGGACATTGCAAGAACATGTGGCAAATGATTCAACCGCCACTCATTACATTATGACTATCCTCGGTTGTCTCTTTGGGATGCTGATCGTTCTGGGTGTAGTGTTCTATTGCTTGAGAAAGCGCAAACAACAAGACGAGCCAAAGAGCAAGAAGCTGGAAAAGATGAAAAGAAACTTGATCGAGATGAAATACGGAACGGAATTGGAACAAGGGACTATATCACAGCTGTCCCAGAAACAAATTCTATCTGCTGTTGAGACCGTACAAAGGATGCCATACTTGCCAACTGCCAGTGACTCGGATCAGTATAAGATGCAAGAGATCTCCGGGACACCAAAAACCACAAAAGGGAATTATATGGAAGTGAGATCAGAGCAACCAGAGCGCAGCATTAGGGAATGCAGCGTTCCTACTTCAGAAACCAGCCAGGGATCTGTTGCAGAGATATCTACTATTGCAAAAGAAGTGGACAAAGTAAACCAGATCATCAACAACTGCATCGATGCACTCAAATCCGATTCAACATCATTCCAGGCTGCAAAATCGGGTGCCGTGTCCACAGTGGAGCCTCAGTTGGTCCTTATATCAGAGCATCCACCAGGCAAGTCTGGTTTTCTGTCTCCAGTGTACAAAGGAGCCTACCATCATCCTCTACAGAGGCACCACAGTATGGACGCCCCGCAAAAGCGTGCAAGCACATCCTCGAGTGGCTCGTTGCGCAGTCCACGCTCTTTCCGTTCTGAAGGAGCTTACAGATCAGAGTCCAAATATATTGAGAAGGCATCTCCACTCGATGAGTCTGGAATCATTACAGTCACTCCAGCCGCTGCGATCCTGAGGGCGGAGGCGGAGCGGATTCGTCAATACAGCGAACACAGGCACTCTTACCCCGGTCCCCACCACATAGAGGATTCGATAGAGGTTTCAGGAAGCCGGAAGTCATCCATTCTGGAGCCGCTGACGCGCTCCAGACCACGGGAGCTGTCCTATTCACAGCTCTCACCACAGTACCACAACCTGAGCGGCTACTCCAGCCCTGAATACAGCTGTAGGCCTTCTCTTAGCCTGTGGGAACGTTTTAAACTCCACCGCAAACGCCATCGGGATGAGGAAGAGTACATTGCAGCAGGTCACGCATTAAGGAGAAAAGTACAGTTTGCCAAAGATGAGGACCTACATGACATTCTGGACTACTGGAAAGGAGTCTCTGCTCAGCAGAAATCATGATTGCCATTTTTATAGCTTGTTCGATTAAAGAAGACCACACAAATCTCTGGACCAAACCAGCCAGTATCAGTGATTAAGTGATAAGTCAGCACTCACTTTTAGAGAAATAGCTTAGAAGTATTGCTAGTTCTTTTCAATCATTCTGTTTGAGAATGAAAACAAAATACGAGATACTGTAGATCTTGCAGTGAGTGTACGTGCCAAGTGGTAAGAATAGAAAACTTTTAACAGTATTAACCTCAACTCAACATTTGATTTTTATATATTGGAAATAACAATAAACTACTATTATATTATCACCATCCTCATCATCATCACAATCATCATTGATTAGTAGTATTACTGTTAAGATTGATTCTTCTTCTTATTACAATTAATCTTTGGTTATCGCATGGCCGTGTCCTGTGACAGTATTGACTGTTGTGTACTTGGAAAAACATACAACTCAAAATGTCTGCCGAACACTGTTCTCCCTAACCTTAGATTTTTATACAGACTTCAACTTTGAAAACTCCTTTTTTCTTCTTTAGCGACTGTTCAACGGACAATTGCTGAATTTGCTACAGAAGCACACCTCTACTGGATTTTAAAACAACAACTTTTCCGAAGAAAAGCTTCTCTTAATGTATTCTCCATTCTTTTTTGTAAAGTTTACATTTTCAAACATACAATGAATGTTTCAAGTCCTTAAGACTTACACCTGCGGTGTGATTACATACAGACACAGCTGTGCAGGTAGAACTGTTTTTGGCTTTCTATTGTATTTCATTAACAGATCTTCAAGCAGTGCTACTGAGAAGACCCCACAAACTCAACTCAAGTCCTGCATACTGGAGAATGAATGTACTGCGTGTTAACTATTTTTCTCCGACATCAGTTTTACAACATTTGGGGCTTAATTCAGCTTAAACCCAGTTCCAGATTCTTGTTTGCAAGACCTTCAGAAATATTTCTGTCTCAGTCAAAGATATTGCTACTACATGCCAACTTTAAACCACTGTGAACCCCAAGACCTTGCTAAATCAGCCCTGGGGTTTGTTTTTTTACTGAGATTCAACAGAGCTATGTCGTCGAAGGCATTTTAAGCCATGTCTAAAGTGCTGATCTAGGCAGTCATTATTTTTCTCACCGCCATTAATGCTCAGACAATTTTGATTCCACTGATTAGAACAATGGAATTGGCCTCTAAACAAAGTTTAAGACCTGTACTGTGAAACCACACATTACAATACCCTGCTTCATGGAGCGAAAAAACATGAAAATTAAAATATATCTGAATTAAAGTGCATGTGAAATGTTTGACAGAAAAGTTGTCAACCATAAATTAAGCCCTAGAGTGCACATACTGTAGTGTTGTTTTTAAACCATCATATCCATTGTCTCAAAACACGGGTAGATTGTTTGCAATTTTGTCAGGTTGTGTGCAATTTATGAGGAAATTTCATTTCACCAACTGATTTTTATGAATGACAACGCCATTATCAAACAGATTGTTGTACTGATTTATTGCTTATTGTACTGAAATTGGAGATTGTTTCTCTGTGCAGCCTGGTCCTGAACATTCGCTGTCATCTTGTACCTAACAAAGATTGTTTCTGTTTTGTTATATAATTAAGTTTAAAACATTGAGGCGATCCAGGTCATTTCTGAGCTAAGTGAATGCCTACAAGAAAGGACTAATGCATGATAATAGGGACAAAATAATTATTTAATCCAAATGTCTGTATAATTAATGAAATCGGGGTCTTCTTTTAACCAGCAGAAGATTTCTCACATATTTTCCTTAATTTATGAGTAAATAAATCTTAAATATTTGATTATTATACTCTTTGAAAAACATGTCCCTAAAGTGCATATCCACACTTTTTAAGGTTTAACTTACATGCACTGTATCTCATTAATGGATCTGTTGAGTTGATTGTCATCTCTTATACTGCAAACTGTAGCACTCCAGATTTTCCATGGACACTGAAAGTAAGTTGAAAGAAAATGACTTGGTGAATGTAGAGCAGCCCGAAAACAGCCACATGTATGGTCTGCTTGTAAGAGGGAAAGAATGGATCTAAGGGCTTTCATGTCTGGTGGAAAGGTCAAAGAGCACAATAAAAATGGTTTTATTTCTTAAAGAATAAATCCTTTTTTTTCCCCTCAAAGACACATTGTGCCTCAAGCCGTGTACTGCTGGAGCTTAAGGTAAGTCCCTGTTGTGTTTTTGTGAGAACAGCACAAACACATTGAGGTGGACTGAAATGTAATTGCATGCCCTATAAGAAGCCTACTGGGCCTCAGAGACTTGCAACATGCCAGAAGAAATTAGCCAATATCAATTTTGAAAATTAGAGATTTGAAATCTAAGTAAACCTGGAAATCAAAACATATTAAGGCATAAAATGAATAAGAAACATTTCAGATTATAAACTGTATCAATAATTTAGTGACTGACCATGTGGACCCCTTGCTGTTGAATATATGATGTTCTTGCATCAGAGATGGATCCTTCTCAAATCCATTGTGGAGTCACGTGCATTTTTTATATTGCTTTTTTTCCCAGATACAAATCTGGTCTCAAACTTCTCGGCCTTGCTGTATATTGTTTTGATGTGCAGAAATCCTTAAAAAGAAGCAAAGCTATTCTGCAGACCTTATATAAACTCGCCACCCATGATGTCATTGAAACCGCACTGCTGATGTACAGTAAATTAACAAGTTTGCTGTCAGAAATTGTCTACACTGTCAAAAATGTGCGAATCTAGTTAGCGGGGAAGTTCTCAGATGTTTGGCTGACAAGTTGTGAAAAGATGTTAATATATTGACCATTTAAAGCTATTTTATTTTTAATTTAAGGTCATAAAGCAATAGCACAAACACTTTATACAAAGTTCATAGAACTAGTGTTCTTTTTCAACATTTTAGTCGGACAGTAGTTATTCAGAGAACGTTGTAAAAAAGATCAAACAGAATTAAACAAGTTTTTTTTTTAAACTTCATCAACTTGCATCAAAAATGCAAAAAACAAAAACAAAAAAAGTCAACTTTTTAACATTCACAGAACATTTCAAAATGTATCATACGGGATTAATGTAATTTGGGTGAATTACATTTGATTACATGCAAAAAACTGTAATTCAGTCCAGTGAGACTTTTTTTTTCTTTTTTTTTTATGTGGTTGTGAAAACCCTTTTCCATGGTTTTGCTCTGAAAGAAGATGTAAATGTAAAAGTGCCACAAAGAAACACTTTAAAAGGATGTAAAACACATCTCTCCAAAAAGCATGAATTATCTGCACCTGTGTGCACTCAGTGTAAAACTGTTAGCAGCTCCTGATGGAGATGACGGAAAGGTATGCAGCATGAGTACTTTATCAAACACTCTGGTGGCTGACCGACTGAACCTGTCACTCAGAAGAGGTCAGGGCAACCCTGCTCTGGCCTCCTCCATCACAGCCTGTTTGCAGGCACCTTTGATGGAGTGATGGAGCATTTTCAGCAAACCTTTGACACGGTCATGTGTGAAAAGCATAGCAGCTCTGCTAGTGCACCTGAAAGCCACTACTGTATTCCATCTGTTCTTTTATTTTATAAAAAAAAAAACAACAACTGATGCTGTGTCTCATTCCATTCCCTATGTTTTGAGTACATACAGTATATTGTGAACACCAATACAGAGACCAGCAACAGTCACTAATTCACCAAACATTGAGATGCGGATTTTAATAACAAGTCTGTAGAGCTGTCCGACTCCCTGGGCAGTGACTACTGAACTGGGGAGCAGATGGAGACACAACCCATTCATTTGTGTTGCTGCTTTTTTCACCCAACAGAAAATTGGACTCACAAAAGACAGCAGCATAAAGGGCACTATGTAAATTATGATGTGCAATTATAACAACATATTTTTTTATGTAGTTGTATTTTGATTAACAGGGTAGTGTTAAATGCTTCCTACATGATCAGCTGGTGATGTCTGCACACACTCAACTACAATACACTCATGCCCTGCAATATCATCAATCACGGTTTTATACTTGTTTTAAAATATAAATGAAGATAATAGATATAAATGGATGTTGCAGTTAAAGATTTTGTGTTTGGTAAGTTTTTAAAGAAAGTCTCTTATTCATACCAAGGCTGCATTATATATATATATATATATATATATGTATGTATAACAATACAGTAAAAACAACAATCCTATGAAATATTATTACAATTTAAGATAACATATAACAGTTATCATTTTCAAAAATGTTTTTATTGGAGGTAGTTAGTTGTATTTATTTATTCTTTTATTTTTCCTTAAACTAACCCGAATGCAGTTTGATTAAGATTAACTAGTATGCATAATGAAAAATAATGATTTTTGAGAATTGTTCAAAATGTATTTCAAGTTAACTCTTCATTTAATATTATTAATGTTCATATTTTTTTGAAAATGTATCTCTTCCCCCCCAAGACTCTTTGTTAAACGGAGTTTAAAAATAACAGCATTTTTTTTACATTTTACAAGTTTTCGTGTCACATTTGAACAATTTTAAATAATAATAATAAAACAAACAAAACATATACATATATATATATATATATTCCTAAAAGTGTATTTTTCCTGTTCTACTATCTGTAAAGTGATAAAAAGATCTGTTTGCTCCTTGTACAGTGCACTTAACACTGCTTAATTTTTTTAATGGTTCTCGTTCTCTTCCTTAACAAACGATACAAGATCACTTTCTTGGTCGCATTTCAGTGTAAAAGTAGCATCATAGAAAGCTTCTACAGATGTGAGTGTCTCTCATTTGCGAGTGCATCCTAATAATCATATCTGGTGAAAGTAATATCCTTTTTTTTGGTGTAAAATCGCTCTGTGTAAATTTGATCCTCTATTATCTCATAATTACACACTGTATCCATTAAATCAAATCAGGCTGTTGAGGTCTAAAAGAGCAAACGTACATCCCTATATACCCGCAGACAAAGCCTCCAGTCAGTACTGATAAAGATGTCTTTTTAACTGTATGCTGTGAGTGACCTTTTGCCACTCGTTACTGGCTTCAGTAGGAGTTCACATCATGGGGTTCAGTGAGACTCAATCCGGTAATCACTACCTAATTACACTCTTTGAATGTCTGTGCTCACCATTAGCCTGTACTTTCACTAAAACCACCAGAGCCCCAAGGAAAGATTTTGTTTGCGTAATCTGTGTGGGAAACGTAACCTCACACTCAATTTATTGTTGTAGTTCCTCAATGAACTGTGTGGCATTTTATTAGTTTAGTTTTAATTAACATTTTAACACAGTTTGGCGTTAAAAAAGTAGATATTTTATTTCACAGGACATTAACTGATGGACTCGAGTCTTGTGGATTACTGTGATTTATTTTTTTTCCAGCTGTTTGGACTCTCATTCTGACGGCACCCATTCACTTCAGATGGACCACTAATTTAAGTGATTTAATGCTACCATTCAAGATATCTAATTCAAAACTCATCCACATCTTGGATGACATTTTCAGCAAATTTTTACTTTTTGTGTGAACTATTACTTTAATATTGTAATCATTTTAAAGGATATAAAGTATATACATTTGCATGAATATATTTATATTTTATAAGGAATGAATCAACTGTTGAAATGTATATCTTGAATGGAGTTGCTTCTGCTAAATGTATAAATTATACAAGTAAACCTGTCAAAAAAGGAGATTTAGAAGGTAAAATGTAATCATAACTAATTAATCAAATAAATAATAGAAATTAAAAGATGACGTATAAAATAACCCGAGGGATCTTAATTTTTGTATTTCTAGGAATGAGAAAAGTGGGGTGGAACCACTGGGCCAATTACAGGATGTTATAAAATATGAATTCCTTAATTCAGAATTACATTTAATAATATATTGGCTGATTCTACAGCATTTATTCATTTGGAAACTTCATTACCACAGCTGTAAGTGTCTCTGAGTTAATGAGGGTTTATCTAAAGTGTATCTGAGATGACTTCATGATGAGGTCTAGCAGACGGGCTCTTGTCAGCGAGGCAGGAGGGGCAATAACTGAATGGATGTAAATACGGCCCATCTTTCTCTCTCAGATGCACACACACACACACACACTCACACAAAACATGCGGCAGCTTAGAGTGACAGTCTGGATAATTAGCTAGGTTTTAATTTGCTAAAGGTTGATGGTGTCATGAACTCATGCCAAACCATGGAATGCATGTGAGCAAGTAAAAAACACAAGTGAAGAAAGCACGAAGAATCAACAGTCGCTTTCAAGAATGATGCAAGACTGATGCTTTGAGAACTGGTTCAAACTGGTCAGTTTTTAACATCAGCTTGTTATACTTGGATGTGTTTCCTTATAAGCAACTATGTTCACACGTTCTGTCATTACCAATAGATTTTAATAGAACTTTGCATCATAGTTAGCTTACAAAGATGCCATATTTCAAATAACAGCCTGACCACCTCAAATAAGTCAAAAGAGTAAAAAATGTAATCAAAATAAATGCCATTACTATGGAAGCTGGTTTCCAACACAGGATAAAATAATACTATATTTATTGGCACTATAGGCTCTACAGTAATGTACAAAAGTACCAAATAAATGTATAATAATACAAAAAAAACAAGGATTTAAACATGCTACTCAAGTGAATACTAAGGCTGGGAAATACTAGATAACTTAAAGCCAAGTGTGACATTACAGTAAATGGGCCATGCACCCCATATAATTGATGTGTGACCGATTCTGTACATAAATAGATGGTCTGATTACCTCATTATTATCCCTCTTTGGTGAGCTAGGCAGGAATGTAGGGACGGTCATGGCTCTAATACTCCTCAAGGTCAGAATAACGCGGATGAAATATTGCAGGCCACATCAGAAGGCATATAGAGGGGGAATAATCCACTGTAGCGATTTCTATTCAGTCAGAAACCTCAAACGGGTGCATTACTCAACAATGCAATCCTCACCAATAGGATCATATGAGGATCATGGATATTTACATAAAGTGAATGGTGGAAGGTTTAAATAAACATGTCATGCTTAATATCTCACAATGGCTTGTAAACATTACCCATCTTGCTTGAACTCGAAAAGGGATCCTGTATTGCTCCTAGTACAAATGCTGTACGACTCAAACTCAGAGGTGAAGGTTTATTCAAATCCATATTTTATATATATATATATATATATTACACACACACACACCCCTCCTAAAGTATTGGGACAGTAAAAGTCTACGCTCAATTTCAGATTTGTGTTTTGTCTGTTCAAACTGCATTTATAGTTAGAAGGTGTAACCAACATAAAAACCAGAGAGCTGCCTGTGGGTGAAAAATAAGCAATTGTGAAGCTGAGTGAAGAAGGAAAATCAATTAGAGCCATTGCACACTCATTGGCCATTTCAACCATTTGGAGTGTCCTGAAGAAGAAAAAGCCACTGGTGTACTAAGTAAGAGACATCGAACAGGCAGACCAAGGAAAACAGTTGATGACAGAAACATTGTGAGAGCTGTCAGGAAAGACCCTAAAATAACTGTAAACAACCTCCAGAGAAGACCACAAGATCACAGGTACAGAGGCTACACCAGAAGATGCAAACCACTCATTAGCAAGAAGTATAGGAAAGCCAGGCTGGAATAAGAGTTCAGAAAAACTTCAACTGCATTGAAGGTTCACAGAAGAATGTAGCCTCCATTATCCACAATGGAAGATGTAACCTATAGACTACGATCATCTTACAGGCTTACAGTGCTTTTGGAAACGCGGCCCAGGACTGTTCCTGGTGCTGGCCTCCTGGCTAAACCGAGCTGTCGGTGGAGAAGGGGCTTGGTTAGACTGGTGATCAAGATGCTGAAGGTCAATCTAGTTTTCATCAGCAGGGACTGGGGGACTTGGAAACACTTGCAAACAAAGCTTTTTTGGGGGATTCTGATGATAAAACAATTCTGGAATCTGGAGAAACCTGAAAATGTCTATCAGTCCTCATCCAACCTGACAGAGCCTGAGAGATGAAAGAGATGAAGAGAAGAATGGCCGATAATTGCAAAATGCAGATGTGCAAAGCTTCTCCCAAACCTAACAAACCTTGAGGCTGTAAAAGTGCTTCAACCAAGTAAAAGAGATCATGAACTGCCTAATTTAAAATTATTTTGTACTGTAATCTGGTGTCCAATTATAATGTTTAAAAAGATTTTTACATTAAAAAACATCATAATTTAGAATGATGAAAAATGAAATGAATAAAGCACCAACACCAAAACATAGAAAAAAATGAAGGGGTATGAATACATTCACAAGCTACTGTAGCAATATCAAAACTAGCAAATATCAAAATATGTATTTCCTGTTA
>JAUMHI010000033.1:12940757-12959014 GCA_032359435.1 Enteromius unitaeniatus | reverse complement strand
GAAGGGGTATGAATACATTCACAAGCTACTGTAGCAATATCAAAACTAGCAAATATCAAAATATGTATTTCCTGTTAATAATGAGTACAGGCTACATTTTATGCATAAATTTAGTTGATTGAGTAAAATGAGCCTTTAATAATTCACTGAAGCGTATTTGTTCTATAGACCAGAGAGCTTCTCGCACATATACAACCCAAGCATATCTTTAAGAGTCCCAGCTGTTGCCATGGTAGCTTATATGCAAATTTTGTTTTACGTAATTACCCAAAAATGGAATACTCATAAAACTTTTATTTTAAAACCCCCAATGTCAATTATAACAAGACATTTTGAAAATTGTGATGCATCAAAGTGGCTGCTGGTCTCTCAACGCATTTCAAAATCGGTAAGTGACCCACGATCACTATGGCAACAGCAGCCCTGATCCATCTCCAAAAGAGGACATACAGTACAGTGCTGCATGCTAAAGGACAGTCACCAATCATTCTTAATGCCCTCTTTTGCGAACACACACACACGCACTCCTTACAAAAACACTGATTTCCTTAAACACACTCCCTTTAAACAGTATCACTCTGAAACAAACATACAATAATGAATAAAGAAAGAAATGTATACATACCAATACAAGCAAGTGACCTACATGGCAGGACTTTAATAACATTTTTTGGAAATGCTGCCATGCATATTAGTGTTCTGTGTGTGATATTGCAAAATAATTAGTTTTTCTGTCTTGTGTCCAGCTTAAGAGCTGTAGTTTGATGTATATTTTACACATTACATAAGAATTAAAATGCATATTTTATTATAAGAGCCCTGCGTATGCCCAGTGTGATTGACTACTGGCTGAAGGCACTGTTACTGATCGTCAGAAATGAAAGTGCATGTCCCTGATTTGGAATTTATGTAAATGCAGAAACGGTTGATGTCTGGATATATTCTTCACCCTAAATGTACTGCAAATGAAAAAGCCTATAGTCTGGACTGTCAGTGTCTGCAGCACAAGCGTCATCCATTTACACTCTTTATATCAGGTCTTAATACAGACCCTTCAACACCATCTGAGCTCACTTCTTGGCCAATCAATCTGCTAAACTTATTAAGAGCCAACACGCAGTATGAGACTGACACTGTCAGGATTGAGTTCATTTATAGCTGAGACAGAGAGCTGAAGATGGCAACTCAACTCAACATCGTGTTCTGAAAAGCACAGTGACTGGACGCAGGCAGAATTTTAGGTGTCTACGAACTTTTGAAGCTTAGCTCCTGCATATTAATGCACTGCAGCTCAGACTAAAGCTATTATTATGTTTGCAAAGTTAGCTTAAACATTGGTATAGGTTTGAGTATTTATGTATGGACAAGTTTATTATTGTAGGGTTTCTGCAGGTTTTATGAAGGTACATTTAAGACTTTTTAAGTACAAACTGTGAGGAACAAATTAAAGGGAATCAATATGTTCTCTTAACATAAATCTCTAGGGAACAGACAATGATTCATAACAGCAAGACTTCAAAGTTTGAAAATACTTAAAACCGATCTCTATTAATTTATAATGACCTTTACATAAAAATATAGATAAAGAAAATAAAAATAGCTTAAGGCTCTGCTCCCAAACACTAGAATATAGAAATAACTATTAGAAAAAACTAGTATAATTAATTGTACTAAAAAAAAATAAAAAAAAAGTTATTGGTCATATTTTAGTGTTAAATGTCCAAATACTCTTAAATCAAGATAGATTCAAACTAGAAACAAAATATATAAGTAGTGTTTTTGGTGAAACTAAACAACGTGAAGTATTTATGATTAGAAGTATCTCACTTTTTTACTTCAAATAAACAACCTGATTTTTGTATGTTTAGATAAATGTATTGGAAAACACAAATACTGAGTGCAAGCAACATCTCAGTTTAGACATTTTACCCTTTAAGGCCTTCATTTGTGGAAGAATTATTACCTTTTTAAAGACCCGCAGAAACACTGGATTGTGAACACAGTCCAGTCATACCTAACAACGCTCACTAACCATCACTCTATTCAAAACGCAGCACACCTCTCATACTTAATTGCTCAAATTAAGCATTTCATTCCTTTGTAAGAAAACCCTCACTAATCACTGGAGGAGTTTTTAATTTCATTATTTTAATCTGCATCAACTGCCTACAACCGATTCCTTTTAAGCTTGGCACACTATTCCCGGCATAAAATCCTCGCACAAAGATATGTCCGTTAATAAATGACAGCAGACCGGAGGGGAAAAGAAAAATGAGCAGTGAGTGCTGAACAAAAGATTTAAAGAATGAGCTGGAATAATAGAGAGATTTGCAGTGTAATGGCTCATTTTCACAGTAGCATTCATTCACTCTCTCAATCCATTCATTTGTGAGCACAAACTCAATCCTACTATAGTGTTATCATAAAAATCCCATACTTAAGTTATGTAGCTACCAAAAAAGGGCCTTGAAGCTTCTTGAAAGTCAGTGCACTTTCTCCTCTGCAATGCATTTGAAAAAGTTCAAGAATGCATTTTGGTTATTATATACAAATACAAACATTATATACATTTCTATATACACACACACACACACACACACACACATATATATATATATCCCATTTTCGAAGAACAGATCTGACTACTTTAGTAATTTCCATGAGAGCAAACCTTAATGTTTATGCATATAATGATATTCTAGGGAATTGTGTGCTTCTAATTTTATAGTAACAATTTGGAAAGGACCCTTTTCTATTCTAACATGACAATAGCTCTGCGTATAAGACAAGGTTAAAAAACCCCCCGACTGATTCAGTCAGTGTGGAAGAACTTGACTGGTCATGATGCCAGCTGGAGACCTCTGGCGTGATTTTAAATGTAGCCCCTGAGCCAAAAACTCATAACCAAACACTTGCTGACTCAAAGACCGAAAATCAGTTTCAAGCCTTCACTTTTTGAAAATCACGAGAAGCACATTGAATGAAACTTTGGGCTGTTTTGAAAGACACACGATAACATTACGGATGTGGTACAGATTCCTTTAGAAACCTCTAACGTCATTTCATTGGATATAATCTTTGAATCGGACGGAGCGTGATTCGGTGCAGTCAGACAATAAACCCCTGCAGCAGAGAGAGTGAAGGAAATGGTAAACAGATCAAAAGGAACGACAGGAAAGCAGAAAAATGAAGGATGAAGAAAATTCCTTCTGGGGCTCTGTAATCTTTTTAGGATGCCTCTAACACCGCTTCAAACCTCTTCTGGAAAACGGTGAACTGCTACGATTGGCTAGCCCGGTTTATGAGAGCTAATGTGATTGTGGCCTAGTGATATCTAACATTACTTTGTGCGTGTATTGGGAGAGATAGAGATTGAGAAAAAAAGAAAGGTTGAGTGTGCAGGATTTATGGCTGCTAATATAATCGCAAGTACTGTTATTTAGTTGTAGGCCATTTTCTGTAAGCCTAAGAGGAATCAAATACAGCAAAAGCCTCTACCCACTATTATCTAGAAAGATACGCGAGACCCAAAAGCAAACAGGGAGACTTTATTGCATTCATTTTTGTTTTACCAAAAGCCTATTCTCACTCCTCGAGCTGCACTAGTTAAAAATACCCTAACGCAGAAAAGCCTGTTCAGATCAACCACTTATCACACACACGGCTTGAGTGACAGGGGTTGTGTCTATCGAGAGAACCTGTCTCTGTCTGCTTCAATGCTCGTCTCTGTGGCAATGCAACAGGGAGCGACCCAGCGTGACACTCACTCTAGTTTCAAATGCCATGGCAAACTAAGAACAGATAAGGCACACAATAGAGAGATATCGCCAGTCTCATCAGTGCAACCAGCAAACCTGTATGAAGAAACAAACGGACGCTTTGACAGATGGACAGTTTTCCCAGCATGGGAGACCACATGTTGGGGAGCGGTTTGTGACCTCCTTTTTGGTCTCCAAAGATAATTAGCATGAAATAAATGTTGACATTCTGTACAATGGCAGTACTGTACAATAGCAAAGGGACTGGAACACTTTATGCAGCTTGAGTTGCATGTTTTGTATAAAAAGAGTGGGACATTTTGCTATGTACATACAAAACAATTGTTGAAAATACGGTGACCCTAAAAAGAATATGGGTATTTAAGGAAAACTTTAGAATTTAGAAAGTGAAAAATCTAACAAAAATTGTCTATAATATACATTATAAAAAATAAAAACAAAACACAAATTAAACTTTAATAAGAAATGTATCTTTTATATTGCACACAGTGTTACAAATTTATGTCTTTATTTTTTTTGCATGTTTATACAACCTCATACTGTATTTTGAAGAAAATTTCGGACCCTAACATCAACATTTGAAAAAAATTTGAAATATAGGTAACAATTCAGAATAGGGGGGCAGAATAATGCATTAGTTAAGCATTAATTAATGGTTAGCTTGTTCACAATTAATAATTAGTTGAGCAAAAACACACCAGTTATTAATGATTAACCTAACATTTTAAGGGCCCGAATTATGCATTAGATAAGCCAAAAAAAAAACTAGCAATTTATGATTAACAATTATGCATCAGTTAAGCATAACCACCTGTATAACTAATGATTATCGGTACATAAGGGCATATTAGCCATTATTTACAATTCATTAGTCATTTTAAAAGACACATTTGTGCTATAAACAAAAATAAGCTAGTAATTAATAATTAACCACATTTTATCCATTATTAACAACTTAAGACACACACACACACACACACACATATATATATACTTGTTTTTTTCTTTTTTTTATTGTTAAGATGTTTAATTATTGCTGGTTTGCAATTTTATATGGCTAAAATATTGTAATAAATTTGACTATTTGACCCCCTGTTCTAAAGCTACATTATGACAATTATTGAGTGATATTCAAGTTTATTGATTCAAGGCCACTAAACTGCCACTAATTTAGTGCTAATAAAGGAAATTTGATTCCAAATTAATTTCTAGAACAACCAATAATTTTTTACCACTTATGTAGAACTTAAAAAATAACACACAGTGCAATACAATAGAAATAGTTAATAGTTAAATGACCCATGTGTTTGTCACAAAATAAGGACATACATGCAGAAAAAGTGTAATAAAAAAAGAAAAAAAATGGATAAAATGTGGTTACTGTACATTTAGTTAATTATTAATTAATAGCTTATTTTTGTTTCTTTATAGCATAAATGTTTTTAAAATGACTAATGAATTGTAAATAATGGCTATTATGACCTTACTTTATGTTCAGATAATCAACAGTTATATGCGTGTTCATGCTGAATCTCACACGGTTCACCACCACATAAAAACATTTGGATTTTTAATCAAAAGCAATGCAAGCTTATCTCTCCTAAGAGTCCATGTTTTTTTTGCAGCCTCGTTGTTTGGTCTAAAGCTTCTCAAATATACATTATTTATCTATTTACAGCTCCTCATTAGCATATATAGCCTTTTCCAACCCAAAGCCATGAATTATATAACGACCGATCGCGAAAAACAAAAAAGTTAATAAATAACCAATGAGAGGCCACCTTATTCGGCCCCAGATGATAAATGATAAAAATCTGAAAATATAAAAATATGTGATGAGAGAGGAAGCGGGTACCAAAGAAGTAAAGACTTTTCTGGAATTCAAAGGCCAAAGTTGTCCGATCCAATGAACTGTTAAACAAATTATATTAAATAAAGAAGCGAAAAAGTAAGAGAAAGTGTGAAAATAACAGGAGGCTAAAAGTGAGTGTGTGCATAGTAGCTGTTTTTCTGAATTGATTCTGCCAGCCAAAGACTGAGTTTGCATATAATAGGAACAGCTACCAGCAGGGACATTGCATCTACAATGTATTCTCTGGCATGAGAAGAAAGCAGAGATACTGGCAAAGGCCTCTGCGCACTACCTGAAACCACGGATGCGGGATGAGGGTAACGTTCTTTGCTAATTGCTTTGGCACAGTGGCACTTTCCATCACTAGAGTGACAGATTTGAGACGAAACTCATCTGAAAGCAGTCTGAGTCATATCAGATTAAACTTAATGTGCGCAGGATATGAAACTGTGGCATTTTATGTGGCATTCAAATAAAGACAGTAGAAAGAAAGGGGAGGGGAGTAATAATTGCTGCCAGCTAAAACGGCCAGGGAATTTAAATACTCCCACATCCACTAGGATTTGGTGCCAAATTGAACAAAGCAAACATTTAAAAGATATAAAACATTGCATCTGGTCTTCCAGGCAACTGTTGAGGTTTCATTGGGGATATTAGTTTATCCTCAATTCAGTGAGGAATTGATAACAATAATCACTAGGTTATTTGAGCTGTTTGAAGTATAACACAATACAAAGCAGTCTCTAACAGAATGATTATTCACTTGAGCGTTTTAAAATCCGTTAGATCCCAATACAAATAATAGACTGAAAACTTTAATACGTCTTTATTTTTTTCACATTACAGGCAAATAAACTGCCACGAAAGATGCTTTGTGAAACTTAAGGTTTCTTTTGTATACGGGTTTACCTGTTTCTTAAACACAGTGTGGGTTTACAGCTTTAAATGTAAAGGAAAAATTCACAGTAATCACTATACTAATCAAATGCTGCCATATACATAGTCATACTTTCATGGCCTTCAGCTACGAAATGTTAAATTGTAAAAAATGCAATGTAAAAATAATCAGCTTGTCGGTGTCTTGCTGTGTGTGTGCGAGTGTGTGAGAGAGTTCCCTGAACACTGTGTGGTCGGGCAATGATGGGTAAATCATGTGACAGTCTGACGACTGAAGAGCTCGATGGTGACCGAGCTGAGGAACACTGGGATGCTCTTCTGATGGAAGAGATGCAGATCTACCAGTCCTGTCAGAGTGCGGGAAAAATCTGTCTCCAACAGCTGCATGCTGCCACTGCCCACTGGACCAGTAGACTAGAGAGAGAGAGACAGGGGAGAGAGGTGTCTGATTAAACATTTGTAACATGACACAGACTACTAACAAATCAAAGTAGCAAACTTTAACTGCAAAGGTAGAGTAACAGACAAAAAGTTGAACTAACAAAAAGTTATTAAGTTTAATACAGTTGAACAAACTACTACTAAGTCACTTCCTAACAAGCTAACAGCCAATGCCTAATTAAAATTCACTGAACTAGTCATTTGGGTTTATCTATAAATGTTGTTTGACTTGAATGTTTAGTTTGTTAGTTTTAGTGACGTGTTACTTAGTTCTTGTTCGTAGATAGTTAAAAAAAAAAAATTCAGCTAGTTCCGAGTAAGCAACAGACAAATCAACACACTGCAACTCTATAACTAGTTAAATTACCAGTCATTAACTAGTTAATTAGTTCCTGTAATAAGTCAATAAACCTAAATTCAAACAATGTTGATGTCAGACAGTCAGCAACGCTGTAAGCCCCAAGTAATAAACACAAACCAGTTAACTAGCTGATAATCCATGGTTAAAACAGAAACCAAGCAACAGACCTAACTAAAACTAACTGACTCACCAAGTCAGCTTTCAGGTAATGATAAACTATATAAGAGACAAAACAACAAACTACTTTAGGACTATTTAAAACAACTAATAGTCTCTGAATAACTAAACTAAACTTCACCAAATCAAACATTGTCTGGGTTTATGTCAAGCTGTAAATAAACACCTTGTAAGAAATACAAACCAACCAACTAAAAGCTACTCCTAACTAGTAAAAAAAAATAAAAATAGTCAGTCACTAAAACCTACTAATCAACATTCCCCATTGTTTGGTTTTTGTCAGGCTGCAAATGAAAACGCAAGCAAGCAGAGCCACACTAAAATGTTGTTTTCCTGTGTAGCTAACCAACATGTACTCTTCTAAACGGCTTTCATTGAGAAACAATATTCACTCAAAGACCGTTTGAGTTTTATATCAGACGCCGATTTCCTTTATAACATGATGCCTAACGCACATTAAAACGCTCTGTTTCTCTGTATACATGCATCCCTCAAAAACTTCAAAGAAAAAAAAAAGCAGCGAGTCTGTGATTAATTGCTTGCCCAGAGTGGAACCAAAGGGGAGCAAACACAAAATGAGGGCATCAATGCACAATGGCGCTTTCCATGTCAAATCTTTTTAAGTCTGACCTCCATAAGGAGAAGTTAGCATCAAATATATTTTACATTTAGAGGGCTCGAGAAAAGAGGGCTCTCAGTAAAGATTTATTCTTTATCTTTTGCAATTTTTTGTGATTTATGAAGCACCGTAATAGCATTCCTGCCTCATAACACCAAAGCACCCCCTCGACACCAGACCTTCTAATACCTGTCCCAGCAAACCCGGCGCATAGCAAAATGCCTCTCCTTTGTCTCCAACTTGGTTTTGTTTTCTATTTTCCCAGATCACATTTTAATAAAAGGTCAGCCTGTGTTTTTTCACTCTGTTTTTGAGAGGGAGTTATTCAGATTGTGACCTTATCAATGTGTTTTTGTATTGCCACCGCCACAAAAGGGTGTTATGAACAATATTTGACCTTTTGGCTAACAACAAGTTTGTGTTGGTGTTTAAACCTTCCCTGACGTCCACAAGAGAAAAGACAGAAAGGCTTATAAAATAAATAGAAAATGATTGACTTGAGGTACAGCTGAGCAAACAGACAAGGGTAGAAGTTTTCAAATTAGTATTGTTTCTATTGCTTCTTCATCTTTCCATTCTCCACGGACACCCGGTTATTTTGGCGTTCCTAACACTGTCAAGCTAAGATCCATCAAACTCGCGTAACTTTGTGTAATGGCATCTCCTGCTGAGCTTTCTTTCTGGAGGATCAACTCCATCCATCTTGTCTCCTCACTTCTAAGAATTTGTAAAATGGAGCTCTTGGGCTGAAGGGGTATGAAGTGAATAATTACACCATTTTGCATTTGACCCAAACAGCTGTTTTCTCTCTAAGGATGTAAAAAGGAAAGCATATTAACAGTTTATGCCGTATTGTAGAGAAAGAAAAGGAGAAAAAGACAGTGTGGGGAAAAAACGAAAAATATGCTTGCCTAGACTTTGCTCAAGATGCATTTCTGTACATGGAATGACACCTGTAATGACTCAGCCTTCAGGAGCTTCCAGGGACTTACACTGTAACAGCCTATATATCTCCTGACAAATCCAGAGAGAATCACACACACCACCAACCGCCACCAGCACAAGTACCAAATAAATACACAGCCAAGAAAGTAAAAACGGCTGGTCTCAGGAGGAGATTTTACAATATACATTCTGTCTGAAGCCATCAATCCACACACACTGCACCACTCGTACTACAGCAGAAGTATATATATATATATAAAACAACAACAAAAACACTAAAAGCCATTAAATATGACTTTTGCCTCAAAGACGTTGCTTATTAATAATGAGTAAGGTTGTAGCTGTAGGTAAATAGGAAATATTACAGATGTAGAACATGGTCATGCAGAATATGTGCTTTATAACTGCTAATAAACAGTTAATATATTAATAATAAGCATGTTAATAAACAACTAGATAATAGTAAGAATTAGTATGAATACTAAAGTGTTACCAAAAAAATAGGACAGGTAAGTTTTAAGAATGTACAAACACACTCAAAAGTTCAAAAAAAGAGAAAAAAAGACAGCGCTGACATAGTAAAAAGTTTGAAATGAGCCAAGAAAGCACGTATACACAAACAAATTTATGATCCAGTTGAATCTAAGTTGTCTGTTGGTGCGAGAGCACCCCGCTGAGCTTAAAGAGAGGAAACGGGAAGCTGTCATTGCATCGAGTGTGAGGCGGAGGTGTGTGAAGAACAGTAATTGGCTGTTAAATTAGCTTTATCTACTGATTAGGCAGATGTATAATTAGCCAACTGCTCCTTGCTAACGGCACATCGTGCTTTACCACATCCATGACATGAGATACAGCACATGCACAGCAGATAAAAAGCTACATTAGCTACTAAATTGCACATTAAATTTGGCATATTTAGACTAGAAAACAAACATTTTAGAAGCACAAAGTGGGCACAAAAAAAGTATTATGAGATTATATAATGTGCCACAAAGTATGTGACTGAAAAAAATAAAAAAAGTTGAGTGCCACATTTGTAACATTTAGATGTATAGATGTATTAGTTGAAATGATACAAATGCAACTGAAATGATAGTTTTGATATAATACACATAATATGATCTGAATGTTTGTTAGAAAAACAACAGATGCGTTTAAAGGGGAAAATCTCCGTCTATGATGTCATTGATAACAGATGCAATATATCTAGGGACTTTCTGAAAATATGACAAGCAAATTTTCCTCCATTTCACAGATGGGGCTTTGATAGTGAAGTTTTTGGTGTCCATGAAGACATACAAACTGTTGATTTAAGCCAATTAAGTTGCAAAATAGTAATGTTTTAGTGCTTGCAAGCCCAAAATCAAACTGAACTTGACTAAAAAAAAAATATGTCTTTAAATGCATGGAAAATGTATTTCTATTTTACTTTTTTATTTAATATAGGATATAGTAATAGTACTATTTGATCGCATGTAGACGTTTGTCATATTTGAGTTACAGGAATCTCATATACAATTAGCATAAATAAAATGTGGCCAAAAAAATAAAAGTACGTAAAAATGTGAATGCAACTATTTTGCTTCCACTGATGCTAAGAATTTGCAATGTGGAAAGAAAAAAAAACCATGGATAAAAGGTTTATTGGCATTCTTGTTAGTGCAACATTTCCACCGTATCTAGAGCGAGTGCTTTATGATCTTCTAACTGAGTGAGCGTCAGCCAAGGGACTGCGGGAAGGACCGCCTCTCCAACTGGAGGAGAGAAGATGTAATTGAATAATCAGAAATATGCAAATGTAAAACAAAAAGGCTTCAATTTAAATGCAGATTTTGACATTTTACCTTGGGTGAAGAAAAAAAAAAGAAAAGAAAAGAAAAGAAAAAGGACAGGAGGATGAGTGACGGAGTAAATATCAAGACCATTATCAAGGGTTTACTTAGACTATCCAGAACTCAGGACATTAGTATGTGCATTAAGGTCTGTATTTAGCCATGTTAATTTCTGCCTGTCTGCACATACACAAACACATGGACCACAGTAAAAAAAAAACAGAAAAAAAAAACCAGTATGTGATTCTCCTTTGAAAAATGTATCATCTCTACTGTGCATATTGGTCTATTTATGTTTGCTGCTATATGCTTAATAAACCATATAGGAATGAGAGTTACAGTACAGCAAACAAGACTTCACCCACCATCTGTGAGAAACAACACAAGAACATAACACAGAAAAACATCTGTGGATTAAACTGCAGGAACGGAGAGAAGAACAGATCATTGTTTCCTCAGTTAAATCAAAATTTCTTAAACGCAATTTATACTTTGTAATTCAACATGCACACAATAGCTAGCTGAAATGTCTGAACATAGTGACTGTATTTGAAATGCGTAACAAATATAAGAATGTATCTCATATATAGTATTTGTCCCCCAGACATGCATGATAAAAAAAGTGCAGCATTATTAGCACAAAGGGGATTTTCTCAAGATTAATGATACAAAACAAGCTGTCTGCACTAAAAGAGAGATACAAACCATATACATATCAACATTATTATTTATATTTACATTATAACATTACAAACAAGGCATTTGTTGCAACCAGTGTGGACAAAATTACTGATTATCATGACTTAGTACTGTCGTTTTATGCATTTATGCATTGTTTTTAACATGCATTTGTGATTGGAGAAACTACAAAAAAAGCACTACCCTTCACTGCTCAAAACCTTCTTTTAATAAGAAAACGTCACTAACTTAAAAGGTTATGAGTCAAAAGCACCAGACTGTTCTTGCAGAGGTAGAATTGCTCCACTTTATAGTCTCTGTGCACAGCCAGCATAGGATGCTCTGCAGGTTTTAAGAGTCCGTCCTCCATAAATGCACTGAACACACACTGATATTTGTGTTGTTCGGGAACAGTGCTGTGAATACCACTGATTTGTAGTTGTGTCCTCTTGTGAAACAAAGTAGTTTTACTTTCATAACGCACATCGTCTCCTGAAAAAAGTGCCACAGCAAGACTCAAGTGGGAATAATAGCTCTGCCTTCTTTGCGTAAACATTTGGGTGGTGTAAGAAAATAAACTCACTCTGTGATGTAGTAAGGTGGGAGCGCGTTTAAACGAGCCTTTTTAGGGGCGTGTGGACAAGTCGTAATTTTTATAAAAAAATCTCTTTGGTTTTGAGAACTACAAAACTGGCAATATCTATGGTGTAATTTTAAACCTTTTAAAAAATTTTAAAAATGCACGTACAAAGCATGATTCAAAGTTCCTATACATGTTTTCTACTATACTCTTAATTTTCTTTTTCATCTTCTATGCAACCATCAGCTCTTCTCTTGTGATTTAAAGACTTTTCCTCATTTATTTGCATCTCTGTCACGAGTTGTGAAACATTATCCTGTCTCAGCGTTTCTGTATCCTCGGTCTAAGCAAATTAAAATGCATCAGTACAAAGAGCTTGCGGTTCTTACAAAATCTCTTTCCCCATGATACTCCACCACACACAAACAACTTCTGCTGTCGTGACAGGCTAACATGACGGCTGACATATGCTTTATGAACAGAGAGAGAACTAGAAGGAATAAAAGTGAGCGTCGGTCTGGGAAAGAATGTCAAACGGAATAGAACTCAAACTCTGTCAGGAAACTCTCCACTCGACAGCTGTGATGGACAGAGATGATGTCTGCTGGTTTAGGCATTCGATCTTCAATAGACTCTGCAGTCTCTAGGGATTAAATCAAACCCCCATCCACTCAGAACATTTCATGTTCTCCGAGGAACACAAGAGAGAGCTCACGCATGAACACGCATGCACACGCTGTATGTTAACTGAATCTATAAACATGTTCCGCATGAATTACTCTTGACCAGATGTTCTGAGATATTACAGACCAGTGTTGTCAAAAGACCCGGTGCTTCGGTACCAAGTTGGTACCAAAAAAAAAATGAAAACATCACGGTACCAGTGTTTTTTTAAGTACTGGTGGTACCGAAGACCCGGTCAACCTGGTTCTTGACGAGCACGCCCTCATGATTTCCGTGATGAAGAAACCGCAGACGGAATCTTGGAATCCAGTTTAACAAAACACGGCCGAGTTTGCTATATGGACTAGTATCTGAAAATATTAAGCCTCAGAATTCGATTAAAATATGAATCCTGTATGTTCTGTGTGTCTCTGTATTAATGAATGAATGGCAGAGACGCACGGTTTGGTTTTCTACATGCACTGAAGCGCGTGCCGCTAGCCGTGATTTCAGCATCTGCCGTCTCAATGAGGACATAAATACATAAACATCTACAGACAGAACTGCTCTGAGAGTCACTTTATGTGCATTTTACAGTTTCATTTGAGTAAAAGCAGCATCTCATCACACAGAAATGTAAAGAAATTCGCAGCAACTCGTCAAAATAAAAGTTTGGTTTAGACATTGTGCCAGAAGTATTACAAGAATAATGTATGTGATAAGCTACTACTACCACCACTGTTTAAAAAAATCTAAACTAGTTTATTTTCTAAGAAATAATCCCACTATTTCTTTTTAATTTTAATATTAAATCCTTTTTATTTACCAAAAATAAAATGTGTTTAAATTTCAGTAATCAAAATTTGGGTACATTTTTCATTCTTTCATTACTTGTGGAAAAACCTGAAACGCATTTTTAAATAAGTATGGAATGGCATTCATTTTTGTACATTTTATAATTTTTTTAATTAGCATGCTTTTGTGTTTTGCTTTGGTACCGAGAACTGTGGATTTTCACTGGCATTGGTACTGAATACAGACGTTTTGGTACCATGCCAACACGATTACAGTTATTATGTCAAATAGTTGTTAAGGTCTAAAATCATCACACATGCATTGAGTTTATTTTGTTGTTACGAAAGAAAAATATGAAAATTAAAGTTAGGTTAGCAGGTCAAATTTACTTTAAAAACCCATGGATTTATCTGAAATGATAAAAAAAAAAAAAAAAAAAAGGATAGAAAACGGCAGATTTCCCATTAAGTGTTCCCACCTCTTGACCAATGAATTTCCATAAGGATTTTTGTACGTTGTACAGATATTCATGAAGAGCAAACAGATGAAAGACTTTATATCTGAGCATAAAAAGGATAAATAAAACAATTATATTAAGTCAAATTAAAAAAAACTAATAAAAATATCATTATATATTTTTATTACAATTTTAAATATTTTTATTATTATAATATTGATAATATTATAGTTCAAAATAATGTGTCACATTTTGACATTATTCTCCAAAAACATATTTGAAACATTAAAAGTAGGCACTTCACTTACATTTAATGTGCTTTCTATGGACCCCCAAAAAAGAGAAAGTTACTTTACTTAATTTATTTTGTTGTGGACATCTCAATTAAATATATATAAAATAATATAACATATATATATATATAATCAATGATTTTAGAGGTTCTACAAAGCATTAGGAAAAGTTCAATTTACTTCCACGTAGCTGCTATTTTTGTTAACTTTTGCTAAAGAGGACCTTAAAAACCAATATACTTGGTGCAATAGTTACATAACTTTAATTATGATTTCATGTGGTCTTTAAGCCTACATATTTCACACGTATGACATCAACAGGTAAGGAAAGCAATAAATATAATAATCTCTGGTGTGTTTGTAAGTAGTTCAGGGCACCTCAGTGGATCCATGAAAATGATTTCAGAGTTAAAGCTGTGAATGCAAATGTTATTGGTCAACACAGGATAGAAAGTAGTGCAGTCTGAGAAAGAGAAACTCGTCCAAAACACAGCAGTAGTGAACCTGATTAAACAGTCCACAACAGTGTATTGACTGTGTCTGGGCAGACAGGAGGAGACTAAGCGTCACTTCTTCAAATCAACTGCACAGACAGGGTCCAAAATCAACTTTGCAACACCTGCTAATGGTGGGTGACTTAATAAAATTTACCAGCCGTTATTACTTCCTACCTGCCATAAAAATGCAGTTTGCACTTTTTTTAAAATTAAGTAATAATAAAAAGTGTATACATGCTGTGTGTATCTTTCTCTCCCTTTTTTTTGTGGCTTAAAAAAGCCTATATTAATGTGTTTCCAAACGGGAATCCTCTGAAAGAGGCAGGGTTTCAAATCCGATTGCCGAGATGAACAAAGTTATAGAACATTTGCGATATAAAGTTGCATTAATTGATTTTTGCATGACACTTGCAAGTCTATCTGAATCTATTAAAGCTACATCTACTTTATCTTTTGGAGCTCATCTCCAAATCTATGACTCAAACCCTCAAAAATACACTTAGTTTTAAGTACACTTCAACCTTAAAAGTGCAGCAGTGCTCATTAGCAAATGATCCAGAGTACGATTTGAAAGAAAACGTACTGACCCTGCTAGTGAACTTAACGCATTTTTTTATTATTTTATTAATACATATTGTCATACATTAGAACATGTACTGTTAGCAGTTCTCCGAAGTTCCCTCACTACGTGTGCTCACTTGCAAACATATTCTTGATTTCACTCTCATTAATAGCTCATCAGTGATTTTAATCAGCGAGTCCATCAGAAGGTGTAATCATCCCCTGATTGGACGAGAGGAAATGCCAGAACGCTGATCAAAACATGCACAGAGACACCTGCCGTTCCAACGTCGACAATCAAAGCGGCCCTACTGTTACCATGGAGACTATCAAAGCCGGAATCTTCGTCATCCTAACCTTTGAGGTCAAAGCAAGACATTGCAACAGCAAAGGTTAACACAGGGACACATTTAACTGTCAGTGTGTGTAGGCTCACAGGATGACATTTGTGAAGCCATTATAAAGGCTATGTGGATGCTTAACATAATGAATACAGGTCAAAGCTTGAGACTCAGCAATCTGCTATGAACTTTAAGTGAATTCTAGGTTTTTTTGTTGTTGTTTTTTTTTTTTTTTTTTTTAAATACCACAAATTTGATAATCAAGCATTAACCGGGTGCCTATGCAAATAACTTCCACATATATGTAAATCAATATTTCTCAAACTTATGAGACAAAGCTGCTGGGAAGAAAAACAGTTACTAACAAACAGCTTTGAGACAAAATTGTTGTTCAGATAAAATTGACTTTAAGGACAGTCATATAGTTATTTCACTAATTACACAGTTTTCGACCAAATTTTAAGGGCATACAGTGTTATTTAAGATGAAAGCACTTTCGAATCTTACCAATTAAATATTTAGAATCCATACAGTGCACAAAACCACTCTGTCATCAAGACGACAAACACGAGGACAAGAACTACTACAGAAATAATATTGAAGTCATCAGGTGTCATTAATTCAGTTAATAACTGCAAGATAAAAGCAGCTGTGTTTGGATGAATGTAGAAAGAACATGGTGGTGTTGTATGAGATGTAACGGAAGCACAGGATGAGTAGTATGTTATTCAGAATCGCTAATGAATTCGGTTGATGTGTTGTGACTGGCCAATCAGAATCAACCATTTTAAAGAGCCGTGTAATGAAACTGGCAACCACCTACAAACAGACCAGAACACCCTAACAATGCCCTGGCAACCAGAACACTAGAATCAAGGCGGGAAGTTGAGCACAGGCAAGCACCATTCACCTTTTCATCAAATAACGCACAAATCAAGTCATATTTCAGTTGTTACAGAGACATCCATTTTTTTGGCCCCCTACACCTAGCACATTTAACTCCCTGACGTGACTCAAACAGGCAGACAGAGCTTTGAGGAGTTTAAAAAGTGGACTTGATGCCCTGTTCCAATAACACCCACGAAAAAGCACATTTCCACCATGAATAGAGTGAGGTCTCTAACGACCAATGTGCTCTTATGCTAAACCCCGCCACGAACAAAGAACGTTTTGTCTAAGCTGCACAATGACTATGGTGCGCACTCTGTGCTGGGAATAGACCGTCCACTAAAATTATAAGCACGCCAGACAGAAACGAGCCTTTTCAGCTCCATTCAGTTTGTTTTCATCCCACAGAGACATACAGCATGGCTTAAAAATATCGCAGATAAAAGGAAATTTAGACGTTTTTCCTATCTGTGCTTTGAAGGTGAGTTTTTCGTTGATGACAAAATGTTAGAAGATGATTATGTGGAAACAGCAACTGCATGATACTAACCAAATGCACCCACCATCAAAGCACAGACACACTAATTACAGCAAAGATGAGAGAACACAGACTATATAGTGTTCCTTTGATGGAACGGTCCATGTTATTGCTAAGCTCATGAAAAATGCAAAAGTAATATAGAAGTGGGTTTTCACATTTCGGAGAAAAAGCTTGCTGCAGTTATGATAATGCGTTATACATGTTTGCTGAGCTGCTGCAATGCAGTTGAAAGACATTGCAAATGGTTACTTTAACATTGTTTATAGCTGCTTTAAGTTCTAAGGTTTAATTTTTTTATTTAAGGGATAATACAAGGCTAGCTGTGCATTAAGTAAAGAGTAATTAAAAGTTTAAAAGATTTACAATAGGAAAAAAAAAAAAAGAATGGCTGAATTACGAATAAAATAATACTAATATATAATATATGCGGCCTGTTGTCGCTAGAGATCAGTGTTGCCGACTTTTTGTGACTTTTCAGACCCCCTTGGCGACATTTTTCCGACAAATCTAGTGACTTCTTGGACAAACCTCAGCGAGTCTCTGTCCTTGTTCTCCCTCTCTCTGCATCTGTTCTGTTCAGCGAGTGGCTGAGAGGAGCAGTGCTTTCAGTTAAAATAGGTATAATGTTGCTTCTAACTCTATTTTACATGCAAACATAGCCAAAATCTCAGCATGACCATTGTCTATATCTTATGTGTACTTTGTTTCATCAGACAATGCTCGATTATAAACGAGTATAAGGATTTTAATCTAGATTAACATCTTGTAAGGTAGATCTAGTTCAGCAGGCCTTATAATAGGGTGCATTACAGTCACTATTTCAACACAAAACACTCAAAATATCAGTGAAAACAGTTATATTGAGAATAAGGGTGCATTGAATAACATTATGTGACCCCAGAGAAGCAAGGTAATATGACGCACTAAAGTAATGAATATGCAAATTGACATCATCTAACAATCTAAAGCGGGTTTTAAATCGGATGTGTGGAAGGTTTAATAATTTTTTGTAATTAAAATTTAAGTTCCTGTTTCAAAGTTTACAGATAGATGGCTAATG
>JAUMHI010000033.1:12896623-12940657 GCA_032359435.1 Enteromius unitaeniatus | reverse complement strand
TTGACATCATCTAACAATCTAAAGCGGGTTTTAAATCGGATGTGTGGAAGGTTTAATAATTTTTTGTAATTAAAATTGAAGTTCCTGTTTCAAAGTTTACAGATAGATGGCTAATGTGTATGCCATTGATATGTTCAGTGTTCATGTAAACTGTTTAATAAACACTGGCACTTTATTTGAGCCTCTTAATTGGTTTCGTTTTTCCTGTAAATGATTCAATAAATACCGCACTGTGCCATTCATACCAAGGTATTACCGTACCGTGAAGTTTTGATACCGTTTTGACTGTATTGACGTAGATTGTGTTGTGTCATCTTTTTGGGCTCATTATGACAGTACCCATTTACTGCAGAGGATCCATTGGTGAACAAGAACCAAATCTGATGAAGAAATCTCATCTACATCTTGAATTGCCTGAAGGAGAGTACAGTCTGAACTATTCTTTGAACTGGCTTTGGCAAGATTTACACAGTCTCAAGAGTTGTTGATGACAGCTGATATTTATAAAATACTGTTGAAACGAGTCAATGGCAACTAAACAACTCAGACACTAAAATAAAAATAATATTTAAAATGTAAATAAATAATAATAAAAAAAACACCTGAAAACTACAAGACTATAAACAGAGAAATTGAATTCACTGTAACAGCAAAGCTGTATCATTAATGAAAGTTGAAGAGTTTACTAAGAACTTGGACATCACTTTTGTTGTCAATTTAAAACAACAAAATTTGGCTAAACAATCCCTAAAGTAGTGTTTACTAGTTTAAACTAGTTAAAAGATTGTGGCATTAGTGTGACACTTTCTTTACTGGCTCATGTTTTCTACTTTATTCCTCTTTTAATTGTGACCATTGATTGAGTATTTTCTCTGCCTGGCTCCCTGTTGAGATGAGCTCAGCAGGGAAAGAGGCTGATTGGTTTTGCGTCTGAGAAACTTCTGATTACTACTGGAGCCGAAAACATAGCTGAGGGCAGCAATCACGGCGACCAACCTGGCCTGACAATAACTGAAACCGAGTTAAGAAACGATAAGAGAGAATGGCAACATAACTGCAAAACACTGCTGGGCAATGAAGCGGATGCTTCCATAGGTGGAGGCTCTTTTTTTTAGATAAACACTGGAGAGCTAAAATTAAACTGCCAGATACTGTGATTGAGGGTTATGGTTAAATCCATGAGTGTGTGTGTGTCGGCAAATCGAAACTTTGCAGTTATTTTCAAGTCAAATCCCTCAAAAAGTGGCTTCGCGCTTGTCAGAGTTTTACCAGCAAAACAAAATTATGCATGCATAATTATGGGCATGTATTTCTTTGGTTTCTGAACTGTTTATTCACGCTTAAATTATAATTACACGAATGTGGTTAACGACTGCTACTCTCATGTTGACATGGCATGCAAACGGTTGAAACATGGCATTTAGAAGCACTTTGAGGAAAAAAAGCGAGGGAAATTAAAACCTATACAGCCGAACTAACAGAAGTTCTGCAGGTATCGTGAAGAAACATGCAGGACAAAAGTGAAAATGCCAGATCCTGGAAATAAAGGTTATGTTCCAGGCTGTGCAGGGGATGTGAAGTGCAGTGATGGGTTGCTGTCTGTATTCAGAAAGGCACAGAAGGAAAATAACCTGTTCTAATAAAATAACGAAAGCCGCTAAAGGTACATGGTTAGCTTTAGCAGTAGCCGGTAACATTAGAGTGTATAAGATTTCACAAGGAGATAACTGAGGATGATGGGGAATGATCCTGAGCACCACTGACAAGCATCTGATCTTGTAAAGTGTTTGGTAAGTACTGATGCTCTATAGTATAAACATATATGCAATCACAAAGTGAAACTAAAACTGAAACGCAATTGTGCATATTAACAGCGGCTCTTGATGCCCTTGTTTTCTATACAGTATAATTACCTACTGCGAGAAAAATACAGTATAAAAAAACTTTTGTTTAGATACTTAAAGTCATGAAAAAACTGCAAAAATGTAATGAGTGTTTGATGGTGGCAAATAAAATCTAAATATAAAAACAATGAGAATTAGCATTAAAAATTTAATTATTAATCAATACCAATGAACCCAAATGCATACTTATGCAAGTCTTCACAAAAATTAATAACGGATGAAACAATTTCTACTGGCTTTGGCTTCTTGTTTAGAAAATTACAACAACAAAAAAAGCCACAGTTCTTGCCTACCCGGAATGCTCTTCTAAGAACACAAATCTAATTTTAGAAGCAATAAGTCTACGATGAGTCCACACTAACATGACGTTAAGATGATACTCCATATGCCCTCAATCAATAGAAACCGGTTTATCTGTAGGAGTCGCCCGTAACTTGAATTAACAGCTGGACTCAAGTTTGCCTCAGATTCAGTTGCTGTATTGAGTCACTGCAAAGCCTGATAATGCAGTAAAGCAAAAAGGCTTCGAAGAAAAATATATACCTGTAACATTTGGTTGACTCTCTTCATGGTCAGACTGAGAAAATAACAAGGTTTCACTACAATTAGAGGACAAAATCTGTTCTAAACCACTAACCCTAAGTATTAAACTGGAGAGTAATCGCCCTGCACCAAGAGACATGAACACTATCCCATATTGTGTGGCTCGATGAGAGGTGTGCCATTACTAGTTATTTCACTAGAAAACAATACAATGAATGACAAATATCCTACAGACAATGAAGAACCCAAATCAAAATATCAAAGCAACTTTATAGCTATTCAGTACAGAGTACACAGCTTATTATAACCGCTTTGCACAGCATCAATAACGAACACGATTATCTGTAAAATTAAGAAGCAACAGATAGAGATGCACTTATTAGGATTTAAGACTTATTTTAAATTTAACATTTTATTCTAAAACTTATTTTATTTTCTAACATCATGATTTACACTGATGATGAAAGTAATGAAGGAAAAGCTGAGAACAGTATTAACATCAACTCTAATTAAAAACTTTACTCACATCTGCTCAAACTATTAAGCATGGTTAAATATTAAACTAATGAACAGAGAAACAGAAGTCGTCTCCGAAGTTTAACTTCAAGGCTCATTGATTTGAATTCATCTATGGAAATGTTTGATTTTTTTTTTTTTAAGCGCTTTGAACATAGTAATTTGTTTCCATGTTTTATTGAGCATTTCATGCATATGTTTTGTCTGTTAATGCTCAGCACTCAATGCCAACACGCTTTGCTCAAAATTACAATCAATGTGTCACAACTGACAGATTACAACACATTAGAAAAGACCATAAAATCTCATTGGAGTGTTTGTGTGTGAATGGTAACATCTGAATGTCTGTGATTGTGTGTTAGTCAAGGTTAACAAATATTGACAGTGAATTATCTTCAGCAGAAGGGTCGCAGGTGGCTTCAACAGGCCTAATTTCACAGGCAAAGACAAAACACACACACACAGACAAACTGCCTTATTCATATGATACAAAGATGCTAAAAATCTGAATGGTCTGCTTTACACCAGAAATAAGTAATGGAGTAAAAGCACACTTAAATGCAAAAGTACACAGAAATAGCTAAGACAAGCCCTCATTCCTCCAACTGGTCTTAAGTACCTTCATTCAAGTCAACCGTTCTAAGATCTGAATCTCTCAAAGTGATATAATTCCACGCCTGCTCTTGTAGTTATTAATTTTCTGAAGAGGTGATTAGCAATTAGTTTCATTTAAGCAACGGAAAAGTCAGTGTGCTCTTTATATATACACACACACTACCGTTCAAACATTTGGGGTCAGTAAGATATTTAACGGTTTCTTCTTCTCATCAAGGCTGCATTTAATAGATTAAATATCCAGAAGAAAAAAGAAAAAAAAACTAATATTATGAAATATTATTTAAAATATAACTGTTTTCTGTGTGAATATATTTTAAAATGTAATTTATTCCTGTGATACAAAGCATCATTACTCCAGTCTTCAGTGTCACATGATCCTTGCAGAAATCATATCAGTGTTGGAAACAGCTGAGCTGCTTAATAGTTTTTTTAGGGAAAAAAAAAGAAGCATTTATTTAAAATGAATAATGTTCAAAACTACTGTTACAGTACTGTTCAAAGGTTTGGGATCAGTATATTTTTATTCTTCTTTGAAAAAAAATGAATACTTTTTATTAACCAAGGATCTATTAAATGAACAAAAAAGTCATAGCATAGATTTACATTTTAGAAATGTTTTATATTTGGTAAAAATTATCTTGTCTTTTTTACTTGGTATTCATCAAAGAATCCTGAGAAGAAAAAAAAAAGGTCTTCAGGTACTTATGAAAGGTCTGAAAGTGACACTGAAGACTGGAGTAATGATGCTTTGTATCACAGGAATAAATAATACTTTAAAATATATTCACACAGAAAACTGTTATTTATTTTAAATTGAAATACATCAGAATATTACTGTTTTTTCTGAATTTTTAATCTAATAAATGAGCAGAAGAAACATCTTTAAAGACCATTAAATATCTTACTGACACCAAATTTTTGAACGGTAGTATATACACACACACACACACACACACACACACATTTACTAGAGATGCTCAGTTTGCAAGACAAAGTACTCCATGATTCTTGTTATTAGAAATCTAAGTAGTAATTAGAAATAAATATGCAAAAAAAACTTTTGTCAAAGGGTAAATTGAGAATCATTAAATACATAATTTATGTTTCAAATAAAACATGCACATAAAGGCTAAAAACAATAAATACAACCCCATTCCAAAGTATTATTTTAAAACACAATATACACATTTTATTAAATTAGATAGAAAAGTGTTCAATATTCAGTACATTTACATTTGATACAAGCTTATGTCATGCTTCCAGTTGCATAAAACTATTGAAATTAAATACTGAAGCCAGCAATCATCTGGGATGTTAGCAAGTTGGAATTAGCATATGCTTCTTCAATCAGTATTTCAGCAGGGGGGAAATCAGACAAATCTTTTAAAGGTACGACGTACCTTTTATTATTACCTTTTACCTTTTAGAGGTACGAAAAAAAAAAACATTAACTCACTGAAGTGCTGAAAATCCAGTTAATCCCACATTATCTGTCCCATTTTGGCACCCTGTTTTGCATGTAATAACATCTGGAAGTGCTGCTATATGATCATGCAAAAACGAACTGCATTCCAGTCTCGGTTCTCCAGATTGTTAAAAGTAATCTTTTTTTTTTTTTCCCTGAGCGGGCCACAAAGTGCAGTACTAATTTACATATTCTTAACGTTTGGAGTAATGTCACACATTTTTCTGTGTGGAATGTACCTCTGCTCTTCTACTACTTGGATAGACAGCCTGATAGATAGACACTTTATTCATTCCCAAAGGGACATTCAGTACACCCAAGCAAACTGTGACAAAGAGAAGGACACCAGATATTGAGTCGCATACTCAATGTCATCATTTAAAGCATGAGTGCAAAAGCTGAGTCATCAGAGTTTGATGAAAAGCGCTTATGCAAATTTCATATCAATTATTGATGTCATGACACACCCGCTAGCTTTTTTAAACTACTTTTAACAGAACAGCTGTGGACTCTGTATTTAAGAATGAAGTATAAGCTGCAGCATGCAGACACAAAATAAATTTGGCAATTTAACAACTTCATTTATTGTATTCATCAGACCTGAACATAAATCCCATAAGTGTTCTTACAATTGAAATTAATTCAAGAAATAATAATTTTGTTGTTTTTTTCTCCCCTGACAATGTGTGATTAATTGCCATTTATAATCAATCTTTCATCTGAATAATTAATTTTCTATTCAACTAAAAATCTTAGAAGAAACCAAAACATAATTATTTCAACTATTTAACAACAAGAACTACGCACAAATTAAAAACTCAAAAGATATTTTCTTTTCATAAAAAAAACGTTATTGATTGCTTGTAACATAATTTTGTCAATTTGCATCTCTTTATTTTCAAATCGAAAGAGTTTCTGAAGTTTGGTCAGTTCTGAGAAAAACCAAACCTCACAAAGAGCTTAAGATACATACATCAAGATATAAATATAATTCACTAATTACAAAGTGTTCTAGTGCCAAAAATGAAAGCTTGTAATAAATGTGTGGTGTATCTTTGTCACTATTAAATTAAAACTTTAAAAGACATGTTTTAGAACACTTTGCAAATTAATATGTTTGCATAAAGATTTTGAATCACTTTTGTTGTGACGGTCAGAAATCGTGTGTGCATATATATATATATATATATATATATATATATATATTGGTTTTTGTGATTTATGGGGACTGTCCATAGGCGTAATGGTTTTTATACTGTACAAACTGTATGTAGTATCCTACACCTAAACCTACCCCTTACAGGAAACTACACGCACTTTTAGATTTTCAAAAAAACACCTCATTTAGTATGTTTAAGCCTTTTGAATTACATAATACCTATGTCACACCCATGTCATTATACACATTTGTGTCCACATAATCTCACACACACACACAAATATACACATATATATACATAACTGACTGTTATTCCTCTCCACAAACACTTTTAGAAAGTGAAAACATACAATAGTGCCAGACTGGAAACCGGGTTTGGCATCAAATTGTTGAAAAGGCACTGGAGAGGATTAATTGAGATTGAACGCACTCAAGTGTTGCAGCCTTGATCTAATGTTAGAAGCTGACAGTTAAAGGATCGACTATTTGCTGTTAAAAACAGAAAATATCTAATCTCTCATTTAACACCGAACAAATGTTTTTGCTTTTTAACATTTATGAACTCTTGTAAACGTGTTGTCAAATTTTAGAGGAGCTGAAAGCTACACAAATGCAAAACAAGATACTCCATGACTTTGACAGATTCCCAAAAGAATTCTGAGGACAATGAGTCATATTTTGACAAATAAGAGGAGGGGAAAAGTCTCTCGTTATCTTTCCTCCTCCTCAGACAAAAATGAAGGCGAATTCAAAGTCGCTCTTTGATTCTTTGGGGATCAAATCATAACATAACTAAAGCATTGCTCAAGTGCACTTGTCTTACATTTGGCTGGGATTTCCTTCATTTATCTTCATGTGCACATTCTTTGAAAAGAAAAGTCCAATGGTGATTATATTGAGAAAAAAAAAAAATGAACCATCTTTCCTAAACACGGTGCACATAATTTTCAGAATCAAATTTCAGATCATGTCATTCTCACGGGTCTTTGGAGTTTCTGTAATATTGTGCCCACTAGGCTTGCAACGGTATACCGGTTTATCGTGATATTCACATGTACGATTATCGTAATCCCGATTTTGAAAAGGTTCTAACCCGCGCTGCAGTGTATATACAACTTCTTTGCGCTCGACTGCTTAGACTCCACCCACACCGCAGAGAAAGTGTCTGATACAGAGGATGCAAATTCTAATCTCTATCTCCCGCCGAAAAACTAATGCAAATCTGCAGTACGGGAATATTTTGGGTAATCGAAAATGATCGCGGGGTTGTCCTTGAAGATGGATATCCAGTTTGCAAGAAATGTGGACCAGTCATGCTATTGGATAAATCAAAATCTATCTGTGCAGTAAATCAAATCCTGATGTGCGTGTCTGTGAATATACAGCGCATAAACGCTGCCATATTTTGCAATTCTATATTCTGTGTCTCTGTATGAATGAGCAGCACCGTTTCACCTAATACTGTATATCTAGTACACACTCAAGTACGTGTGAGGCTCGTGGTTTTTAAAGCGTCTGCTGTCTCACTCTCTAGTGAAGACGTGAACACATCAACATATACAGAGCTGCTCTCAGTGAATACATCATTAAATCATTTTATAATCTTATTTAAAAGAATAATCATCAAAAACACTTCCTTTTACATCCATCCAACAGGACCCTGCACATATTGCTCTCCCATATATGCTGTTAAAGAAGAACGGTTTGATTGATTCTTGTCTAATATAGAGAGAAATAACTTATTCCTTATTTTGTTCAAATGGGAGATGCAAAGCTTTAAAATTCTCTTAAAAAAAACAGTCGGTTACAATAAACCATTTTCAACCAAAAACCATATCTCCTTTGATTCATTTAAGGGCCATTGTAGCTGATGATTATAATAATAATGATGATAGTTTAATACCGTATACTGTGAAACCGTGATATTTTCGATAATAGACGAATATCATACCGTGAAAATCTCATACCGTTACAACCCTAGTGCCCACTTAATTGGCCATTAGTTTGCCAAACACATTATTACTCACTATATTATTACTAGATAAATCGTTTTTTCCTTGACTGGGCTAGTCTGCAAATGGAACTTACTGCATAAAACAAAACAAGAAAACAGGTGCCTTAAAATTGATGAGTATAATTTGAGCGTCAGTACTAAAAAAGTGCCACAGTGTTTACATTCTTCAGGGAAATGAGCCTACAAATGTCTTGTTTAGTAGTGTCTTCACATTTAACGGGGATAGAAGTAGTGCTTTGAATCAATTTAACATTTAAAAAAACTGACACACTTCACCTTTAATGCAGGTTCTTAAATGACTCGTTGTGAGCTGGCTTTTAAACCAAGAAGAAGAAAAAAATAATAATATATTTCTCTAATCTTACAGATACATCCATTACTCGTGCAGTCATTTCACTCGCCATTTCTTTTCAGTTTTTCAATCCGTTTAAGACTCAAGCACATGCAGTTCAATACACATTCACATTCACAGAGAGAACTACTGGAGTGCTTCAGAGGAGTCAACTTGTGCTATACTCTAGACACTTTTTCAGATATTCTTGACTTAGTTCTTGATAGGGCTGAGCACCTGCCTAAACAACACTATATTTAACAACGGTTAAAGTATTTACTTGCAATGAATAAACAGGGGTCGGTTGCATAAAAGGTTAAGACTAGTCTTAAAAGTTTATAACTTAATAGTCAGTTTTTTGTTTTAATTCAGTTACAAAAATATATTAGTCTAAGATCGATACAAAAAATAAAATCCGATTACCCTTGGCTAACTGCTAGTTGGTCAGACTAGCTCTTAAGACACTGTCCTAACATGAAGGCTAAGTTTATGCAACAGGATTAAATCATCTGATTGTCAAATCCCACATAAACTAAATCAATAAAACAATGCTAAACAAGCAAGGCAATCAGAAATGACTACGTACACAGAATGTGAAAAAGAGCAAATTATTTCCTTGGCACATAAATAATGTGTACTATAAAATTGCCCCAACCCACCTAGATGCACACACAAATGCTTGCACTCACACAGCAATAATAACAGCAGAATGCAGACGCACTGAAGCTTTACTACATCCTAATTAAACAGCCTGAGGAAAGTACTGATCAAATAACAAAAACTTAAATCCAATTATTGCAGTGTGTGTGCATGTGTGGGTCTATAAGGGATTACTGAACATTTCTCCAACCCACAAAGGAAGAGCATTAATTAAGAAAGATAAATTACATTTGCAGGTACACCAATGCAAGAGCATGTGGTTTTACAGTAAATATGCATCTTGCATCAGATATATTGCATTAATAACACTTGGTTTAGCATATATAGGCCTGTCCAAAATACGAACAAAGGTCTTCTCATTTGCATTAAAAGAAGGATGATTACTATCTTAAATCAAGTGGATGCACATTAATGTACAAATTGTATGGCAAGAAGCAAATAAATTGTGCACTGAACTGTATAAAACCTAATGAACATGGAATTCTACAGGAACTTTTACCCAGTGAAATTTGAGGATTTTAGCAAGAGATACCTCGGTGAAGCACAAGGAAAAAAAAAAAACAATAAAAAACAAAAAATGTTTTTTTTTTGGAATGGATTGATGGTTAATCAATCTTATACATAGCCCAGGGACATTTCTTCCATTTACAAAAATGTTTCCATTTTTTAAGCATAAACGGCATAAAAATTATGCAAGCTTTGGATCTTCCAATGTTTCTCTATGGTGCTGAAACCTACAGATGTCAGAGTTCCACTCTCCGTGCAACTGATAAGCCACTGGCTCCTTCGCAGTCGAGGGGGGGCTTAGCCAATAGGTCAATTAAAATTCAAAAGCCCATAAAGAGTTTTATACATTTTTATACCTCATATTTACTGCAGAGGGTCCATTAGCATTAAATCACTTGTTCGCCTAATTTTTCCAAATCTTTCCTAATAAAAGAAACAAACTCATTTGTTTATACAAATGTTAATGTAAAAAAAAAAATCATTGACGCAAACAGTCAGTAATGTAACATTTTAAAAAAAAAGAAAGAAAAAAAGACATTTAGACTTGGAACTATAACAAAAAAAGAAAAAAAAAAGTACACTACAAAGCAGAGAAATTGAACAAGGTTGGATTTCAAAACATTTGATTTACTCTGATATACTGTGCAATCTGTCTGCAAGTTCAAGTGTTACCTGAACTGAGCTCATCAATAAAAAGATTCACTCCAAAAACACTCCAGTCTTATTTAATCAACTGAAAGGATAAAGTGAAGTCAAACCTCTGGGGCTGGCACTTAACATACCATAGATTACTTGTTACCAGAAAAAGTATACTCGCAGCAAATTCCTTGATTAAGAGTTATTCTAGGTCTCTGTTTATCTGTACTTCCTGCTGCTAAAGTAAAACGCCAATTTCCTATATTGCTGGTACGCCTTCATCTACACCCACCTCAGCAAATGCAGTCACTGACTGAAGAGGAAATGACCTCCTGTAGAGACTCAGATGCACCTGAGGCTGGAGGAGCTGCTGAGCTGGTTCAGATGAGGTTAAACATAACAGCAGTTCTTCAGATGCCTGACCTCAGCCTTGGGTTTTAAAGTCCTTCTTTCGATTTTCATGCTTCTCACAATTGAGTCGAACAACAAACCACCAACTGTGGGTACGAAGCTTTCGGCTCTAACTAACATGCCTTTCTTTTTTGAAAACCCCTATAGTTTTGTCAAGGCAACCCTTCAAAGTCATTCAAAAGCTCATTGATGTTAATGTCATTGTTTTATAAATGAACAAAAACTCAGCCTAAAGCCTTTAATTGCTGGTATGTTTTATCTGTAACATCTGCTCGGCTTAGACAGAATCCCTAAAATGATCAAGCAACCGTAAAACCAACATTCAAACTCGCTGCAAAACTACAACTGAGATTCATTAACATTTAAGTGTACTTTCCTAGTTTCCTTCTGTACTTTTTACTTTGCTTCCAGTTTGTACATATTCCAAGCACTTCATGAAAATGTGTCCAAAAGTAAACACATCTCACTGCACGGGTCATGTAGTTACAAACACATCTGCAAACGAATTTACCTTGAACAGTAATGAATCCTCCTCATGCTCTGCGTACACAGAAGTGAGCCGGTACTGGTTCTCCACGGTGATGTCGATCTGGTACCCGGTGAGTACGTAGCACACAGTACGGAACTCCTGAATCTTCTTCTTGAACACTTCTTTCAAGCGCTGGTTCTTCAGTTCTGCACTTTCCATCTGCTTGCGCAAGTCTGAAGAACAAATAAACTTTATTTAGTAGTATTCAAAGATGAATAGCGTACTTCATGAAGAAATAAATGTTTTTCATATGATTTTATATCAAATATATAAAATGCTTATGAGTGCAGAAAAACTGCTTAACTTAAGAAAGCCGCTTAACTCACGCTTTAACAATGGTGTGAACGCAAGAATAAAAGTCTTGTTACGTCCACGAATGCATTTGTTTATTTAATATAATCTCAACATTTGCTGTAATGTAATCGCATAGGCTGACATCGCGATTGCTATATGATTAATCATGCAGCACTACATTACACAATGTTTTTTTCAGCAACATCATAGTTAAATCTTTGACAAGACTGAACTAAAAAAAGGAAAATTCATTCATTAATCAGAAATTCTCAACAACCAAAATGTGGGTCTCTAGCAATTGCATGAAAAAGAAATGTGGCTCAGGGGAGGTTTGTATTGACATAAAAGTGAGTAAATGACCATTTTAATTTTTGAGCAATACAACCAGACAACAATGTTAGTTTAGACAAAGTATGAAAGGGACCAAAAGCAAAACCCATTCAAAATTCCCATATCAAAAGGTGAATCTCACGGCGAACACTTTTAGTTGTGTACATCTGGAGATGTTTTTCCTAATTTACCGCAGTATATCAACTTCTAATCAAAATGCACTTTCAAATTACTGAAATAACTGTAATAGTTGATTCTGACCAAACAAATCAATGAAAACATGACAACTTGAATGAGCCGAAACACCAACTGTGTCTTATAGCTTCAATACAATGTTTCTGTATGTCCAACACAGGCCTCAACAGCAGTTTGAATTCTCTTATGGGCCTTCATGAAAATTTGATTACGAACAATAAAAGTTCTGCAGGAAAGAGAGATAAGTGTTCTGCTACTGTCTACTGCTACTGTAATTGCACACTAGAACAGTGCATTTAAACTGCAAAAGTTTTAGTGCTCACATAACTGAATGCACTGATGTACTGCACACTAGAAGAATCAGCCCTTTGTTCGGTTGTCCTTTTCCTTTAAGCATTCATCGGGATCACTTTTAATTATATATCATGTTAATGTCTCTCCTTTTTTGTCTCCGCTGGAAGCTTTCTGAAATCACTTTGTTCAGTTTCTGTACAGAGAGAAGGATAGAAATTACACACTAAACTCTCAACACAATCACCTTTAAAATGAGCTGCAATTAAAAAGTGCTGTATGTGGCCCTCATCTACATCAGCACACTTACAATTACCATGTCATGAACTTTACGGAAGCTGCATCAAAGTTGCATGGACTGTGTTGAAATATGATGCCCTGTCGTGAGGGGAGTAGTTCGGTTCATTTGCACTTTCCAGACCTACTTTATGATTTTAATCTCTTCTGAATTGAATAGCGCCTTTCCTAAACATAACCTTGGTAAAAAATGGAGCACATTTTATCCCTTTTTCTTTATCTAACCCAGGGGAATAATTAAGAAATCTACTTTCGAATGGATAGAAATATTTATACCAGGATGCTAGGGAACCACACAAAGTTACCTAATTGTCTTTATTCTACACAAAATGTGTATTATTCTGTTGTCCTATATTTCTTCAAAATAACTGCCACAGGTCTATTTTTTGTGTGTTTGTGTAACGTAAAGACTCTCTTACATCAAGTGTGGCTTAAGTGTCCAAATTCTTTCTGGGGCCACCGTTTATCATCTGCTTGCAATATTAGAAATGTTACCTAATCCTGTTACCTAAAGCTATTAAACAAAAGGTTGATGGATTGATGCTCCTCTCACACATTTAAAACACACAACTCTTACGCTCTGAGCATGTGTTAAAAACAGGCCCGAGTTAGATTTGAGCAACGGTAAATATTACACACTTTGTATGTAATTTATGAACCATTAAATATATTGCCATGCAAAAAAAAATAAAGAGGGAGGAAAAAGTTTACATTACTTGATTTTCTCTTATATCTGTAAATAATTGGTAGATTACAAAAAAAAAAAAGTTTGAAATAATGTTTTGGCATATAAAACCAAAAAGACTGTTGGTGTACTTGAGATAATTTGTTCTTATCGTTTGTAAAGAAAAAAATAAATCACATACATTCACTCATTTTCAACTAGAATTGTGCAAGCTGGTAATCAAACACTTGAGATGGGAGAGAAAATGAGGTCATAAAATGGAGGAGGAACAGTGAATAGCAAAAAAGATAAAGAAAAACAGCAGCAGCGGCCAATTTAAAAGCAGACCTCAGGGTGTTTGTTTACTCATGGGTCTGAGTCCTAATTAGACTCTTGCTTCCTTCAGAACTCATTCAAACTGATGGCCAAAGAAAAAGAAAGAGAGAGAAAGAGAGAGACTGAAGTAAATAAATGAGTTAAAGAAATATGGATCGTCAGCACACTCCACTTGGGTCCAATTAAACATTTAGCCTTGGCTATATTATATTATATTATATATCCACAATTTTTGTGTTGTCTTACACAACTCCACAGGTAGAAATCCATTTGCTATCGATCCAGAAAACTTGTTAAGCTATATTGTCAAATAATTTGTCAAATTTGTATTTAAAAGAATAGTTCAATCAAAAATTTTAATTTTGTCATCGTTTACTCACCCTCATATTGTTCCTAAACCTGTATAAGTTTCTCTTAAGTCGAGCACAGAAGACGATATTTTAAAGGCTGCTACATCTTCTTTTGGAACCGCCTCAGGAATTTTCGTTGTGGGAGAACTATCCTTAAGGTGCTACATTAACTCCGGTATTTGTGCATTTCCTTACTAAAATTAACTTTTTGATCTTCTACATACACATGCTTGAGACTATAAAACACTGTTTTGTAAACCCGAGAATTCACTGGATACATGATGATGAACTGGACATTAAAAGTCAACACCATTAAATAAAAGATAAAGATACACCTGTGTAAAAAAGGTGTTTACCCAGTATTTCCTGTGAAGGTGGGATGATGAGAGTAGTGTCGTCTGTTGTCATGCCACCACCCGCCTCAATTTTCCGGAGTCGCTCCCTCAAGAGTTGACACTCCACACGCAGCTGTTCCACCTCTTCAGTGCGCTGCTGCTTTGCCATGCTGGTGGGGTTCATTTGCAGGTGGATCACCTTTGTCTTGACAGGATCATAGTCTCCCTAATACATGGAAAAGAGTCCAAAAAAGTATACATTTCATTAAAATAAGGAATAAGTTTGCTAGTATAAAAATATTTTAATGTGATTCTTCCAAAGAAGAAGAGATCAGACAGTATTGCTTGAATGCAAAGATGTTACCATTTCTTTTAAATATTTAGGCATGTGAAAGTTGACTGATGTAGACTTTGATCAATGCAATAAAAACTGAAAAATAATATGAAAATACAAAATGAAAGCAGTCTGCTTTTTTTCTAAAAAAACAAATTGAAAATCAAAGCCTTTGAATTGCATTTTACTTATTACATAAATTATTAATTTATGACAGTGAAAATGTTGACTGAAAAGATGACAAACTTCTTAGAACTTAAAAACAAAAAGTTGTTGAGGGTCAGAAAATCAAGTACAAATGTGATTAAAACAACGATGAAAGATTTCGCATTTTTGAAAAATGTATTTAATTGTTCCAGAGAAGAAAACAGCACAAACTTAAGGTATAACTAAAGAACATTCCTTTCAATAACTTTGGCATTTTAAACTATTGCAGTTTTTTTTATGAATTGTTTATATCAACTATCGAATAAAAGTGAACAAGACAAAAATGTCTGGAAGCATAATGTGCTGTTTTCTACATTGCTTAAAACATCACCTTTGAATTGTATTTTCCTTAAAAAAATAAAGAAGGTCAAGTGAGAGTGGGTCCAATAGCTCATTTATTAAAAATGAGCTTCATGAAAGATAACCAGTTAAACCTGAGGGGCTAAAATGAAGTCCAATTTTGCCTGAAGGTTCTTACACCGTAAAAATACATTTATCCGAATTACCCTCCAAACAAAAGGGCCAAAGAAGTGATAGTTCATCCCTGTCTGAAACGAAAGGCTTTATCTTCTGGAACGATTCTTCATTTGGGTGTAAAACTTCAGGGGTTTAAAAGCCATTACTGAGCCTTCTGGTGAATTAAGGGCCCCATCAAAGAATAATGCCTCGATCTGAACATCTCATTACTGAGCAAATTACATCACCCTGAGCTGAAGACAGAGAGGCAGAGGAGAGGAATAGAGACTGAGGGGTAAGGAGCAGATGACATAACGGCAGAACAGAAGGCAATGAAAGAACAGAAACAATCAGAATTACTAAAAATGAAAGATTAAGCTTTTTTTTTTTTTTAATTGTTACACAATAAGTTGGGAAATAAGGATAACGTCAATAAACTCAGACATGCCACAATAAACTATACTCTTGTACTAAGTCAAATATCATTTTAAAAGCATTATAATTACACCCAATAAAAACACAAATTCAGAAAAAAAATAAAATAAAATTATATATATATATATAACTCATGGATTTTAAAATTGCTGCAACATTTCAAAACTGCTGGTAACGACATGAAATGTTGCTATTTTCATCTCTGTAACCTTTAAATGTAATGTAACAGTTTGAATCATGAATGAATCATCTACAACAATACAACAAAACCATTAAAGGTTAGTCCAGGGGCCAAAAATAAACCCTCTTCAAACTGACAAGTGTTGAGTGGGTGGGTATTATTAACTGTCTCAAGTCGCTTATTTTTACTGTGACACTTGAAGCGTCATAGATAATGGATAGAAGCAGCCTATAAATATTACAGCCAAAGTCTAAGCACATTAAGACGACTGAGTGATTGAGAGAGCAGGACGAAATGAGTGACGCAGCTCTTGAATTCCAGACTTTTCCGTTTGTTTTGGGCTGGCACCAGTGTTGAGGTCTAATGGAGCATGTCTGACTGCATTTCAGCCCACTGATCGCATCATTGAGTCAGGAAGTGAAAAGGAAGGATAAATGGATGGGAGGCCACTGATAAATATAGCAGCGGCACAAAAATGACAGAAAAGTGACGCGGCCTTACATTTCCACATTACGTCACTGATTAGAATGGTTAAATGTTGCCTATAACAGGCCGAATCAATACCTTAAAAGTCGGGCAATAGTGCATTTTTATATATCTATAATTTTAGATATTTTTGCTCACATATTAAGTCATTTTGACACTGATTTCTGGCTTAATCAATCTTATGAATAACACAAATAATGTCTTTTGATACATTTTCATCGACAAAAAAAAAAATCAGCTGTGATGCAGAACTAAATGGAAGCTATATAGAATATAAATATAGTATCGCAATACACAACCACATACCTAAACAACATAAAAATTTCAACACTAGGACTTATAGTCTGAGTTTCCTCTAAGTGCCTCTACATTATTTATTGACTAACAGAAATAAATAAAAACACCACAGTGTTATTATTAAACTAATAGCTGGCAATCCCCAGCATGCCCAGAGTAATTTTCTACAGAACATGTGCCACCACTGGGTAAAATCATATTATATGTGAAGAGCCATCAAAGCTCCTTGTTGAACTACAAGGACAAGGATTTGCTTTAAGTCTACATTTATCAGGATAATTATTTCGTTTTTTTCCAAGTTGATGGAAGGAAAGGGAATAACAAGACTTTGTGGTAACTGACTAAAGGAAAATGATCTGAAGAGGACTTGTAGGTGTGGATATTTGCAGGCAATGCACAACATGGTCTCAAGTACCGATAAAGAAGAAACACACATTTCTGAGTTACTGTGGAAACCATATGCAACACAAGTGTGACAGTGCATTCATAAAAACAAACACACAGCTAGTCTCAAACTGAGCTTATAGCACATTCATTTTCAGTACTGCGTCCCAAAATACCATATCCCAAGGATAAATTGCCAATGAATTAGATATAGACCAGCAATAAACCCATGTTGGTTTGAAAAAAAAGTTAAAATACATACTGTTTTTATTACCATAATTAAAATGACCTCACCTTGCCTATATGTACAAATTGATCAGATAAGATAGTAGATAGTATAAACCCATGTCATTTATTTATTACTTAAGTTTCTGGAATACTTGAATCTGATTGGCCAGTCATTGCATATAAATCTCAAATATTCCACTAAGCCAAGAAATCGATCTTATGGTGCCGTGTTTAGGGAAAAGCTTTTTAAACTTACAATAGTTGACTTGCTAGTATGCAATTTTTGCTAGCTAAAAGCATGTCTAATTATGAACTAAATCATAGCATGTCCTTTATTCTGTATCCTGCAGGTCTGATTATTAACCACCATTGAGGCCACAAGGCAAGCACAAAGGTGAAACATGCAATTAACTCAAATGTTAAAACCCCATCTACCTCAGTTTGACGGACATAAGCATACAATGATTGGCCACGAGGGACATAATCATAATCAATCAGTTGAAGCTATCCATAGACTTCCATAGGATTTTTCTGCCCATACTGTTTGGTTACTGTCACTATTCAAAACATTACTGTGTTCAATAGTAAAAAAGAAATTTGGAACAACAGAGGTATGGAGCAACATGAGGTTAAGTAAATCATTACACTTCATTGTTGAGTGAACTATACCATTAAAAGCATGAGAAGCAAGACAGCATGACAATAAGAAAATACTCCTATCTCGATATAAAGTAATCATTTAGAGCTTGTCACAACAGGTTTCCTTTTTTAAGCAATGAAGCTGTAAAACAGCACATGCAAACTGTCAAAGCACCTGAAAGAACAAGCCACGATTTCTTAACATGCTCTTTGAAACTCCTATGACCAGAGCACTTAATCCAGTTAATTAATAATGACGTTTGTTGTGGATACTTTTTTACTACGAATCTTCATATTATTCAATATCGTAGCACTCCTACTGTAAACAGGCTTTAGGTACTAGTAATCTTGCACAAAATTAAAGCATCACCTGGAGGTTATGCCGCTCTAGTCTTATCTCCAGGATATTGTTTTGCTCTTCCAGCTGCTGACGTTCTGCCTCCAATTCCTCGATCTTCTGCCTGAAAAAACAAACACATACACCCATACATACGCAATGTCATTTCTAGAACAAGCATAATAAAAAAAGACAGTCATGATGTTGATATCATGACAGTCAAAATGTTAATATCAAATATATTCAACCATGGAGGAACACGGTCGTAACAAGAATAATGTTACACCATGAAGAAGTAAACAGATAAAAACGTCCTAGAAATAAGTTCTAAAACAACAGCGACAACTATGCATCTTTAATTAAAATTTGTTCATTTATGGTCTAAAGATCTAATGGTCTTGAATGTTTTGTAAGATATTTTTGAACTCTTACTCTAGAATATTCTGTATCATCTTTCAGAAAGTAATTTGGTAGGCATTCGGCTTGGTTTAGTATTGGTTTTGAAGATTACCACGTGGGGTCTTGGACTTTTATTCAGTACAACAAATATTCAATTAAGGTGTAAACAGCTTAGTGAAATGGTTCCAGGAGTGATTAAATGAAATTCTTTGGAGAATAATTACAGGATCAAAAAGAAAGAGGAAAAAGGAGGAAGTAGGCACTGAATGAAAGCTCACTTTTCAAGCAAGGCCACAAAAGCTAATGCAGTATAATCACATTTCCATAGTAATTAGGCAATGCAACAGGCCGTGGAAAAAACCCACAGACTTCAGTTTCTCTCAGTCTTGAAGCCCTGTTCACAACACCAGTGACAAAATGGAATGAACATTTTAATGAGAGCTGGCTATTTTGAGCGACATGAGTGGTAACAACTGTTGGTTGTATATCTATGGAAGATATCCATCATAAAGTCATGGAATGACTAAATCACCAACGTGATGATCAAATCAGACATGTATGACGCAATTGCTTGCATATATGTGTTACCTGAGAGAGCTGACTTCCTCCGCTGTTGCTAGGGTGTTTTTCTCTGCATTAGACACCTGCTGCTCTTTCAGTGCCTCAAGTTCAGCAGTCACCTGAGCACATGATTAAAAAACCAATAAAAATAGTACTTTACTGTAAATCCCAGCAAATACAATACTTGCAGCCCAGCTGCTATGCTATTTCTGTATTTCTGTCTAATATCTTGACTTTTGCCTCTTCTTGCATGCATTGTAGCACAAATGTTAATCATTTATGGTTTGAACGGTATTTATACATAATCGTATAAATGCCAAAAGAAGTTTCCATGGTGATGAATGTGACTTACCATCTGAGCTTGTAATTTGAAGGTGCCTGCCTCCTCCTGGGCTTTAGACAGTTGAGTCTATCAGAATGAAACAGATTATTCCCATAAAAGCAAGAACCTAGACACTAAACCATAAAGTCGATGATTACAAAGTCATGAGTGCTATCAATGTCAAGGAAGTTATCGGCACTGCAGACAGGCCAGAGCAGAGGTCGAGTTTTTAGAACGCGGTATAACTTGAAATTAATTGTACACACATTTTACAACATTAAATCAACCATATAGCTACTAGTAACACTTAATAAATGTTGTTAGACTTGTATCACAATAACTTATTACTAGATGCTTCTGACAGATCTTTCTGCTTATTTATCCAAGGAAAAAACAGAGCTGGGCAATACAGCTAAAATACATTTAACAATATTTATCCTCATTCCAAGCAACTTACATTTAAAATGTTTACTGTAATAAAGTAAATCATGTTTTCCAAATTATTTTACACTAAATGACCTGAGGATTTATATTTTTCCCTCTTAATATCAATGCAGAGTCAATGCAGTCCAAAGTCAATGCATTTGCTATTAATTCAGTTATTTGTAAGTCAAACCCAGACAGGAAACCAAAATAAATAAATAAATAAACATTTGCATTCCTAATGTGAAGCAATGCAATTTTCATTAAAGCTTAAAATGTGAATTATCGCCTATTACAGAAACTAATATCTGTCATACATAGAAATGCAATCAACAAAGCAACAACTCCATTAAATGGGCTACAAAAACATACGTGATTAAAAAAGGTGTTTAATAACTGAATTTGAGATTTATAGTTCCAATGCATTATAATACAGCTCGTGGAACACAATTTTTTTTTGTTTTTTAATGAGATGAGTAAAGAGTGCTGTTGCCTAAATTTATTGCATGAGAAGTATCCACACAAATTGCTGAACTGAATAAATCACCTTAAACGCCTAAATAGCCTTCAAATAACTGCAAAAAAATAACAAATAAAATAAAAAACAAATGGAAAATGTTGCAGTAATGCAAACAAATCACTGAATCAGTGTTGTAAAAAGTTTTTTACTGAACAAATAATTTGGTGTTGGATTATGGGTAATGTAGTTCTCACCTCCATCTCATTATTGTGTGTCTGGACTTTCTGCAGCATGTCCTCTGCCTCCTTGACCCGGAGCATGAGCTGAGGGGAGTATTCACTTGTGGCCAGCTCGCTGTCGTACGACTCTAATATGGCTCTCATTCCATCACGCTCCTGACCCACATACAAAAGCACAAGTTTCAATTCCAGAACTCAATTCAGGCCAAGCTAGGTCAGTACAATAAAAAGATAGCATGCATATTAAACTAGCTGAAACATTTGTAAGACCATAAATGGGTGACGCTGAACTTCATTGTCGGGTGAACAAGTAAAAAAAAAAAAAAAAAAAAAAACTCCAAATGAAAGAATCTGCTTACTCTCTTAATGTTAATTTAATTACAATAGCTGATTGTGTCTCACTTATAACTGAACTTAATTCACATGGTCAACCTAATCGATGTACAACATTTTAATTGTCAGGCTTCAGTTATAATGTCATTATAATGTTCTAAATACAGGAGGACAGACGCAAGAAATATTAGAGAAGAATTAATGGGGTGAATGAGCTCCCTTCTGAGTCTGAGTCATCTGTGTAAATATCTCTTTATAGAGTCGATTAAACCGAAATTAAATCTAGTCTTGTCTCAAAAGCCGAAACCAGCAGGATCAATAAAACATTGTGATTCATTGTACATAGTGTGAACCGAGAATACAAAACAAAACTACCAACAGATTAAAAACAAGCTATGACAGGCACATGCCCATATACCCACCCAAACAACAAAAGGTTGCTAAGGTTAATGCGGCACAACCTTCACTAAGAGACATTTAACAACATTTTAGGAAAAAGCTAACAATGCATTTTTGGAGCTTTAATTAAATTCAACTGAAGACTGATCAGGGTCCGAAATTAACACTCGCCACTTGTCAAATGCGAGCAAATTCTATGTCTGGCGAGTTAAATTTAAAATTAATTTTTAATATGTTCGTTTTTGTTTAAGATTATTTTATTTATTCATTAATTATTGATTTTGTCTTTAATGTAATTTAATGCATTGTTCATAGAATAGATCTTTTTCAGATACTTTATGAATAGACTTTTTATACTTTTTAAACCTTTCATACAATTTCATGATAAATCATTCAAGTGAACAGTTGTACGGTTTCAAATTTTTTTTGCAGTTTGAAATAGTTTTTTATCCCACTGTGTTGTTTTTATTTGTTCTGTTTGGAAGATAACGAGCCTTTAAATCTCCTTCGTTATAGATATGATTATAAATCAAGAACAAGGCATTTATAGCTGTATTTATAAACTGCTTACTAATGACTATTAATGTTGGAACAATGCTTTATAAAGGATGAACTGACTGTGTACTAATGCTTATCTAGGAGTCTGACTAGAGTTCAATAAGAGTTTATTAAAAAACATTTCTAAATAATAGAAAAAAATGTTAAATGTTAAATCGTTCAGAATTTTGGCGGGTAATCCACTGGCCAACTTGGCCAAAATCTTAATTTGGGGCCCTGTGACTGATGTCAAAGCTTCCATGCAGATACAGCAGTTTATATAGCATTTGAGAATGTCACACCTCACTTTTTTGTGCAGTGTGAATTTTTTATGGCAAATATAATTTATAGAACACTTCTCTAGCATCTCAATGTAATAGATGAACATTACGTTTTTGTAATTTGTTATTTATATTTTTATTTCGAAAGATAATTCTTATGAATGCAATATTTTCTTTTAAAATACGAACATGTAATAAAAACAATTTCTTTTAACCATATATATATATATATATATATATATATATAGAAAGAAAGGATTTTATTCTACTTTTAAAGGTCAAAGAGGTATCCGTTTTATTACCTGAAATTCAGGTTTATTATGAGTTCTACCACCTCAGGGGTTCAACACACTAGCACATATCAGTATATTCACACACACATACATACTTCAACACACACACGTCTTCCAAAGCTATTTTTCTGCTTCCATTGTAATGAAATTCACCCTTGCTGTTATCTTAAACTCACCTCATTCGTCCCACAGATAGCAAACTCTCATTTAGGACTCTATTATTTTGGCAGCGGCCTCTGAGTTTCTGTGCCGGAGAGGAAATCTATGTGGGTGAGTGAGTAAGGAAACGAATCTGTGCCGCACTGCAGTTTTTTTTTTCCACCCCTATGGATCTTCATTTAATAGAGAACTTGGGTCAATGCTACAATAAAACCTTTTAATCATGGCTTTTAATCATGGCTAGAAAACTGTTCATCTAATATGCTCTGAAGACAGCTGATGCGTTTTCCTGGTCTTGCAGCACATAAAGTGCTGAAGTTGTCAATAATGGGCTAGTGACAAACAGCCTCCAGATTCTAGCATGTCAATTCTATTAGTTTTAGGAAGCTCTATGCATGTAAACAAGTTTTTCATCATATACAGAACAAGTCAAAGACAGACTATTGCTGTATGATAATTGTTAATGAGACAATCAAGATTGTCTTTAAAAACTTTAAATTGCTATTTTTAATTAATTATTCTCATGAGAGAAATATATTTTTACATTTCAACAGAATTACTGCACTTTCATCCAAGCACAATTCAGAAGACTCATATGTCAACTCATATGCAGGATTTACCTCATCTATTTTATCTTTTATCTTGTATATTGACATGTTTTGATTTATTATAGACAAAGTTTGCTTGAAGACTTACCAGCAGCAAACAGCACAAGCGGCCTCAGGGAGGAACATTTTATTACACTCATATTATACACTTTTTTTTAGCAAAATATTATAAAACGCAATGCTAAAATTAGTAAACATTAAGTCAAATACTGTGAAGAAAACGTATCCATTTAAGGAAAAAAATATTGGGGGATTTAAATACTTAACATCTGGCAACCCGAAAAATGAACTTGCTTGTTAGGCAATGCAAATTAAAAATAAAAATAAAACAAAAAACAAACAAAATAAAAACCTTTCAGGACAAATAACCAGGCCAATAATGAAGACCATAACTCTTCATTGAGAAGCAAAAAGCTGGATATTGATTAAAATACAATTAAGTGCAGTGGGATATAACTGACTAAATTCTGTCTCCTGTCTAAATGTTGTTTTGTTTCAAATTAGATTTGTATAAAGGTTCTGCACTGCCATGTAGCATTTGAACCAATCAGGCGCAAACTATTGGTTACATTTAACAAATGATCTTTAACATCGCTTTACCAGCCCAATGGGTAACTCAAACTGCAACTATTAGGGTCTTTGGACCCTTCCCCCGAAAGGCAGCTAACACCTCAGGAAGACAAACCAGGCCTCTGATGCATCCTCTTGAAGGAATGTGAACAAAGCAACTCTGGATTAATTTAGGGAAAAGTCTTTTTAACAGGGAGAACTAGTCACAGGAAAACTTTCGTTGAGTGAACACATCTCCTTCAGGTCATTGTGTACATTGTTATAGTCCAATGTTATAGTTATATGTTGTCTTGTGTATGGTATACTGTTTTATGCAGGTTTATGATAGATCACTAGCTAATAGTTAAGGCTAAGGTTATAAATAATTCTAATTAATCATAATTAATAGTAATTATTTATATACATTACCCTTAATGAGCTAATATGTTACGGCTATTACCGCTTATACGCTTATATGGGTTTAAATGCAGAGCACTAATTCCTAGTATGGGAAACCATACCTGGCCACTTGTCACGTCATTTCATTTTTCATTTTCATTTCATTTTCATATAAAAATTTGAATTAACTGGACAAGCATTTAACTGAGCATACCACCAACGTAATTAACTACTGAATAATAAAGAAACATATGAGCGTGCTAGCTTATCTTTACTCTTAATTACTTGTTCTGACAGCTCTAATTTTCAATGTGTGTTTAGAGCAGCTTCCAGGCTGGTAGGCTAGAGGTGAGGATGATCTAAAGGTCTCCAGCATGGACATTATTACACTCAAACACTGACCTCATTAAATCAAATACCACCCATTTAGGAGCTCATTGAAGCCTTTGTTAATTACCAGTTTACCAAGATGTTGACAAACAAAGTACACGGGTGTTATTCGCATACAAAATAAGGCACTGCTGCAGTGATTTATTTAAATCTCATCCAGAGATCATGCTAGTAAGGAGGACACGTTCTAGATTTCTATAGGAGTTACAGCCATCCATAGCGCCTGTGAGACCAAGGTTGAGAGAATGATAATAGGTCATATCAGACTTTTGACTATTTTCCCCTCACTTAAAGGTTACATTCAAATAAAAATGTAAGTAGTTTACATCATTTCATTTTAGTTCATCTTCAAAACAAAAAGTTTATATCTGTCCATCCACAGAAAGTACTCTAAACTCTAAAGCTACATCTATAAAGATATCACAAATGCAACTGAAACGAGTGCTTAATTGATGCATGAGAACAATTCTCATTGGTTAACTGCTCTATTTATAATGTCCTTTTTGAAGCCTCAAAGTTTTGGCTGCATGCAGTGGAGGGACAGATGTAGAAAAAAATCTTACGGGTTTAGAATGACACAAAAATGATCATTTGCAGCATTTTGGTAAACTATTCCTTTAAAAAAAAAAATTGACGTTTCTTGGGCATATCATATTACCATAGCAGGACTGAAAATTATTGTTCAATTTAATTAAATGTTTTAAAAATGCAATACTTTCTTTTGGTTTTTACCTATCAACCGTTCTAGCGTGAAATAGCCACTTTGCACTGGGGAGAAAGTTTTCAGTTCTGAAATATATAGTGTTTACTCAGAATGAATCCATTTCTGACGAGAGTAGCTGAATTGTTTATTCATATGTTGTTTTTACCTTGGTGAGCAGAAGGACTCTTTTCTGCAGGCGACGAACAAGCGAATCCTGGTTTTCTCGTTTCTTCTGTTCTTCTTGAGCTTTGGCTCGCAGTTGAGCGAACTCGGGCATGAGCTCAGTGCGGGCCTTTTCCACTGAGCGAATGCTGAAAGAGACCGATAAAAAACGGCAGAATAACATTAGGATAGAGCAGCTCTGGGGAGAACACAAAGAACTGCATCCTCTATATCCTGGAAGGTCATTTCCTTATAGCATAAAAGCTGCCTTCTGAGTGTTCACAGCTGAATGTATGCTCTTTGTTTCTGGGCCCTTCTGGGAAATGGCATAATGCTATGTGCAAGACAGTGAGCCATAAACAATTCCCAGAAACAGCCCTGAATACATCCCCTGGTGAAGTTAAATGAATGCGCATGCCTGATCGTGATTAACCCATACGCATTACAATAATTAGCTTAACTAGTCAATAACTAGTCTCACATAGCCAGACCTTCACGCTAAGGGGGCCTGTGCATGAGACAGTTTGACTGACATGTCAAACAACCAATCAGTTAGTTACAGTACATTCCGCGTCATGTTTCTGGGTATGGAAATGTCGCCACAATAACAGACTTGTGTGAGAAACTCTGACGCATTTTAAAGATACTATGCCGTATATTTTAAATATTTCACATAGTTAGTGACATTAAGTTAAACAATTGCTTATGTCATTTGAGACAAGTAATACTAATGTATATAAATATACATTTATTTTTTGCAATATATATACAAAAGTTAATAAAGTAATACATTGTAGTTTATGTGTTTATAGTATCTTATTTTGATTAATACATTAGGTTTGTGCTCGTTTTAATAGCAATACCTGGCAACACTGCATGGATGATTCTGCTGTGATTCAACTAAGTCAAGGTAAATACAGTATTCCTTATTATGAAACTGCTTTCTACACTTTTCAAACTAAAATATTATGTTTAAAATATAACATTAACATGGCTGTCATTTGGATGTACATTAAATAAAAATACAAAGCAAAACAAATGTGCAACTTTGTTTTTACCGTCATTCAAGAATCAATGGATTGAAGCCAAATCATCGCCTTACATCTTTCCTCTCATCACAACTTCCAGTATAATACTCTGACACTTAACCTTAACAAGATGACAGACCTCTTAAAGAAAAATAAATGCCCTATTTCAGGTTCACCATTTTTCTAAGATGTCTGTACGCAAAGCAATTCCATATTTCACTTCTACAGCTCTGCTTTTCAGCCAATTGAGGGCAGCTAGCAAGATAGATCTCATTATCCGGCATTTCTAACACTTACTAAACCGCTGCCAGGTACCGAAATTTGCGCAATTTTATACTTTTCGCATTTTCCGATATTGCTGTTGTGCGGTGTCACTGTTAAGACACAATAACGGGCATCAAAACATTCGTAAAATGGCAGCACGTATTTATACGAGAAGCTGTTTGTTTGTCTCTTCTGGAGATAAAGGAAGGATGTTTGATACAGATAGACTTTGACTGGGAGAGCACTTTTCCACTTGACCTTGCAGAGTGAGAGAAATTACCCACAGCAAGAGTTCAATTCCATCAAATGTGCTGGGAAAGTGTGTGCCAGTTTTGAATCCACTGGATTAAAGGGAGAGAAAGTGCCAAGACTGTACGGGTGGATGTAATTGTGCTTTCTGGAGGTAGTTGACAAGGGAAATTTGTTTGTAGGAGAAGGGCGGGTGAGTTTGTGTGGGCCGGCGTTTGCAGGAGAGAGTCAGCATGCGTATGCATGTGTGTCCTCCTAGCTAAATTGATTAACTCCTCTCATCTCTTCCAGATGCTAACTATCCAGACCAATTTGAGCTGTAATGAAAATCATCATGGCCTGCTGTGGAGGGTCAATAAGACAATAATGCACAATCTAATCACAAAACCATACTCGTCTCCTATCAATATGACCTCAGCACATTCTGAGGCTTATTATGCAAATTGCCTCTATTCGTTAGTGAATAGGGTAATTGATTTAGTTGGCCCAGTTTCTCAACGCAGAAGGAGTAGCTTAATAGAGTGGTTCAACCATGAATGCACACCAACACATGTATGTAAAGCACCTATACAGGCACTTGCATTATAATACAAAGAAGAGGATTTTATGGTCCATCACAATTCCATTACGGTAATAATTCACAGCCACTTCTATATAAATTGTCAGCAAAACAGAGAGTATAGCCTCCATATCGATGATTGTCTGGTGCCTATTTTGGAAAGGATTCACCTGCCAACACGCATGCATCCAACATGTAAACTGAACAACCCCATGTTTTACTTTGTGTTTATGGGCAACAAAATAGGAAATACACGATCATAATCATAATAACAGACCATCATGATGTAAAGTGGCTCATTCACAAATGGTAAATCAGGCTCTGGTTGTATAGGAAACTAGAGTTTTTTTATACACACCGATATAGATTGATTGGGGAGGTCAATGTACATGTAATTCAGTTTAATGATTGCAAATAAGTTCAATCAGGCTATTGAAAGCAGAAACACGCATTTGGAAAGGACACACCATGGGATACTGCAATACGAGCTAAAGGTTTGTACTGCAATGAACTGAGGAAACTGCAAGAAGAGAGGGGCTGTGCTATATATATATAATATTTGCAACAACCACGAATTATCATAGTAAGACTGCATTGTGTGTTATGTTTTTATTTTGCATTTTGATTTTGGTACATTGGTATTCATTTAGTAAAAGCAGCAAACGATTACAGTGCTGACTTTTTCAGTAAAAGCGTACTCTAGTGGCTCGTTTCCAAAATGGTAGAGCTAAAGCAGAACCTTGATTGGCCGACTAGAATCATTATTTTTGCTTGATACAAGGGGCTTCCCTTCACTCGTTCAGCTCTGCTGTCTGTGAGTTTAATTACATTGGCTCATTGACATCGGAGAGTGCAAACACAAAAAAAAAAAAAAAATGTTATACAGTGTATTTATATACTATATATATTATATTTTTACAAAGACAACAATCGTTTCTCAATATGCGCTCTTTTCTGTTCTTGTGAGACGTCACGGTTCAAAACTCTGCTAATTTTTTAAACAATACTGTTATTTTGTTTTGTTAAGTCTAGTTTTAAGAGTTTTTCCAGGTGAGAATGTAGATGTTTAAAACTCAAATCTGTGATTTATTTATAAAGACTGCGCCTATTTGATATGCTGATTTTGTAGCTCTAGGCGATCGCCAAGCACTCAGTACTCATGTTTTCATTTAGAGCAGCCTCAAGCTCAGCTAGTCCCTCCAATATTTGCTGCTGGCTCTGACATCTCTGTAGTGATTAAACATGAGATACAATTCTTTTTGGGTACCATTATATTTAACAGGTATTCGTGGTCTCATTCATTTCTTAGCATTTGTACCTGGTCATATAGTTTTGACTAATCACAAATATATTTATTTTGAACTTGACCAAACACCAACTTGACCCTTACCAAACCGTACCGTACCACTCAGTGGAAACGAGCCATATGGGTATAATAGGACACTAAGTGCTTTGGTACGGTTTCTGGTCCCCATTTCTTAGCCGTGACTTGTGGCAAGCATACAGTAGCACAAATAAAAGCTACCATTCCAAGCTACTCGTTATAATGCAAATGAACATGACTTAACATAGTGCTGGGTGGTATACCAGTTCATACCGAATACTAGTGTTTATTTTTCTTATGATATGAATTGGATATGGTATGTCATTTAAACAACGTTCGGAGCGCAAAAAACATTTAAATGGGGCTCCATTATCATTTTTGAACTGTGATTAGGGAACAGTTTTGACCACTTTTTTCATAGAATATACATACTTATAAGTCTAGTGACTTCAAATCATGGACACACAAGCGTGGTTCGATGTCCCGATTATAAATAACAGTGACTCCTTATTAACATATTAATTAATACACTATTAAGTGTGAAATTGTCCACAATATTCGGCCATTGTGACTCTTCTGACTCTCTTGGTCTTCCATGAAAAAATAAATACTGTTGTATACAGTAAAACCGACATAATTTTGAAAAATACTGTGATACAATTTCTCTTAAAAAAAAAAAAAAAGAATAGTGATTTACTGACATTTAATTATTGAAATCTATTGACGCCACTGGTTTAATTGCATTAGTCAACCAAAAATAGAGTATTTGTTGAGGTACCACTGACAATTATGGTTTTGAAACCAAAACGTTATAAGACATTGATCCAAGCCTTCTTCAAGTACTGTCTGATATTAACAACAAGAACCACAAAAAAAACCCTGTTTTTCACATATTACACACATTCTAGATTCTTTACAAATAATAGGCCTATATCTGATAGAAACACATTAAAAAGCAAGCAATAAAAAGAAGAGTTTTTAAAAAAAAGACAGTCCCAACTTCTTCCATAAAGAACTTGAAGAAATGACAGAAGCCTCGTTACTTTGCAAAGCTGTTTTAGACGACATCATAGTTCATAATTAGCCGAATCTCAACACTCAGCTCATTAGTGAGATCTGATATTGTCAGAGTTTCGTTTGACTTGACTGCTCAAGTGACGAGCCGCGCAGCACCGACACGCACCAACTCCCATCGACCAATTACCGTCTGACAATTAGAGAGAGGGAGAGACCAGAGATAGACTGAAAGAGCATCAAAGAGATCGGCTAATGCTGGCCGGCAAAAATCAAGAAAAGACCCCATTACTGCCTTTGAAAGAACTGCACAGAATGAAAAGAGACCCACATTAGAGGCCTTGTCAAATAATGACATTTTTAAGCACAAAAACAGACATGAAGCCTCATAGCAACAGAGAGAGACTGTCCCAATCTACCACTTGAGGGACAGATCACATGCTCTGGAGCAGGGCTGTCGCTCAAGATCGATAGAGACTGTCCACTATTATCAATCTACTAACTATGAATAACTTTACAAATACATGTCAACTCATTCTGATTCATTTGCAACTACATGTCTATTAATTCTCAGAGTAGACTGTTAAGTTTAGGATTAGCAGAATAAGTTGATATAAATGCAAAGTATCTTATAGTCAGTATGTTGTGGACCAATCAAAATAAAGTGTTTGAAGATAGAGTGTCTACTAATTACTCTAATAATTGCTAAATTAATTGAATTAATTGAAATGCAATAAAAAAAGTTACTTACTGTTGAATGTCTGAAGTGGGCTATCGAAATAAAGTCTGACCTCAATTTACCTCCACACAACGTTCTTAAAATCAATGAGTGATGAGTCAACCTATGACTCAAAGCCAGTGATATTAATGCATGTGAACGTGTGTATTTACCTGCTATTGAGTGTGTAGTTCTGCTGTTTCAGGTTCAGTTCTCGCTGTTGAATCTGTATGACCTCCCTGGATAAATCCTCAGGTTTCCTACAACAAAAACACTTCAAATTAAAGAGAGACCGTTTTTTTTTGGTTTTGTTGTCATTTACTTGGCAGTCAATGGGACAGTCACAAGCCTCCTGCTTTGCATCCAAAATATCTTAAATTGTAGATAAATTAATCTTTTACAGGTTTGCAACAACATGGAGAAAAGCGTTTAATGACCCTTTAATGTTTCAGTTTTATGTTATGAGCTATGCATTTAAAAAGGGAGGCAGATTTGAATGTGAGCTTGTGTATGCATGGATTAAATCATTTCCATCATTCACATATAATTTAAAAAATAGATGGCAACTACACTAGAGTGTAGCTCATTCATGAAATGCTCTCTATAAAGCCCACAAACTGTAAACTCTGAAGACTCATTCTCAAACTTAAAATAATTCTAGAAAAGACTCACAAATTCATTCCCGAACTCATGATAGAATCTGTTTTTTTAACAGAGAAGACCAAAGCTATGGTTCCTGACACATTGCCCTGGCTAGGTTTTTGAAATGTGTTTCTCTTATAAAACAACACTGACATTTGTAATTCATCAAGTCCCCATACATTTCAACATTACCCATTGTTCAGTTATTTTCTTTGGTTTTTAAAACCTGATATCATAAAAGAAGCTATACAAGTTAATAATCAAGAGACTATTATTTAAAAATGATCCTTCAAAAAGTTCTTCAAATGTCATAGAGTTACACAGAAGATTTTTATTGGACAAAATATGTATTAATCAAGGCCTGCATAAATGAAATGACATGTGACGAAGCTGCGTGTGCTGTTTGGCTTAAGGCAAAAAATATATGAAGGGACCCTAACATATACTAAACTAAAAATTAAGACCTCATGACTGCCTCGTGATCCCTTAAGTTTGTAGCGGATGTATAAAACACGCCTTAAAAAACTATAAAAGACACTGCTGAAAAACACTTGGGGGATTCTCCCAGCTCGGGCTTCTCTGCCTTATTCTCTTTGTAATAAAGTCTATTCTTATGGCACCAAAAACCCAAGACTGAGCTTGATTCTTCAGAACCATGGCAGGAGCTACCACAAACTCTGTTTTGATATTATGTTTTGATGTAATTCTGCAATTTCACTTGATAAATGCTATGTTTTGCTTGCTGGAAGTACACAGTACAAGAAATCAGTAGCAATATATACTTGCATTTATTTGTATAGCTATATCATACATAACTAACCACTGGGTCATGTTTCAAATGATCACAGGGCATGTTAAATTACATCTGCTGTCTTTGATTTGCATAATTAACGGAGCTGTCAACATCAAACAAAAGGCACAGGAACTTAATCACATCCACAGACAGAAAGGCTTTGAATGCATTTGCTCAGTTTTGACAATTTTTCTTTAAATTTCTGTGATGAAAGCGCTATCATATAGCTGACACCTTTGTTCCGTATTTGAGATGAAAGCTAATTCTGAAGACAATTGGTTCAGCACTCAAACAGCAGGAATATCGCTGCAGAGGCCACATAAAGGAAAGGAATTATAAGACAAAGTATGCTAAATTTTTGGGAGTATGTATTTCTCTCTTTCCCTCTTCATTTTTCAGAACGTTATCTTTTGTTTCCTTCACAGCGAGACAAAATGAGTCTACGATACAAAAAAGGAAACTCCCAAACGCTGCACTTTTCTTTGCTGAGACAAAACATTGAGAAGATATGACACCGGTTTCTTTTATTTGGAGAATCCCCGCGAGAGTTACATTGCTCACCTAGGTAAAACATGAGAGAGCAGAATGAAACTACTGCCTGACATATTTATACTGCCGGTGAATGTGGTGGTTCATAGGCCTGGAGAGCAGAGAGAACAGAATGAGTAATGTTCAATGATCAATCAGAATCCAAAATCAGATTTCTGCTCCACCAAAGCGAGACGGGCACTTTGGCTCATTCGCTCTGCCATTATCTATTCAGAGCAATGGAAATACTTTGGCTAGAGTTTGATTACATATGGCGTTTTACCTGTGCGAATATAAGCATAATCATTTGAATCCTGCATTTAAACGCTTCACCCAAGGCCATATCATAGTTCAGAGACAGGAAATGCATACAAACAGAAACAAAGACCTTCGCTGAGAAAAACAGACGTCACAGCGAACAGGGAAGGAGAGAAGTGATCTGAGGAGGAAGAACCTATATGGGAATTAAGATTCTGCCCAGATACATGAAGGATATTGACTCTGCAAAACTGTGACCAATTACGTGCCGTTTGAAGTTAATCATTATTATTGGGCAATTATAGAATGGCCAAAGAGGGAGCTTTATGCTCCAGCACATTCAAACACACACATACATCTTAAATCATCATAATTCACAACATATCTGCATTGATTTTGTTTTAACTGTTAAATTGTGCACTGTTGTGAATATCATCATTGGTTTTATTTGCCCATGAGTGTCCTAAAGTCTGAGTAAAAGATGAATGAATTTTCATTTTCTGGTGAACCATCTCTTTGAAAGGATTTAGCAAAAATATATGTAGGCAAATATCGCTGTTTATTGCGATATGGGTAAATACAATCAAAACTATTAAATAGCATCCCATTTGAAAGAAAACTTTTTTTAAATGGACCGCCAGTTAATATATAGTCGTAGATCAGTGACAAATCAGTGAAAAAAAACCCCACAATACAGCGTTTTCACGGATGATTCACTGCGAATCTAACTCTGTGAACGAACTGGGGGTCCGTTTGAAAACAAGTGATGGAGACTTACTGCTAATCAAAGAACTGGCTTTACTGACGAGATGCACATTAATATATCGAACGGTATATATTGCACAGCCCTAGTTTGCAGCCTGCTTCAATTTTTTTTTTGTGCTCTAAATAGCTAATCTTGCCCTTCATGACAACTGTGAGGGGGGTGAATTGTTTTATAACTCATCCTTTTAAATTATATTAAGCCTTAAAGTTTTACATAATTAAAGGTGCAGCAACTTGAGTGACAGGTGGATCGCCGCCGCTGTCAGCACTGTCGAGTTAGGTAGGCATGGTTTTACCAACCAGCTCCCGCCTCTTTGCCCATTTTCAATAACCTGAAAGTGACGTGATTCCAACATGGTGGCGGTCGGCTCCACCTACTTGCAGCTACAAAAATGCTCTTCACACGGACACTACGTCCATGTGTTTTTACAGGCTATGATCAGGACACCAAGACGAATCAGTGACATCAACTTATAGTTGTCCTAGCATATTAAAGTGTTAGGGAGAACTGCTGAAGAAATTCTTATTGTTTTCTTTGCACACAAAAAGTATTCTCAGAGCTACAGTTCAACCCCTGATGTCACAAGCTATTTTACTGACGTCCTTGCTACGTTTCTGTGCGTTGATCGTGATATAATCATTGCTGTTTATGGAGGGTCAGAACGCTCTCAAATTCCAAACATATCTTAATTTGGGTTCCAAAGATAAACAAAGGCCTTACGAGTTTGGAACAATGACTTGTGAGTAATTCATGTCATGCGTGTCATTATTTACTCTTTTGCAATGCAATTGAACTGGGAAAGCTGACAAAGCAGCACGATGTGCGTTAGCAGATGCCGCTATTTTAATGTTGTGTCATTAGCCCTATTCGGACGGGACTAGTTTTCTAAACCACGTTTGAGTTTCGATTGTTATGACCTGACGTCCGTGATTTTCATGTACCATTTCGGACGGGACTAACATCTCTGTGTTTATTACAGAGGTGGGAGTGTCTGTTTTGTACACAGAGATCTACAAATAGTATAATCACAAATACCATGATGAAGAAAAAAAAAACATGTTAATGTGTGGTTACTTTATTTTAATTATGTTAAAATAATTTAATATTTATTACTTAATATTTATATATATTTATTTAATATTTAATTCAATATATAATAATAAATAATTATGTTTTTATTTGTAGTAAACCCATGTTTATTTTTGATAATTAAAACATATGTAACATATGTAATCTTACCTGATACTGATATTACACTGTCTTAACAGTTTACGTGATCTGGCTCTTTATTTGTGTTTATTTCTTATTTGCTATATCAAAATATATCAAACGTATGAGCGGTAAGAGCATCTACGGCTTATCGCGTTGGCCAAAACACACAAGGAAACGCCTTGTAAAACGAAATATCACCGGCAATCACCGACATCGCATTCGGACAGGATTCGTTTTCTCAGAGGACCACTGAGTTTGCTGAAAAACAGTAGGTAATTTGCTCTGGAAATATCACAGAGGTAGTGAGAGAAAAAACGTAGACATGGCAGATTTCGGGATTAAAATCACCAAGTACATCTGTGAAACAAAACTTTCTCTAACGACCCCCTGTAAAACTAGTCCCGTCCAAATAGGGCTATTGTGTCTTTTTATTGTTTACTGTTGCAAATAAACATACATTTAATATTTTAAAGTGCTTTTTAAAAATGTGTTAATATATTAAAATATGTATAAAACTTTTGTAAGATATTTTTTAGAAGGTTATTAAAATAATTAAAACAATCACTAAGGCTGTCAAAAACACAGTCAAAATATACCAATTAACAATCATTTTCTCTTAATATACTTTAAAACGCCATTTATTCCTATGATGCAAAAGCTACATTTTCAGCAGCCATTATATCAATCTTCAGTGTCACATGATCCTTCAGAAATCATGGTAATATGCTGATTTGGTCCTCAAGAAACATTTCTTATAATGATCATAAATGCTAGTCTAAACATATTTATTCCAAATTCAACATTTACTGTAGCTTCTGCAACTATTCACAGTTGTATCTCACAAGTGAACATCATAGAAAAGTCTGCAACAATCTAGGCCTTCACCAACTAGTCCGACTTAAAACATGAAAGGGCGACACATTTCAGTGCAGTGTGCACATTGTGCGCCTGGCTTAAGATTTCATGCTGTGAACATCCTAGTATGTCAGGTATGTCAACCTACATTGAGTTAGAGTTTCCATTCATCAACAAATAAAACATATACTTTGGAAATGTCTAGATCTAATCAATAAATCTGCATTTTAGACAGCAAAAAAAAAGAAAAAGTAGTTTAGACAAATTATATATATATATATATATATATATATATATATTAATAACAGTTTGAGAGTTTAAGAAATCCTTTTGTTATTCATATTAGAGAGCCAGCCCTCAGTTTAATGATTTAGTCTTACATTTTCCACCCTCTCTTTGACCCTAGCTCACCAAAGATGACAGTTCCGTAACTTATTAAACCTGTATGCTTTTTTTTTTCGTTTTCAAATGGAGTGGCAGTTCATACAAATACCCATAGATCACTGACAAGCTACACAATAGCCGGTTCAGAATCGCAAATGACTTACCCACAAATATGTTGCCCAGCCCTAGTTAAGAATGACAACATTTTTATTTTGGGGTGGAGTAACCCTTTTTAACATCAAGAGCAAAAAAATAAATGTATTCTCTCAAAACTGTCATTATTTTTCTGAAGCTTCATTAAGGCTGCAGAATAAACATGAGTAGTACATTACTCAAAACTTACCATTTGAAACGGAATTATATACTGTAACTATTATTCTACCCATTTTCAATGAGCAGCTGTTTAGACATGCATAATGTCGTTAAATATTGGTAAGGGATATTAAACAGATAAGATCTGTCACTCGCTCTAGTGTCTAACGTTTCAGGGCAATGATTGACTAATAAGAGAATCAGTGTTTGTCATTTTGAGGGGTACTTCAAGAGCACTGTGTGTGTGTGTTCCACCAAATCCACATAAGCCATTAAACAGACAATGTTTATATCTTTCCACATGACTGACAAAGCACATCTACACCTCACACGATCAATAGAACACATGCATATGCAAACACACTGAAACTGCTCCACATCAAGCCACCGTTGTAGCATATATAACAAGCTGACCTTGAAAACACTGCAGATCCACAGAGCGTGTAGAGTTTACAAGCAATAACACTGACTGACTTAACACAACTTAATAAACCTACACAGGTACAGATGCAGAGAGAAACCACATGTTTCTTGAGAACAGACTGCCCTCTAGTGGCTTTGTAAGCCACCATATGGACAAGAAACTATGGAGTTTCTTGGATTATATACATTAATAATACATTTTGCTTATATAGTACATAATATATTGTTCTTCCGCTATCAGTCAGACTTTTAAGACAACATTTCCAGCCAAATACTTTAGCTATGCATTTACTAAATGATAATAATAATACAAAAGAAAACACCCACCTAATATTAAGTCCTGTAGACTGGCCAATGTTTTCCCAAGCCTGCAGCTCATGCTTCAGTTTCTAGAAGATCCACAATGATGGATTAAAACCATACAAAAACAATAGAAAACACTACCATTACATCCATTTTGAGGGTAAAATATCAAGCATCAAGTATCATTTAAAATCAGAGCATCAAGACCAGACAGATTTTACAAATACTGTACATTAAAATTGCACGACACTAATTCTTGTTTATTCAAGAATGCATGCAATATATTCAGACAGGAATTGTACTAAAAGTTCAATGTCAAGCTGGTCCCAGCATGCGTGTAACCGTTTACCTCTTTCTCCAACTCTACTTTCAGTTTCTCCTCCAACACTCTCTCCATTCTCTCCAACTTCCTCCTCAGCCCCTCAGTCTCTTCTTTCAGCAGACTGTTGTTCTCTTTTGTTTCTCTGAGATGGAAAATGAGAGATAGTAGTAGTAGTAAAAAAATGATTTACATATGCATACATCACACAAAACAGTTTATTGATGACAATATTGATACCTTAAGAAAGTATTTTGCTCCCGCAGACGTTTAACTTCCCGCTCCAGTTCAGGCAGTCTGGCTACTTCAGATTTCATGTTTTTCACAATCACAGAGTCTTGCTCCTGAAGAGCTAAACGCTTCTCCAACTCCTACAAATGAACAGCACACATAAGAGGGAGGAAGGCACATAAGACAATTTTTTGATAGCATTCTTTTTTTTCCACTGATTTGGTATTTAATAGCAGTATTTCTGACATCCCTCAGTACTCCACACATCATAGAAATAAAAGAATAATGACACAAATACCTTAATCTTGAGTTCACCCTCTGTGCTGGTGGAATGTGATGACTGCAGATTTTGGTACCTCTGACTGACATCCTGGAATTTCCTATTAACATCAGATATAAACAGAACAACAGATATGCATTTATTAGAGAATGTGAGGAAAACAGTATACATTTATGTATGTGTGAATTCATACTTGCGCTGCACATCCAGTTGTTCTTGCAGGGCTTGGATCTCCAGGTTCTGGGTGGAGAATCTGGACTCCTGAATCTGAATCTGTTGATTGAGCCTTCGTGACTCATCTTTCAGCTCACTTATCATCTGCAACATTAAAACAATTTAATTTAATTAAACAGTTGCAATACTAACGGTGTTGGAAAAGTAATTGTAAAAAATAAATAAATAAATTAAAAAAAAACTACTATACGTGTGTATATATATATTTTAAATATCACACTTGTATATTAAAATATTTATATATGATAAAATTTATGACTGTTAACGTATACAGTCTAAATATGCGTTGTGTGTGTCTTTATATATACATACATATACACAGTGCACACATATATTATGTAAACAAAAAATTATTTTGGACACAATTAATTGCAATAAATCTTTTGAACTCACTAATTTAAACTAAAATTTAATTTTTAAATAATAATTTCAATACAGTTGTTTTATTCCAGTAATTCCCTTTAACATTCCTTCATAAGCGAGTAAATGGCTAGAAAACCACTCAACCTAATTAACAGTAAACTTCTAACTCTGGTTCAAAGGAGTCCTATGTGTTCTTACCAACACACCAGTGCGGATACAATCCACCTGTTTCAGCCTAAATACAGTCCTTTCAATTCCTCCAAAACACCATTAATTAGGATGTGTTTCTTGAGCAATCAATAAACATATTAGCATGTCATATCACACTGGGGTCTAGAGCAATGGCTGCTGAAAGATCAATATTAAAAAAGAAAAAAATATATTAATTTAGTTATTTTAAATTCTTCCCCGCAGTCTTTTTTTTTTAATAGATACAAACTAGACTCAAGCTTTTGGGATTTGATGTATATACACTTGTGTATTAAATTATTGGTCACATAGCTAGAAGTCTCCATGCAGAGCATCTGCTGCAGGAAAATAACAATTGTGCCATTCCACACTGTCCCTATAAATGAAATATGACTGCTTGTTTTACTGGATGTTTTGTTGTCCAATTAAATGCTCACAAGAATTGCACTTGGAAGAAGCAAACCATGGCCCTGCTCTAATCCCATGTTTCAATAGAAAAAAAAAAGTGTCACATTTTAATAGTTCATCAAACCACTTCATGATTTTTTTATCTTTCTACAAAAAAATAATACAAAAGATACATAAACACACCTGGTCTGCCTCAGCAAGTTTGCTGTCTTTTTCATTTGCTTTCTTGTGAAGTTCGTCGAAGTTACGCTTTAATGCCTTGTTGTTTTCCATTTGTTCATTAAGAGCTTGATTTGCTTTCTCTTCTCTTTCTTCCAGACGTCTGATCTTCAACAGTAACTCCCTGTTACGGTCAATTTCCCTCTGCAAATATAATCAGACAGACACATATACACAGGTCAAAATAGCTTTTCTGAGGCAAAGACTGGACAATCACGTCCTAATGGATTTGGTCTACAAAGCTTCTCACACCTGTTTTATGCAGCAGTTGTTTTTTTTATTGATGAATATGTCTAGAAAATGGGAGGACAGTAAAAGAAAATCCAACAGAGCCCATTATATCCAGCACTATGCCATCTATCACTCACCTGTAAGTCTCTGGAGCTGCTGTTTGCCTCTTTCTCCAGCTCTATACGTGCCCGTTTGTGACTGAGCTCCATCTGTTGTTTCTCTTGAGTGAGCTGCAGCAGGCTAGTGTGAGAACGGACACGCTCAGCAGCTTCCTCCAACTACCACACACAACAACAAAATTCAATAATGTGCTCTACACTTACTATAAGGAATAGGTTACACAAGAAATAAAAGATTTGTCATCCTCAGGACATTTAAGATTAAAGATTAATTTGTTTCTTTATTAGAACACATTAGGGGAAATGTAGCATTACATCACCTGCTCACCAATGGATCCTCTGCAGTGAATAGGTGCCGTCAGAATGAAAGTCCAAACAGCTGACAAAAACATCACAATTTAATCCACATGACTCCGGTCTTTCAATTAATGTCTTGTGAAGCAAAAAGAATGTTTATAAGAAACAATTCCATCATTTACAAGTATTTTAACTTTAAACCATTAAAATCCACCATGCTCGATCTGTGTATATTGCAGAGAACATTTAACATTTGTACATTTTAATGACTTTTGTAATGAATTTTTCACTTCACAAGATGTTAACTGATGGACTGAAGTTGTGAGGTTTACTTGTGAATAACCGCGTCTCTGTTGGGACAATCTGATAGTACCCATTCACTGCATTGGTGAAGTAATACATTTCTCTAAATCTGTTCCGAACTCATCCACAACTTAAGATGGCCCGAGAGTGAGTAGATGTTTAGCCAATTTCCGATTTTTGGTGAACTACTCCTTTAAGAGACATGCTGCATATTATGAGACCAAGGAATTGAAATTCATATATTTTCATGAAAATCAGGTCTAAAATATGAAGTCTGTTGCTTGCCTCCACTCTTTTTGTATAGAGATTCTGAAGGCCACTTCTTCCAAAGGCTGGCTCAGTCTGTAGTAAGGAGCGATCTGGACATGATATCAAACTCTTGAAAGATTTGAGTGTTGAGAAGATTGTCGTGTCATCCTCCATATCATCCATATTGATAATGTCTTAGTAGCCGCCTACTCTGGGGAGTTGGAAAAGAAAGTAATTTTATAAAAGTGTAAAAAGCCATTAATAAACCTCCTCATTTCCCCCAAGAAGCCTCCAGCGCAAACCAAAAACTAAACAATACACATAAAATATGGTAGTAAGCATGCATCTGTATTTGGATGAGATTAACATTTAAGCAATTTATTAAAGAAATACTAAAAATTGTAAGGCTCAAATAATGCCTCCTTATTAAAACAAAATATATCCTTCTCTAGGATGTTCCCACAGGTAAACAAGGTTTTTTTATTTTGCTAGAAGTTAAACAAGGTGGTCTGATGTAGAAAGAAAGTGTGTGTGTGTGTGTGTGTGTATCATTACACTTGAGATTGGAATTATATGACAAAAACACGGTAATTGAAAATACAATGGCACTAAAGGTTTGCTCTATTCATGCATCATGACTTTATACAACAAGTTACAACACAGAACTGTAAAGAGTACTAGGATTTTATCTCAGTTTAAGAGTTCCAAAGCATAGCATTTCCTTTTTACAGACTCAAAAACTCATTAATACAGATTAAACAACGAATAATATTAACTATTTTACGATTCGTATTAATGAGGTAGACATTAAAAGAGTTTACTATACAGTTAATTTAAATCACACACGCTAACAGTTTAGCTAGCAAGCGTTCAGCTAACTTTACCTTCACTAAACCCGTCAATAAAGCGATTTTACTCACAGGCTGAAACGCAGACCGAATAAAAATACACTAACCTTTCTTTCGGAGTAATATTTCTAGGACAGAAAATCCGTAAGTCACTCTTGTCAGCGATCTCTCTCTTGGCGCTCGTGTTTCTAGTGGTTTGAACAGTTTTGTTGTCATTGGTTGAGAGGCTTTTTCTTCGTGTGTGTGTGTGTGTGTGTGTGAAGTAACAACAACACAACAGCGCCGCCCTCGTGGTTAGGCGGAATAAATTGTCTTATGCCGCTTGCTTAGTAATTGGCACTAACACGTACTACAAAACCATTCAAGCGGCAAGACCCAACATATTCTTCTTGTTTATTGAACAGGAGCATAACATTACACACAAGCACTAGTGTTATTGAGCATGTGGAGATCGCTCGCTCTGACGTAACTCCAATACACTTCCGACAACACGGAAGTCGTGACGTTGCACTGCTGAATGGATGAAGCGGAGCTCCGAGCTGCAGGAAAGACACAAACTTCACACTAACAGACAGCGATTTACAAAGTCTGACAAATTTACAATGGCCAGTTCTAGCGCGGACCCGAGCACTCTGTGCCTGTTTGATGTGGACGGGACTTTAACAGCAGCTCGTCAGGTGAGAGAACTAAGGCGGAAGGGTTAACTAGTCTTATAACTAGTATTATAAGTTCATATGAATTACAGAAGGAGAGATATAAGTCAGGGCAGTATTGATGCATAATGATTAATTGTGAGTCCACTGCCTTTAAAACCAAAACTGAGTTAAACGAACTGAATCTGTATAAGCACTTTGTGATCTGATTTAATATAGCTCTGTGTTTATATACCTCAAATATGTATTGTAGCCTAAATGCAGTTTTGGGGTCACAATACAAAATAATTTAGTCTATTTTTTCTTAGCATATCCTAAATGATGTCATGGTTGTCTAATAAAGATTGGTTTATACAAATAAGATTGGTTTGTATAAACACTGTAGGTCAAATATAGTTATGGACTTTTAAACATCCTGTGAATCACACATTTTATAGTGCAAGATCATTTAAAGTAGCTCCAACCCTTTTGACTCCAAGGGCCCCATCGTCCACAGTAATATTCAAAGACGGCAATGACTTTTCTGGTTTTTCTTGATTTGCTAGATACGAATTGTATATATAAAAATATTTTTACAAGTGGTTTCTGCCTGATGTTTCTTGATATAACTAAAATGTGTATATTTGTTATGAATTCCACTATAAATCCTACTAAAACAGCTAGTGAAATAAATATAAATAAGTGAATTATGATAAATGACATGTTTTTTTTGCTTGTTGAAGCCCTTTTGAAAGTGCACCTTATGTATATGGTATATGAAATAAAAGATTGTAAGATTGTATTTTTAAGCCAAAAGAATAAGTACCTCTGTTTCAAAAGTGGACGTATATAAGATTGTGATTAGTTGTTACACTATTCACTTTAAGTGAATATTTTCTCAGAGTACATTTACTAATTGAAAGCAAGTTTCTCTATAGGCTCACTGTTACAGAACAGCTATTTAATATTTCAGTAGATAAGGAAAAAATAAAACATGTAACACACTTGGACCTTGGATGAAAACTAGATTTAACCAGTAAAATAATTATGAAGCACAATGCATTTCATGAAACCCCACAAAAAAATAAGAGTATGCATAGTAAAAAATACAAGAAGAAAAACTGAACTGTAGAGAAGAACTGGCGGTATTGTTTTGTGCTTGGATTAAAGTATTTACCCCCGTGTATGTTTTTGTCTCTAGAAAGCCACTTCTGACATGCATCAGTTCTTGAATGAACTCCGACAGCGAGTGAGAGTTGGGGTGGTCGGAGGATCAGACCTGGACAAAATTAAAGAACAGCTGGGTGATGATGGTGTGTATAACAATTACAAAACTCTGTTTAAATGCATGCACAAAACATTCAGTGTATTTCTAGTGTTCACGAGTACATAAAATGTTCATATTCTTTGCAGTTATTAATAGAGTGGATTATGTGTTTGCTGAGAACGGTTTGGTAGCATACAGGTTTGGGCAGCTGCATTCTGTCCAGGTAATTGTAATTCTTATTTTATAAGCTCACAAAGTTGTCCGTTTCAATATTTTGTTTAATGTCTTCTTTTTTTTTAATCAGAATATTCAGGCACACTTGGGAGAGGAGGTTTTGCAGGATTTTATTAATTTCTGCCTCAATTACCTTTCAAAGATAAAACTGCCCAAGAAAAGGTAAGGATATCTATATCAATGTGACATCTGTTGTTGCTTGTGGAAAACATATTGCTTTAAGTCGGTCGATATTGATCGTGATTATTATAGTTTATTACGCGGCTCTCTGGAGTGCTTGATTCTGATTGGTCAGTTCAGACATCTGCAGGTTCGTTCTTTTCAAATAATAACCGCTCCAAAGTAATAACGCATAGCTGGTACTACTTGTATGTTTAAAATCCCTCCGCGCCA
>JAUMHI010000033.1:12849723-12871115 GCA_032359435.1 Enteromius unitaeniatus | reverse complement strand
ATTTAATCATCGACTAATCTGGGTCACCCCTAACAGATAGACAGACAGATACACACCGTGGAGAAAAACATGGTAAAGAAGTAGATTGCGGCCTCGACGTGGTAGCCTCTGTAAAGTCCTACGATGATGGGTGGGATGAAGAAAAGGTTACTGAGGGTGAGGAGCAGAGCTGCAGCCATCTGCCGTGAGTATGACTGTGCAGTTGTTCCATCCGTACAGCCCCATCCCTGCCAACCTGTCCCGAGCAAATAGTAACAAACTCAGTAGGTTTAATCAATGATTTATGGCTAGTTGCTTGCTTGTGTGTTTGTTTACCTGCTTTGCACACACATGCGCCATAGAGGTAGCTGTGGGTGCGTAGCAGTCTGCACTCTCCATATGGTCCACAGTCATCAATGCACGCACTCACACTCACAGACGCACTCACTATAGCGGATGCATTCCTGCAGTCCACACTGGAAGGACAACACAGGAGCACAAATTTTAGGAATATCTGTAGTCAGGTCTGTCTTACTGTGTGTGCTTGTGCTGCACTGAATGTGCTCAACTGACCTGTCATTGCACACAGTCTGCAGGCTGAGGTACCACACTGCTGTGTCTGGAAACGGAATCCTCAACAATGCCTGTGATTCGTTCCTGCTCACGCTCAGAGAATAGCCCTGCATAAGCCCTATACACACACATATACGCAGAGAGCTTCAAATGTGACATGCAGGAGAATAATAAACATGCATTGCACAAATGTTAATGTGTCTAACCTGTAGCACAAGTCTGACTGTGGTTGACGTGAAGTACAGGGGCAGAAGGTGTGAGACATGCTTTGACACGAGCAAATCCACCAACCGGAGAACTCTATGCCACAAACACAAGAATAACAAATGGTAAATCTATATTACAATATCATATGAATAAAACTACACTGGTGCAAATTCAATACACCTAATGTACTGTAGTATAAAGTTCCTAGGATAACTGGGTCACAATTCATTATTGATTTCATAGTGGTTGCAGTGAATGTGCTGTGCTCAAATAAAACAAGCCACGAGAGGCTGTGATTATATGTTATATATACACACAGTACATATATGTGTGTGTGTGTGTGTGTGTGTGTGTGTTTTTTAAATAAATGTGAAAAATGTGTTATATATATTTTGTATATGTATATATGTATATATATATATATATATATATATATATATATACACATTTCAAGTTTTCTATTCATCAAAGAATCCTAAAAAAATATTTTCCACTAATATTCCACTAGTTTTCACTAAAATATTAAATCGGCCCACCAGTTTTCAAAATTGAAACCAAAATTGCACCAAATCACCATATTTGAATGATTACTAAAATTAAAGATTGGAGAATTGCTACAAAATAAATTGAGCTTTGCCATCACACAAATAAATTATATTTTAAAATACATCCAAACAGAAAATGTATAATAAATTGTAATAATATTTCACAGTTTTAATATTTTTTCTTTATATTTTATGAAATAAATGCTGCCTTTGGTGAGCACAAAATACTTATTTCAAAATCATTGTAATATTATATTATATTATATTATATTCTTACAGTGTTCAAGTTGAGCTGTACAACAAATGTGCCGCCACTGTCACCAGGAGAGTGCTCAAGGGTGAGCACAGTGGGAAGGTCTGAGCTAACGGTTAGGTTGCTGCTGGAAACGATGAAGCGTAGTGATAGCACATCCTGATCTTCTCTGAACACTGAAGGGTTTCTCATGCACACTGGCTCAGAGCTGTTAGCACGGACACCCGGCTGGTCTCTGATGGAAACGGATGTGTTACTGAGGCCACCTGAGCTGTTGCTTTGGGGAGCAATGATGGTACGAATGAAGGCTGAGGTGTTGAAATCTGATGAGACGCTCAAAGGTTTACATCCCACTGTTTGTATGAAAAGAGATGAGAGAAAGACATTTAAGAATCAAGCAATAACCGTACATATATATATATATATATATATATATATATTAAAATGATAAGATTAATCAAAACAAACCTGTGACATTGGCAGAGATGCTGAAAGGTATGGTGGTGTTTGGTTGACTAGTCTCGACCGTAACCAGCAGCCAGCTGTTCCACGGGGGAATGAGGACCGAAGTGGAGCAGATCTCTAACCCTGAACAGTTCTGTTTCACCTCTGAGCCCTGCGTCAAAGTGCTAGAGCCTACAGTGATTGACAGCCCACAATCATTTCCCACCTTTACAGAACAGTTCAAGATGAAAACATCCAACCTTGAAGAGAACTCTGGAACAAAGACCCTAAACAGAAAAGTTAAAAAGGTTTCAACAACGAAAAATTATTTTTTTTACACATATATAAGCAGTCAAAGGTTTCCAAACATTAAGGTTTTGAATGTTTTTTGAAGATGTCTCTTCTGTTGACCAAGCTGCATTTATTTGATCCAAAGTACAGCAAAAACATTACAATTTAAAAACATTTTTGCTATTTAAAATGTTACAAATTTAATTTATTTGTGTCATTTCAAAGCTGAATTTTTAGCATCATTACTCTAGTCACATGATTCTTCAGAAATCATTCTAATATTCTGATTTGCTCCTCAAAAAAAAAAAATATTATTATTATTATGTTGAAAACAGCAGAATATTTTCAGGTTACTTTATTGAACAGAAAGTTAAAAAGAACAGCATTTATCTGAAATAGCAATATTTTGTAACATGTCTTTATCATCACTTTTGATTCATTTAAAGTAACCTTGCTAAATAAAACTATTAATTTCTATACTTTTTCCCCAAATAAATTATACTGACTGAAGTTTTTAAATGTTACAGTGCATAATGTTACCAAAAGCTTTTTATTTCAGATAAATGCTGACTTTTTAATCTTTCTGTGCATTTAAGAATGGTGAAAAGAAAATTATATCGCTGTTTTGAATATAAAATAATAATTAAAAAATGTTTCTTGAACAGCAAATCAGCATATAAGAGTGATTTCTGAAGAACCATGTGACACTGTAGACTGGAGCAATGATCCTGAAAATGTAGCTTTGATCACCGGAATAAATTACATTTGAAAATATATTCAAATAGTTATGTTAAATAGTAAGAATATTTCACAATATTACTGCTGGCTTTGTGAGCAGATGAGAATTATAAAAAAAACTACTTTATTTATATATATATATATAAAACAAACAACATATTCTATTTAATACAATTGCATGAACATAGATCATACTTAAACAGAGCTGCAGTTGTAGTTAGTGTTTGATCGAGTGGAATGTTGTACTGCAGGATTGGCAGGTCAGCAGCTCTCCTTAAAAACATCTGTGCCTGAAATAGGTATGAGCATGATGGTAGTCCCTAAAACAGAAAGCAACAAACAATCACACATCTACTTCTACTGTCCTACTAGCATTTGCATCCCAGAAATAAATGTCATTTTTTTAAATATATTGAAACTGAAAATTTGTTATTTTAAATTGCAATAAAATGTCACAATATTACAGTTTTTGTCATTTTTAATTAAATACAAGCTAATGTATTGATCTAGAAAGTTTGTAAATGAAGTCAATGCACACACCTGCTGCTCTATCTTCCCTTCATCCTTGGGCAGGTGAGCAGCAAGGAACCAGTCTCCAGGTTTGGGATGGGTCACATTAAACAGTGTCACATTGCCGTTCTGTCCACTGGGGATGGTCAGAGTCACATTGTGAGCAAGAGACACTGATGTGGAGTTTGGAAAGACTGTTTCTATGGGGTTGATAACCGGGGGCGCTCCTGCCCTAAAGTGCCTGTGGATTATCATAAGATGGACAAACGTCACTGTTAAGTGAAGCAATTAAAAAAATCATATTATTAGTTTGCTATTTAGTTGCTTTTAACTTCTTTATAAATAACTTTTTATAGCGTACAGTCCTTCTTTCAGGATGAAACAATCTTCCTTAATTTGTTGGTGCATTTTAGTTATTATGGTATACTTTTTAAAAGTATAACATATAAACAATTAAATTTTTTGACATAGTTTGGATGTTCCCAAGCATTTTTAAGCAGGTCTCCTGGTACACAATAATCCTGGGCTTCTCAGTTGAAGAGTTCTCATGAGAATTTATCTTCTGTATACCGTCTCCAAGAAGTGATCTCTAAGAAAAACCTCCAAGGAGATCATTTTTAGATGCATCCGCACATAATGAAATATAATTAACATAACCTGTGAACACAAAACGGGTTACCACAGTAACATCATTTCTGAATACCATAGCAACTAGAGCTGTAAAACCCTGCAAATCTCCTTCAAAGAGGTTTTTCAGGATTACATCACATTTAATATCATCACAGCGTTGCATAATAACAAGTTCTCCATTAAATGCACCCAAACTTTTACCTAGAACAATTCTTTTTCGATGGAAACATTGTTATCAAGGCAAAGCTTTCTAAAGATAATTTCAATACTGAAAGCATCCATGAATTAATCAAACACATCTGTCCACTGTCTTAATTTGAGCATACATACACAGTGATGTTTTGGTTGCCACAGTTCAGGCCGGATCCCCGTGAGACGGTGAGCAGCCACCGCACGAGCACCGCGTCTTCCGGTACCCTGAAGTGATGGAGCCGAACATTACCGAACCAGCTGTATTTGGACAACCTCTGAGGCGTTTTAGAGTAGAACCCGTTCAAGTAAGTGAGATCTGGGGGACAGAGCATGACGTCATGATGGCGTCAGATGTAAACAACCACAATCTTGTTTATTTATCTGTAAAGAATTATTGATATATAAACTAGCTACAAAACAGATTTGCATGCATATTTTTACGAAAATGCATGCATATTTTTTATTACATTGGGTTAAGAGCGAAAAACCGATGAATACCGCAAACGTATATATATATATATATATATATATATATGATAGGCTATATAAACGCTTCCAAAACCTCACCGTCAGCAAAACAGACAGCGATAACATACAGTAGAAGGCACGGTGCAAAATACTTTTCCATAATGCTGTGTAGACCTCTGTCAGCCCATTGTAGTGTTCTTCAAATGTGTTGTAACACGTTACTTCCTGGTTCAGAGCAGAAGTACTGGAGGTTGGTCTCACGCGTACGCATAACTTCCGCTCTTCGTCGCCTCATAAATATTACTCTTATACGGTTCCTGCCGTTCTTGCACAAGGCCAATCGGGTGCTAGTTCTCGTTCATTAATATTCAGCCATTCCTAAGGCCCTTCGTAATATTCATAAGTTATGTTTGGAATGATTGCCAAGCAGGTCATCAGGAGCTGATTGATTTTGACCTTAGTGGGATTCAATGCACAAGTCAATTTTATTTATTCATTTTTTGATCATTCAAAAGTGTTTGGAATAAAACAAAACAATAAACAAATAAGAAATATTGATAAATCAGTCAGGATATCTAAGATTTCAAGGTTTGTTTATTATTATTATTATTATTATTACTATTATATGTACTGCAACTATTATCCACCAGAATTATAGTTATAGTAAGCAGAAGTTTTGTTAATATAGTAATAATATTACTTAATATACTTTATAATATTACTAAAAAACTTTATATGACGCAAACCTGCAAGAATTAAATTACACAAATGTATCTAATCTCATTTTATTAATCAGTGTCTTCGCTGCTGACCTTTGATGATCCAGTTCACCCATATTTACAAGCAAAAGATAACTATTGTGCTTCATTGTTTTGTTTTTTATTGCTGAAGAGTATTGAACTTTCTTCTCCTCTATTCTACTTTACATGTGAATTGATTTTTTTCTTCAGCCTGAGGTTTATTCGTGACACTTTTTGGTGTGCTTTTAAATTCGTTATAAATAGAACTTCTTATATTAAAAACAAACGCTCAAGCTCTGCCCATATTTAAAAAGTACCGCAAAAGTAATATAACGCATTACTTTCCATCAAAACTAAGTAACGTAATTAGTTGATTTTTTAGGGAGTAAGGCAATATTGTAATGTGTTACTTTTAAAAGTAACTTTCCCCAACACTGGTAAGCAGTGAGAATTCATGAAAAACAGCAACAGTGTCATCTGCTGGATAAGACCTCATACTGTTTTGATGAAAGAACAGGAGAAAGTTGCCAGTGTATAGGCTGTATAAAATGTCTAAAATGCAGTGTACATTGCTCTTGCTCTCGCTACAGTATTCAGTAGTTGTTAGTTACTTTAGTGCAATTTATTTTTAATCTTCAGTAATATTTCATAGGAGTACTCCTAAACCTATTTTTGTACATAAACCACATGATCTTCTTACGTAATGAAATATATACCAGTATCCATTTTTACATTTATATTTTTGCATTATTAAACCATAGCACTTTTTTTCGCATAATAACAGAAGGACAGTTCTTGTAATGTGTAATGTCCACCTGTGGCTGATGGATGGTTAAGCCATTACATGCTGTCTGACCAACCTGAAGCTGCAATTAAGTGTTCTTGTTCTCTGACATATGTTAGTCCAGATGCTCTGCTCTCCGCTGCTGGTCATTAGCTCTTCTATTGCCCTACGTCCAGCTCATATTCACTCATGCTGAGCACACACACACACACACACTTTCTCTTGCTCTTCCTTTAGTTAATGTTACACACACACACACACACATGCTGCTACTATACAGTATATTCCTCCTGCCACATCATAGACTACTATACCTGGAACTGTACAAAACATTTAAATGTGACATTTATTTTTGGAAAATTTGGCATAATTCTTAAATTTACTTTTATATACTTAGCCTATTTCTATCACGCAATGTGTAAAATAAAAGAGAACAGTTTCTTATGAACTTAAAAAAATTATACTTTAGAGTTTGTGACTAGTAAATACATTTGTATTTCTTTTTTTGTAGTTTAAAAAGTAAAAAAAAAGAATAATATGTATATAGGCCTGTATATACTTTGTTTGTTTTTGCCACTTTTAAGACCACAGTTGTCACTTCTGAGTCCAGTGAAAAGTGAAGGTTTACTTTAAAATACATTCAAAAACTACTATTTACAACCAACATGCCTTTCTGACAATTATACACTGTGACAACTTGCCCCGGTCTATCCTAGATCCTAACTTTTTTTTTTTTTTTTTAAATCAGTCTCTCTTTTTTTCTTTTGAGTTTAAGGAAACAACACTTTACTGTTGCGTGTTTGCGAACTTAACACACTTTCGATTTGTTATCCGTTGCATAAGGTCAAAGGTACCTCAGGTAGATCAAAGGAGCATAATTTAGCTTGCTTGTCTTTTTAATGGGGTTTTATAAAGGGGCTCGTTCAAAAGTCAAAACGGCGTAAGATGCGATTTCACGCCTTTTTAGGTTTCTCCTTAAGTGGCCAGCAGCACACGAGAACAGCTGTGAGTCAGCCGCGCTGCGGGACCCGGACACTTCAGCGTCCCCCGGCAAGCGAAGCGGTTTCCGTTCGTCTCTCCGGTTGCTGGGAGCCCGGCCGAACTCACGCTCTGTTTGAGCAGGACACAATTACAGGCTCGCCTAAATATTTGCTCAGAAAACAGACTCCCCACAAGCGATGGGTATAAATGAGCAAACCGCTAATTATCCATAACGCGAAGCGCAGCACGACTTCACGAGCGACGTCCATCGAGCGTTGCACGGTAAGAGATTCACGTTTTAACACGTACTAAACGTTAAAAACGTTTTTTTTCTGTTAGCTAAGTTGTCGCATTCAACACAAATATTTCAATCTAAAATAGTTATAGCCTAGTCCAGAACATTTGTACAGAAAACAATAATGCAATTTAAATAATTACAATAAATTAACATTTTAAACATAAAATTATTACAAACAATAATAAAATACAAAGCAAATAATTTCCTTCACTCTTTCTTTGTCATATTTAAATCAATATTTACCCTTACAAGATTTATTGTAAAGCTGCATTTTATTTACAGAAAATATTATAATAATATATTTTACATACATATTTGGACACACGCACAATGTCTGAATCAACCACGTTATTATTGAAATCTAGCCCTTTGTGTTTCACCAGTCTGGTGTATATTAATTTTCTTCATAGGATGGCAGCAAGTGTTATCAGGACACTGAGTAACCTGGGTTTGGCGAAACCCTTCCCTCCCTGCTTCTTTCCAGCTGAGGATGAAGAGGAGACTGAAGAGGAATATGAAGAGGAGCTGAGGGAGGACAGTTTGGAGGAGGACGAGGATGCAGTAGCCAGTGAGTCTCAAGAAGAAGAGCCATGGAGTATCGATTCGTCCCCCAATAACGCTGAGATGACCAATCAGCTCCTGCGGTTTGCTGAGCTCATCAGCAACGATGTCCAGCGCTACTTCGGCCGAAGCCAAGACCCTGATGCCTGTGACATCTACGCAGAGAGACCGTGTCCAAAAGTCGGGGGCCGCCAGCGATACTACGCTGACTTCATCAAAGTAGCATCATCAGGGCAGACGGAGGAGCCTGAGTCGCTCGGGCCCCTTGCAGAGCTCTTTCAAGACGCACAAAGGAAAGGACGGGGTTTACCCATGAGCCAACGCCGCCTGCCAGTCAGCTTCTGGACAGAGCCTTTTGCACATCCGCTCGAAGTGTTGGGTGATGAAACACAAGAGAACTTGCTCAGTATGATGAACACATCAGAGGGCTCCAGTAACATCAACACCTCACTGAGCATGTTCAGTAACACGAGCGTTTGCGCCATGACCAGCTCCAGTATCTCAGGGACTCTCAGTAGCTCCAGCACACCAGACTTCAGTGATTTACTTGCTCACTGGGCCATGGACAGAGAGAATCCCAATGAGTTTAACTGTGACTACCCACTTTCATAATCAATCAGCCTGTCTTCTGCAAAATATCATGCTATTCATTTGTCTAAAATGTCTGTCTTGTTTTTCAGAAAAATATCTGCACAAGACATTGAGTGTATTTTATCGTGATCAATTCTCAGTTTTTACTTGTTTTTCCTTTTTTGTTATTTTATTAATACATTTTTGAGGGGATTTTTGGCAGTGTGTTCAGTATTCAGGGTTTTTTTTTATATTTTTTTCTTTTTTTTGATCATTCCTACTTTCAATTTGTTTGAAGTGTGAAGTTTTGAAAAAAGATAATTATTTTGCTAATAAAATGTGCGCAACTAAGTGTTATTAAAATACATTGTGTGTGATCAATATTGCATCTTACTCCTCACACAGAGATGATTACAAAGCAGAAATGATGTATTGTTCGGTCATAATCACTAAATAAATTGCAACAATTAAACACAATGTGACCCAAATAAAAATTGCCCACCTTCACTTAGGGTTATTATGATCAGCTAAAACAAAAATCATATAAGGAAAAACCTTTTTTTTTTTTTTTGACATATTTTACATATAGAGTTCATTATTACACACACATTATATGTAAAAAAGCTAAAACTCATTATTAATAATAAAAAGGTCCCTAATACCTGTGTACTTACGTAGTAACTGGATGTGTACTGTATGTGCGTAACAACAGTGTAATTACACACCGGTACATAATAACTACAGCAATATTTCTGTAACTACACACATGTAACAACCCATGAATGGTATGTGTACAAATGTGTAACAGGACTAAAAAGCACTTTTTGGTAAATAATTTTTCAACAAGTCAACAATTCCTATGAATTTACCATGTAATAATTATTCTGATGTTACACAGCAGCAGGCAGTAAGTTAGGCTTTACATTTAAATTATAGTGGTGCACCAACTCCAGATCCAACTCCTCCCACTTTACGTGTCCCATCTCCACCCCCTGGATCACACCTGTTCCAATAACTTTTATGCTGTTGTTGCAAAATGTGGTAATATAATTCCTGTCTCTCGAGTACTTAGTGAAGTGTAAAAAGTGTTGTTACCAATGTCCTGTTACACATTTGTACTTACACACACCATTCTGAAGGTTGTTATGTGTGAAGTACTCTCTCTATATATAAATATATATGGATTATAAAAACTATAATAAAGAGAAATCACAAAAATACTAAACTATAACCAAAATGAAACTGAAAACAGAAATCTAAACATAAACTACAATATACAAAAACTATAATACTATATCAGTTATACTTAAAATAAACTGCCTGCAGTCATTTACACAGAATCAGGTTATCCAGACAGAATTAACACCCACTTTTATGTTCATTATAGACTTTGAAACAATAGAACATTGACAAAAAATGCAATTGGAGGCACTTGGTAAACTGGTCTCAACACATTTCCTGGTAATAGTGATCTTAATCTGCCCTGTCATACTATGGCCATGCACAAAACACACCAAACTACATGTTTGTATTTAGGCCGTTAAGCTGAATAACTTACAGGTACAGGGAAGTTTTGTGGGAAAATGAGTGCATGGCCCTCTCTATAATTTCATAATTTGTTTAGACTGCATGCGTGCAGACCATCCTTTCAGCTCTCTCAGTGCTTACGTGTCTGAGCAGGACAAACTCACTAGTGGCACAAGGACAGAAAGGCCAGATATGGACACGTGGTTTGGTCATGGCTAATTTACACACACACACTAGACTTGTTTTTTTCAAAGATATCTACTGGACATCTACTGGACACTATATTGGAGAGTATATTCTTTAATACTAAGTGAAGTTATTATATTTGCCTGTAATCTGATGTTAATTTTCCAGTCTCCAACGGCTCACTCTCAGAGCTTGTGTGAAGTGATAGGTAAGACCAGTAGATTTGCACCACGCAGACTTTTCAATGATTCGTCAGAGTCAGTGTTCTCTTATCAGCAGCACAAGACCACACAGCAGCGTGTTACAGCTCATTCCTCTTCCTCTGTAGGGCCCTGAACTGATCGATCATGAGGCTTCTACACATCCTGGGCTTCACTTTCTTACTCTGCGGCTTGTGTGTGAGGGCACAGGAGGAAACAGCTGAGGACAAAGTAGAGGAAAAAGTTGAGGACAGCTCTGAAGAAGACACAGAACCAGATAAACCAGAGAAGACCGAAGAAATTACAGAAGAGAAAGACGTTTTGGTGCTTCACAGCGTCAACTTTGATAGGGCTCTCAGTGAGAACAAATACCTGCTTGTGGAATTTTGTAAGTATTCTATGACTTTCCCTTGAAAATGGTCACAGTTTGGCTAAATAATGCAAGAAAACAATAAACTACAATATCTTTTTGCAATGTTTTTAATGTGATTTAAATGATAATTTAAACTATTTTACATTCAGCTGCACGCATTTTAATTATTCTATCAAAAGCAGCACAAGTTCAGAGATTATTAGCATTTGCTGGACACATCATCCATTAGGAGCACACCTGTTATTTCTCCCACGCTTGCAAGGAGGACCAGTTATGCAAATGTTACAATTGTGTATTATGCTATTGTCATTGCAGTTAAAATGTTAGAACAAAGGCGAAATATACTGACATTGTTAATGTCAACATTTATGCAAATTAATTTTGAAACTTAACTGGCATATATTTCTGAACTGCATAACTTAGGGAATAGTTATAGAGTAAACATTTGTAGTATTTATTTTCAAGGAAAAGTTAGGGATCACTAAGGTTTTTGTATGAAATATTATTATAAATCTTTTAATATATTTTAAAATGTAATTCATTCCTGTGACAGCAGCAATTACTGTAGGTTTTTTTTGTCATCAGTAGAATAATATTCTGAATTCTGTCAACATTTCTTATTACTATCAGTGTTTTTCGGGATCAGTTGAATAGAAAGTTCAAAAGCATTTTATATGTGTCTCAAAACCGTCTAGTTACTGAAATATAGCTTGTGTCTGGTGTGAAACTTGCTCTTGTCTTTAAAACATAAAAAGATGCTCCATGGTGTGGTCACTGTCGCAATTTGGAGCCCATTTATGCAGAAGTGGCTGGATTACTGAAAAATGGGTCATCTGAAGTACGACTGGCCAAAGTGGACGCAGACGAAGAGAAAGACCTTGCCTCAGAGTTTAACGTGGCCAATTTTCCCACTCTTAAATTCTTCAAAGAAGGCAATAGGCAAAATGCCACAGATTTTTCTGGTAATGCATTTTTTTGTTTGGTGCATTCGCATACATGATGTTATATTCATACTCTGTGTCTATAAACACATTATTCTGTGATGTTAACAGGAAAGCGAACAGTAAAAGGATTCACGAGGTGGCTGGAGAGGCACACAGGGCCCAGCGCTACTGTTCTCAATGATGTGAAGAGCACAGAGGGTCTGCTGGATGCACATGATGTGGTTGTGGTTGGATTCTTCCAGGTAAATTACCAATTGTTTGCATAAAGTAACTGAATTTTTTTAGATATGACATTGCCTTATAGCCAATGTGTTCTAGTAAAACATATCATTACGCTTTCTATTTACAACAAAGTATTTATTTAAAATTATTTAATTATTTAAATTTGTCTTTATCCTAGGACTTGGAAGGAGATAAGGCAAAGACATTTTATGATGTATCTTTAATAGCAGTGGACTTTGACTTCGGCATCACAAGCAACCCAGAGCTCTTCAAGAAGTATGATGTAAAAAGCGATTCATTGGTGCTTTTCAAGAAGGTAATTCCAGTACCCCTGGCACTACAATTATTTTGATTCACCACACTGTTGAGTACATACTCCTTGTCTATTTACATCACAAATAGTTCACGACTGAAAGAAGTCTTACTGTTCTTTGTTAAAATTTGTGTTATTATTAGACTACTACATTTTAAATATATATATAGACAATACCACAGTACATTTATATAGGTAAGATTTGCATCACTGTAAAGAATGGAAAGTTGACTTAACTTAAAATTTCAAGTGAATTCACTGCACAGCTTTTTTGAGTTTGCTCAACTTTGGACCGAGTTGTTCATTTAGCCCAAGTCAATGTGTAAAATCCAACACAGTCTCAAGACCAATTTGTACGTATTCATACGAGGTGCCAAATTTGTGCTAAATCGCACTGTTTCGTATGACCTCACTCGTACGATTTTGTACGATTTGTCTAAAACCCTGCCACAGGTAGGTTTAGAGGCAGGATTAGGTGCAGGTCCTTCGTACAAATTCATACGAATTGGCAACTCATAAAATACATATGATTTAAAAGAAATCGTATGCAATATGTACGAATTGCCGTGAGATCAGGTTGGTAAAATCATGTTTTGTTTTGTTTTGTTCAGCTAACACATAAATGGTTGGACATAGACTAGGCCTCAAAACTAGACACACCTCAAGAACGGTGACAATCAACAAATGTTAAAAAGATGAGCTCTTTACATCACAGTACAACAAATAACAAACAATAAAGATTTTTTTTTTTTAAGTTTTTTATGAAATTAGTAAACAGCAAAACAATAATCCTATAAAAGTAACTGCATCATTTATTAATGCTGCAGTGCATGCTGGGAACTCACAAAGCCTCAACATTTCAACAACATGAAATGCTTTGTTCCGACAACTGTGTTTTACTAGTTGGGACAACATTTTGGGTAATTTTGTTGGTCTGACAAGGGTGTTTTTTTTTTTGTTTTGTTTTTTTTTAAATGAAGGTTTCATAAACTGGAAAATGCTGTACTTTTACAGTGATGATGAATTGAGGACAATGCCTACAGTTTAGTTCAGTAATATAACACTGACTTGCTCAGCAAACTGGGTGTGTTCAGTCAGTTCAATCAACAAGTCTTTGAGGACAGTCAGTGGAAGCCATAAGCTTAAAGCGACTGTAGCTGTATGAAATATTTTTTGTCTCTACTAAATCTTAAAAAAACATGTTTGCTGATACAGTATGTAAGAAACATGATACTTACCTGAAAAACAATGCCACACAGTTATTCTGCTTTGAAAATGTTTGCTCCGGGACAGAAAGTCTGAGTTTGTTTTGGTTTGTGTAACCTGCTAGTTTACCCAATTGTTTTTGGCTCCCCGGTTGCCAGTTGGCAGAAAACACAGCATATTTAATTTCAGTCACTATGTTCCCATTACAAACCCACATATTTCTTCTCTTATATTTCAGTTTGATGAAAAGAGGGCAGACATGCCACTCACTGAGGACAGCAAACTAGACAAAGGAGAGATCATTTCATTCATCCATGCCAACAGCATGAAACTTGTTATTCCATTTAATGAAGAGGTAACACTTCAAAACTCACTTCACCAATTGCTGAAATAATTCAAACTTGTCTTAAAAATAAAATAATATTTTTTCAAATAAAATAAGATGTATATGCTAATGAAATGAATTACGATTTTGGTGACTAACATCTTTTAACGTCATATATTTTTTGCAGAATGCTGAGCAAATATTTAGGTCTAAGGTGCGTAATCACATGATTCTATTCATTAACACAACTGTGGAATCCCAAAATGCATTGCTAGAAGATTACAGAGATGTTGCCAGTGAGTTCAAGGAAAAAGTGAGTGTTTTATAATTAAATAAGTTAAATCAAGTCATATAGAGAGCAGTTTCTAATCTGTGTGTATGTGATCAGGTGCTTTTCATCACATTAGATGTCACGTCTGACAAATCAGATCATGTGCTGAAGTATTTCAGCATCTCTGCAAATGATGCTCCTATTATTCGCCTGATCAACATTGACAAAGTGGTGACATATGCAATGGAAGGATCGACCATCAACAAAGACACGCTAAGAACATTTTGCCAAGGTGTTCTGGATGGTACCGTGAAGGTGTGTTTCTGTAACCAATCATGTTCGTATGCAGTATATGCAGTTTACAAATGTGTTTACAAATTAATGAATTTAAATATCACACTTCATTCTAGCCCTTTTTGAAGACACAAGAAATTCCAGAGGACTGGGACAAGAATCCAGTTAAAGTCCTTGTAGGGAAGAACTTCAAAGAGGTGGCTTTTGATGAGACTAAGAACGTCTTTGTGGAGTTTTGTAAGTAAGCACTTTATATTTTCAAGTATAAATAAAAGTATTTAAATAGTGGCTCTAAAATTTTTGTCCTTCCTTACAGATGCTCCATGGTGTGGTCACTGTCAGCAGCTGGTTCCTATATGGGATGAGTTGGGCGAGAAGTACAAAGACCATGAGAATATAATCATTGCAAAAATGGACGCCACAGAAAACGATGCAGAAGATGTCACTATACAGGGATTTCCCACCATTAAATACTTTCCAGCTGGGTCTGAAAAGAAGGTTGACAAAAACACACACTCTTAAATATAAATTATGTTAAATAGTAGAATAGTGTTTTTTTAGACTATTTAAAACTATTTTCAAATTTGAGGGTTGCTGTACATACTAAATAGTAAATATTTCAACCTGATTTCATAAAATGTACCTCTGTGTAGTTTTTGTTCAAAACCGTTTTACGTACCTTACTGCACATTTCGTCTCAGTTTCAAAGAGAAATGTCCACTGAGTGGCACTAAAATACAGGTTCAATACATGAACCCTGGCACATTTTATTACCTTGATGTATGTATTTTTGCGGTTCAGAATTGAAATATCCGTGGACTGTTGCTAACAGTTAACGCTCTACCATTTTGAAAATATACCCTCCAACAATCCCTAAAAAACACTTTCAAATATTGCAGCGTAATATTATTGTTTTGTAGCCATAACACGAAATTCAAGTAATTGTGCAAAAATTACACTTTATTAGTCGTAACTCTAAACTCAAACTGTAAATATGTGTGAACAGGGATAAAAGGTGTCAGAGTTTTGCTGCCTCTAGTGTTCATTTCTTTTCTGGAAACTGCAGTGATATGTACTTGTTGGTACATATTTCCTGTCTCGCTAAAAAATGCACCAAGGTACGTTTCTGCCATGAGACCAAGTAGAAATATTAAGTGCTTACTTCTTTTTTCAACTTCACAAAATATAAAATCGCTTTACAAAAATTGTACATTTAAGAATTTCGATGTGTGTCTGGAACAACATTGTGATTAGCCAATCAGATTTGAAGAACCAGTTTATAGTTTTTGTGAAGTTTACAATCAGGCTTACAATCAGTGTTAGGTACTTGTACATCAGTCTCAGTCATCTATCATTAAATATGATTTTAGGCATTACTCATGGGTAAGGATTGGTTTAGGTGTAGAGATATGGTCTAAACTAAAATTTTGGATTAAAATGTTCCAGGGTCAATAAAATATGTTGACCCAAGAACACATCGAACCCAGTAAAATCAGGACGTGCATCATATCGCAGCTGTTTGATTGCTTGCATTGTCAAGATTCTTATCACCAATACAAATACATTTGACTTGAGTATTTATGTGCTAAAAAAATTGTTTTAAAATACTTTGTGCCAACAGATTGTAGATTACAATGGAAACAGAGATTTGGAGACCTTCACAAAGTTCCTGGATAATGGAGGAGTGTTTCCAGAAGAAGAGAGTAAAGATGATGATGATGATGAGGACAAAGAGGATGATGATGATGTTGATGATGAGGTCAGCCAAAAGCCAACAGATGGCTAGATTATTTGGCTTTTATTAGGAGTAAAAACCTTGAACTTTTAAATTAGAGTAATGTAGTCTGTGTGTTTGTTTTTGCTTTTCAGGTGTCAGATGAACCAACAGAGGAGTCACCAAAATCTACCAATGAAACCAACAAAGATGAGCTTTAAAAACAAGGCATAAATAAACCCATTTGTAATAAAAAAAAGATCAGTGAGAGACTTATGCCAATGAGCCAAATGTGTTTTGTCAATTAAATTTCATTTTTTTCTGCACTGGACCATTTCAACCATTTCCATATGATGAAACTGAATAAAACAACTTACCATGTTAAGGTTATTAATAATGGTCCTGGTCTTTAATTTACATCTGTACATCATAATGCATAATGCATTTACAGCATATACACTATAACTGTATTACAATATATTTATGTCAGTTCTTAATTTAATAAGAATCGCTTCTGTGTTACATTTATTGTTTCATCTTTTGATTCTAGAGAAAAATGTAATTTTTGCAAGTTTTGCCCTTATGCTTCTTTTAGTGTTTTTGTTGATGCCATGGCCTTTATTTACACAGTAAACAAATGATGATGAATTCATTCATTAATGTCCTTTGGCCACATTTATGATACAACATCCATGTTTGTACTCTAAATATTTCATAAGCAACAGCGCTACAGCAAGATGTATTCTTCTCATGCCACAATGCAGCAGATGAAGTAAAGAAGTACAAATGTTAGTAACAATTAGATCAAATAAATTCAGCCAAATCACAATGGAATACTTTTAACATGTCTGAGGGAAGCGTTTATTTTTACTCACCTCAAGGCATGTTCACCATGTAGCTGCATTCTTCTTCATTGCAGTGGAATGCACTGATAGTAATGATGAAGAGGTAAACAGGTAGAGTGAGTCTGGCATTGATGTCATAAGAAAACTTTTCTGTGAAGTATCAACACGCAGGTAAGAATAATTCGGCTATACACATCTAAAATTGACATTATCTACGACAAAAAAGCATTTTGAAACAAAGTATGGCATGCAGTGGGCTTTGTTACTACAACTTGTGTTTGTTGAAATACCGTATGTATGATGGAACAGACATGATTTGGCAAAAAGGCAAATATTTACAAGTTTACAAACAGTACATGATAAAATGCATCGAGGTTTAGTAGAAAGACATGCTTCAATACCAACATGATGAATGTGTATGTCAAGCGACATGCTTGTTTTGTTTAATTCAGCCAAGTTCACATCTGAGATTGCAATATCAGGCATAGAAATAAATTATATATCTGAAATATCATGTAGATGGATTAAAAAGCACATTTTGTTAATTAGGTTCATGTAAGGACTTACCTATTCTCCCCTTGTGCTCTTTTCATTCCTGTCTTTCTTGCTCATGATCTTGGCTGGTAATGCAAACCTTTTATGGCAGAAGACTTTTTATGAAAGACTGTAATGAGGCTACAATTAGTCATGTAGCCATAAACACAACTATAAAGCACTTGTTGATAATCAATATGGATGTTTTATAACGTGGAATTCATTATTTTATTTAGTGTCTTTCTTATATAATGGGTCTGAAGCAGATAGCTCTATGATCAGGTTAGATTAATCATATATTTTTATATTTTTCAATAAAATTAGATTTTAATTTTAAAAAAGCCATTAAAATGTAATTATCCAGTTTTTCTTGTTATTTTCATGCGGATACTGTACAACAGCTCAGATGGTTTAGTAATACTACTGCTGTCATCAGTGGATTCATGTGACATCTCAGATAACTAGATAACTAGAGTAGCTACCACTTTCTTCTCATATGATGCTTTAAATCAATGCTGGTTAGAAACAAAAGGATGTTTCATTTTACTTCTTTCATTACATTTAGTCAGACTGTCACCACCTAACTGACTATTCGTAGTATTTCTATCAGAAGGTATTGTATTTTTATTTTCTTCAAAGCTCAATGAATCTCGCTATGTCCACTAACAGATGGATATTCCTGCATGTACATCAGCAGAAACAGGGTCCATATCCCCACCTCCTGCTTATGATGACTTAATTAAGCTTCCCGTTTATGAGGAAATAAATCCACCTTCACCTCCACCCAATTATACCGTCGCCACAGCGCCGCCTGCTTCCAGGAACAGGGGTAAGAGCTGCAGCTGCTGAGGGCATATCAATTGCATTTATATAAGAATGAAAAGTATAAATGAATAGATTTTTTTTTTGTTTACAGGCAATCTTCAAGAGATTCCTCCAAGCACTAATAGAAGAAACGCAAACCCTTATCCTGTCCTCAATGTGCCCCCTCGAATTGAATTAGTCGAACACCGTAACCAACAAAGTAAGTGCTATTAGGAATAGTTCACTCAAACTTTTTTTTAAATGTACTCACTCTCAGCCAGTCTGAGATGAAGACACCTTTATTCTAGAACAAAGTTAGGAGAATTTTAGCATTAAATCACTTGACGCGGTCAGAAACAGCTGATAAAGACATCACAATAATGCACAAGAAATCCCCTCGACTTAGTTAATGTAAACAAAGTAAAACATTTTAACTTCAGATCATTGCTTCTGGCTAAAATACAACTCCATAATATCACTAAAATTGCTTTCTCCAGTGAAAAAGTCATCTTGTATATCTAAATCAAAAGAGAAATATGCCCAGATCAAGCACTGTTTACAGGCAAGAACAATCCAAAACAAGGTCAAGAGTCAAGGTTAAGAGGACAAAAGGTTTTCACACTGCTTATCACTTCATTTAGGTGTTAACTGATGGACTGGAGTTGTGTGGATTATTGTGATATTTTAAATCAGCTTTTTGGACTCTCGTTCTGACGGCACCCATTCACTTCCATGGGTGAACAAGTAATGCAATGCTAAAATTTCTCCAAAAGTGTTCCAGTGATGAAACAAGTTCACCTGGGTGTCCTGAGAGTGGGAAAAATGTAATCATGATTCAATTTTTAAATGCTTTAAAAATGGATTTATCCTTAAACTCAAAACATCATTGTCTATAAGTACATGCATACACTGTGCACAGTATGTATTTTTCAGTATGTATTGAACCAGTGTTTTTGAAAGATAATAAAAACAGTCAGTTACCGCCACCTACTGGTGACACCTGCAGAAAGAGTCACTGTAAAATCCTCACTAATGTGGATCACACACCGACAAACCTAAAAGGCTCAGTGCTATACTGTGCACAATATGCATGTGTTCTGTGTTAACGGAACACTGATTGCTGACTTTTTCACTATTTAAGTTTTCATGCAGCAGATAGTGCAGCCTGTAGCTCCTCAAGTGGTCGTGGTGCAGCCACAGCAGATGTTTGTTGGTTTGGATGACACTCCGACAGCGACTGTGTGCAAGTACTGCCATAAGAGCATCATCACCGATGTGAAATATAAATCTGGTTCTGCTGCATGGGGCATGTGCTGCTTATTAACTGTACTTGGGTAAGAATTGCTGGCAAAAATGGTTGTCTATGGAAGATACATATACATACTCAAATTATTTCTTATTGTATTTCTGTCTCCATTACTTTGTTTTGCAGGCTTATTTGTGGATTTTGCCTTATCCCATTCTGTGTCAGGGGGTTTAAAGACGCCCATCACTCCTGTCCTTCCTGCCAGAAGCATTTAGGAATATACACCCGTAAATGACTTTATTTCCAAATACTCACAAGAATTGATCAATAGTTGTATTTTAAAGTCCATAAACTGCCACAATGTATTAAAATAATTATACTTATGTCCTGTTTAAAGATTTTTAAAATGCATCCACACTATTACACTGTATTTAATATGATAAATATATATTACACACATTTTAATGTATTGTATTCTTACTTAAAAAGGCTACTGTAAATATCTTTTTTTTTATTCTTCATTATGAATGAGGCTGTAAAACTGACTCAATGGACACAGGAGTCTTACAGACACATAACACAATTGTATTACATTTTTCAAAAGTGTACAATAACAATGCATAACAACAATAAAAAAAAAATACCTATAAACGTCAGAGCTGTCAAATATAACAGAAAATGTAATTAAGAAAATCTAATAAAATAACATGTTGAGTGACACAATATTGAGCACTAAATGAAATGATCGTAAATGCATTACACAGTGTTTTTAATGATTATGTATGTTATATAATCATGATTATTTCCCCTGCAGCGTGTAAATATCATATGAATACCTTCATCTACATATTGAAATTATAAATTCATGCCGGTTTGGTCCTCCACATAGTCATTGGCAAAGTTAATAATATTTAGAAGTGCATCTAAAATCAGAGTATCAACATTTAGGTCAATGGTACGCTCCTCGTGATAGTTCTTCACAGGGAAGATGTAGTTCATAGGAACACCAAGTCTGGAAGCACACTCCTCCATCTGCAAAAAGCAATCTTAGTATATAGTTATATGAGAGGAAAACACAAGAAAATGTAATATGCCAGTGCAAAGTTTAGCGCCATGCTAGTTATTTAAAGTGCATTGTTCCAATACGGTTCTCAATTCCAGTTCTTACGTACCCTGCTTTTCATATTTTGTATGTCTCTCTTTGTTAACACACCTGATTCTGATAATGGTGCTCTGATTGACATGGTCTCTACACAGTATTCATTGAATCCATTAAAGTTTACTTCACTTCGTAACATTCATTCACGGATTTGCTCTGAGCAACATCTAATACATTTTAAATGTTACGTAGGAACAATTTTTTATTAGATTCATTCAGGGGTGCGTTTCCCGAACAACGATGTAACTCGCTGATAAACCACTATAGTACGATGCATTGTTTTGGAAATGAACTAGCTACACACGACTGTTTCCCGAACAACGATGTAACTCACTGATAAACCACTATAGTACGATGCATTGTTTTGGAAATGAACTAGCTACACACAACTGTTTCCCGAACACGGTCGCATCTCCATCACTTGAACCACGTTAGTTCAACAACAAAGGGCCATTGTTAATGACG
>JAUMHI010000033.1:12807925-12832372 GCA_032359435.1 Enteromius unitaeniatus | reverse complement strand
TCCTCCATGCTTCACAGTGGGAACCAGGCATGTGGAATCCATCTGTTCACCTTTTCTGCGTCTCACAAAGACACAGCGGTTGGAACCAAAGATCTCAAATTTGGACTCATCAGATCAAAGCACAGATTTCCGCTGGTCTGATGTCCATTCCTTGTGTTTCTTGGCCCAAACAAATCTCTTCTGCTTGTTGCCTGTCCTAAGCAGTGGTTTCCTGGCAGCTACTTGACCATTAAGGCCTGATTCGCGCAGTCTCCTCTTAACAGCTGTTCTAGAGATGGGTCTGCTGCTAGAACTCTGTGTGGCATTTATCTGGTCTCTGATCCGAGCTGCTGTTAACTTGCGATTTCTGAAGCTGGTGACTCGGATGAACCGGTCTTCAGAAGCAGAGGTTACTCTTGGTCTCCTTTCCTGGGTTGGTCCTCATGTGTGCCATTTTCCTTTTCTTAAAGTAATGTTGACCGCTCGTTTTTCTTTAGTTAGCCGATTGGTTCTTGCCATAATATGAATTTTAACAATACAACTGATGCTCCCAACCCCATTGATAAAGCAAGAAATTCCACTAATTAACCCTGATAAGGCACACCTGTGAAGTGAAAACCATTTCAGATGACTACCTCTTGAAGCTTATCGAGAGAATACCAAGAGTGTGCAAAGCAGTAATCAGAGCAAAGGGTGGCTATTTTGAAGAAATATAAAAGATGTTTTCAGGTATTTCACCTCTTTTTGTTAAGTACATAACTCCACATGTGTTCATACATAGTTTTGATGCCTTCAGTGAGAATCTATCAAAGTAAATAGTCATGAAAATAAAGAAAACACATTGAATGAGAAGGTGTGTTCCAACTTTTGGCCTGTACTGTATATATATTATATATATATATATATATATATATATACTGAAGAATGAGAGACTCAATCTGTTGGGAAAATACACCTCTAAAGTCAGTACCAAAGTTCATGGTGAACCTCAAAGAAAAGAAAAAGGTCTTGTGTGTTTGTTCTCTGCCCTGTGTTTGGGTCAGAATATTACAGCCTTCTGTAAATTATTAATGAAGTTAATGTGGCGAAGAGTAGTATTTCAGTATATTTAAACTTACATGTTTAACTCTTCGCAGCAGCTGGACTTAATAACAACAAAGTGGCAGTGAACAAACTTCACACATCTTTTTAACACTGCTCAGATTTGGTGGTGAATTGTGGTAGTATACACTATTGTTGAAATATTTGGGGTCAGTAAGATTTTATTAATGCTTTTGATAGACATTTCTTCTGCTCACCAAGGCTGTATTTATTTGATCAAAAATACAGTTAAACAGTAATATTGTGAAAACTTATTACAACAACCATAAAACAACCATTTTCTGTTTAAATGTATTTTAAAATCAAATTTAAACTCAATTTTCAACATCATTACTCCAGTCTTCAGTGTCACATGATCCTTCAGATATGCCGTCTTGGTGCTCAAGAAATATTTCTTATTATCATCACAGTAAAAAAAAAAACATCCTGTTGAAATGTCTTCAGAAATGCTTCAGCATTGAGACTGTGCTCATTAACGTGCTTTCAGAACATAAACTGCAGATTGAGGAAAAATTCATGTGACTCCAGCACTTGTGAATTGCCAACTTGGGTTACCATAGTAACCTCTAGGTCTCTGTGAATTTGGTGTAACCCAGTGAGATTATTTAACTCTTGTTCATGTACCGTGTAGGTTCATTTACCATGGTATCGTGGCAATACCATGTGCTTTCAAAAACATACAGATGAATACAAAAACTCTACATTCTACATGTGTGTGTTTTCATCCCTGATCCCTTTTTTCCGTAGGGCCCAGCGTCAAATGAGGGGAGACTGTAATTGGCCCCTGCAGCCTGTAATCTGTTTGTGTCTCCAGTGGATAAAATACACCTTCTTCGCTTAATATTCCTGCATTATATAAGAATACACCTATTTATATGCACAACGCCTGAGCTTCATCTCTCTAAGGTGAGAAACACTTCTTCCTATGAAATTTTCACTTTATGTTAGACCAGATTTCCTCATCTGTTATATGCTTATGTTAAATATTTAACCTGACTTCCACTAACATTTATGCTGTATTTCTCATGGAAAATATTTCCAGCAAAATGGCTCATTGGTTTCCCCTATTTTCCTTTGTGGTGTCTGCATAAATATTAGCAACATTTTCCTTTGCCTTTGCAGATATTAGTGTAACACATGGTAAAGAGTCACTAGGAAACTAATGCAACATTTTGGCATGACTTTTAGAAATTAACCTCAGTCTTAGATGTTCAGTACTGTTTCTCCACCTTTTTTGGCATAGGCTTCACTATGGAAGCCTGTTTCCACCACAGAGTAAAAAAAATGAAAGGTAATTGTGAAATATAGCTTAAAATATGAAATAAAATCACACTTATGAGAGATTTTATGAGAATTATGAAACTTAAAGCAACTGTATGTACGTTATTGCCTTTAAATAGCAATTTTGAAATTATCTAATTCTACATCTAATTTTTACGCTCTCCCCTCCAAACTCTGTTCTGGAAGTATGTACGTTTGTTAAATGGGTATGAAATTCCACAAAAAGGGATGATTGCTTTGCGGCAGCAACAAATGCAAGTGTACAGCGATCTATGTAATCGTGACTATTTACAATTCCACTCAATAATCTATAAAAACACAAAAAAAAACGACATACAGTTGCTTTTAAAGTTTAAATGAATAATCATCAACCTACTTTACTTAAAAATAATGTACTATTAAAACTTTTAGCTAAAGATGTCCCATATCTTTTTTTTTTTTTTTTATCCGGTTTTAGGTTTGTGCTTTCTGCATCCTTGTATTGTGGGTGCAGTTACATCTTCCAACCGCATGGAGGCGCAGCAGGCTTCTCCTGACAGCAGCAGTGAGGAATGTACTGTACTAGAGGCTCTGCCTGGCAAGGGAACAGCGCTAATTTGCTCTCAACACAAAGGAAAAGTGAGACCTATTTCAATACACACAGACACTTATTATAAAGTGATTGCACAGATGGGTGACATATCTCTCACCGGCTGTGTTTTCCCATGAGCATAAGCTTTCTGTCCCAGAAAAACAAGTACCCTGATCTCAGCTGGTTCCTCTATAAATATCGTACGTTGAATATAAAATGAAGCTAATAGGTTAGGGAACTTTTAGGATGACTGTTCCTACGTATAATATTTCTCACAATTTGTATGTTTTTAAAATGTTTTTAATATTGTTTAATATTCAGTGCTCTCAAACGACTTATTGTGATTAATCGCATCCAAAGTGAACATTTTTGTTGGCATAATATAATTATTATATTATATTATATTGTATCGTATTGAAGGATGGATTAATGAAAAGGGCATCACAGTAAATACAATAGTAATCTATTAATAGTGGTGCACTCATATGATCTTTTTCAGCAACCAATTCCATCCAGATACTCTGAGAACATACAGTAACCTTATTTAAGCAATATCATATTGAAATATAGCCGCCACTGTGTATGGTTATGTACAGTATTATTATATACAGGGAAATAAAACTGCTGCATCTGAAATCGAATGCTTTAGTATGGCAAGAGTTATGGTGGCCGAGAGAGCTCAACACGCTGCAACTTAAGAAAACACATGCACACAGAAAAAAACGACAACACATTAGGAAAACATCTTCATCAACTTTCCCAGCCTTGATCTGAGTTAGCATACAAGTGTTATTCAAATGCATAGGTGATATAGAAACCTTAAAGCAAAAGGCACGGCTGAACCTTGAAAGAATTGGCATTAACACTTAGCTCAGGAAACTTAAACAAATGTTATAAAAGGCTCTGTTACTGTCTCACTGTGAGCTTACTGTTAATGACACTTTCAATTTATTCTGTTATGTGGGAAAATGTTTTTTATTCATTTATACATTTTTAATCCTACACTGTGTTTGGTTGTGTTGTGAGAATTTGCAGCTTGCATGTGTTTTTTTCTGTTTGCATGTGTTTTTTTTTCTGCTTGCATGTGTTTTCTTAAGTTTGCAGCGCATTGAGCTCTCTCTGCCACCGTAAAAAGTGGTGTATCTTAACAGTAGGTAGAAAAAAATACTTGAATTTTATTCATATAACCCATTTGCGTTCGTGAAGAAGGTTCAAATTGTACTTCACATAATGAGGAATTTTAATAGAAAATGTTTTTAAAAAACGTCTATATTTAGAAGTATAAGAAAGACAAGAAATATATTTAGGAAATATAAAAAGAAAGATTTAGAATAGAATTTTTATAGAAATCATTTTATTAAAAATGTAAAAAGAACAGAGATGTTTTTAAAAATGTACAGAAACTACTTTAACATTTTAAGCATTATTTTAATCTAAATAAATTTAGTAAAACAAAAGAAAAATAGCAAATATTATTACAAAAATAAATGTTTTAGGATTTAAAGGATTTAAAATTTCTCTATATCTTTTCTGTGCTGTTCAGGTGTCTGTGTTGTATTGTTTGTCCTGCGAGAGTTCAGTATGTGAGGACTGTATGAATGGAGAACATGCTGAGCACCCCACTGATTCACTGGAAAATATTGTGGACCAACAGCTAGCGGCATTACAGGACAGAGTGGATTCAGCCAAGAACAGGTGCTTTTCATGTCATGCTCAGTCCTGTAACATAAATAGGCTTACAAATAAGAATTCCCACACTAAACATACATGGATGCTGCTTGTAATGCTTTTATCTATGATCATATAAGATCAGTTTTGCCACACATTTTACCACGCCTTACCATCAGTACAGAAAAAGGTCTGCAGATTGTGTGTGGGCCTTAGACTAGGGAAAACATATTTCTCTTAACTGGTCATTTCATCAAGTGATTGCTTAATGATTTAGTGTTTATGTCTTCAATAAAGTTAAATGGATGAATAGAGAGATGAATGGATGTTTAATGGAGCTGTTTAACTAACTCACAGGCTTCCTCAGATAAGAGAGGCAGTTCAGAGTTTGAGAGATATTCTGCAGCAGTTGAACTCTCAGCGGAGCTCCATAGAAGAAGACATCCATTCCTCCTTCAGCGAGCTGCACAAAACCCTCGATACACGCAAGAGCGTCCTGCTTATGGAGCTGGAAGTCACTTATGGACTGAAGCAGAAGGTATGTGCACGGAAGATTCAACTCACAATTGTTTGCATGTTGATAAACTAATAGCATGAATTAGTCTATATTTAACTGTATTAAATATGCATACTTTTTGGTATTAATACATTTAAGAAATATATTTACATACATTTAGTAAACATTAAATGCAGTATTAGTTTAGTATTGTTGATATGTTACAGTTAAATGTTAATATTGAATTAGATTTTTCTTAAAATTTTTCCCAATTTGAATTTTAGTAATTGTGATTTTGTGATTTTATTATTTATTATATGTCTGGGTTTTTTGTTTTTTTTTTAGTTTTAGTTTATTTTTAGTTATTTTAGTACATTTATTCCACCTAAAATAACTAAAACATTTTAAATGTTGCTTTGGCAACTAGCTGTAATAAATTAAGTTTATATATATATATATATATATATATATATATATGAATAAATAATTAAATAATAGCAAACTAAATTAATTAAAAGTTAATGCCTATTATATTTCCAGTAATGAATTTGAATTGAAAAAAATAATGAATCTGAAATAACGAATTTGTTTTAGTGTTCGTTAATAATAATAAACATTCCAATGCTGCATTTATTTGATAAAAAATTCAGTAAAACCTTTAATATTGTAAAATATTATGTTTTCTATTTGAATATATTTTAAGAAGTAATTTATTCTTGTGATGTCAGAGCTGAACTTCCATCACCATTACTCCAGTCACATTATCATTAAGAAATCATTCTAATACACTGATTTTTTTTAAGAAACAATTCTTCTTCTGTTAAATACATTATTTTGTGAGAATTTTTTTTTCGGATTATTTGATGATAAAAGTATTAATTTCTTTCATGAAAACCAAACCTTTAAACAATGATGATTATTTATTAAAGTAATATTTATAAAATATATTAACATGTTAACTTAATATAAATAAATAATATAGACATAAAATTTAGGAATTTTAGTTAAGCTGCCATAATTTTGTGTATCTTAAAGGTTTTGCAGGCTCAGTTGGACACTCTTCTGCAGGAGGAAGCTGCCATCAACTATAACTGCAGTCTGACCGGTGAAGCCCTGGACGGGGAAAACAAGGCTGTCATTCTGCAGACCCATAAAGACGTAGGAGAGAGACTCAGTGACCTGGCTAGCCAAGGCCTTCCTCTTCAACCTGAAGAGAACGACCAGCTTGATCTCATGATGGAGATCGAAGGACTTCGCAAATCCATCCACAACCTGGGGACAATCGTCACCACCAATGCCGTGGCCAGTCAGACCGAGGCGTCAGGCGAGGGTCTGGAACAGTGCATTGTGGGCCAGCCGGCAACTGTCATCATAATTACAAGAGACAAGTCTGGAGGACTGTGTAAGACGGGTAACGCCATCATCTCAGCTGAAGTGTGCACGCCAGATGGCAGCGTTGCAGACGGAGAAATAGTGGACCATAAAAATGGAACGTATGAATTCCAATACACGGTGAAGAAAGAGGGCAATTTTAGTCTAGCGCTTAGACTTTATGATCAGCATATTAAAGGAAGCCCTTTCCAGTTAAAGGTCACCAGCTCTCCGGATGATTCTCCAACCACCACCACCGCAGCCAATGCTGCATCCACCGGTTCCAGCGATGGTGGGGCGCGGAAACGGAGCGCAAAGTCCCCGGGGAGCCGGAGCCGGCAGAAGGGCGTCAGACGGGGAGGAAGCTTGTTCAGCACCCCAAAAAAGAGAGTGAACCCGATCGAGGATGACCTCATTTTTAGAATAGGTACATGCTGTGAAAGACTTAAAGGACATGGTTTAATAAATCATGAGCTGCTTTTACCCTGTTAAAAATGTCAAGAGCCTCGCAAAGTTTGCTGCCTCTTCCATTTAGACTTGCACCAAACCACTGTCATATTAGTATCATTGTTATTAGTATCAGTTTTTTCACTTTAATTTTAGTTAAAGTTGTATTGATTTTGTTATTTTTTAAAGTTTTTTAAATTTGCATTAGTTTTAGTTGAAATAATTTAAGTTGTTGAAGTTTATTAAAATGAGAATGAGAAATGTTGCAGCTAACTGAAATATTAAGTGGTTTTTATTTTATTTATATATATATATATATTTTTTAATATCCTTTAAATAGAAATAAATGTAACACTATACGTGTTTTACATTTAAATGAAAGTATTAGTTACGTTTTAATTTTTTTTATCTTACTGACCTAAACTTTTGAACAGTTGTATAACTACATTAACCCAGCTTAGACCAACGTGGAAATGCATGTTAACATACATATTTATACCTCAGCTAAAACTTATAAATATAACCCAGAAGAGCATCTTTAGGTTGCCGTACCTAAAATTACATTTAATAACTAAAAATCCACCTAGCAACTTTACAAAGTACTTCAGATGTTCTGATGTCTTCATCTCAAACCTTCCGTATAACATCTGTTTGTTTTATAGGAACGAAAGGGAGGAATAAAGGAGAGTTCACTAACCTCCAAGGAGTAGCAGCTTGTTCAGAAGGAAAAATCTTAATTGCAGACAGTAACAATCAGTGCGTGCAGGTAAGAAACCCCCATCATTCGAACTGTGGGTACAGTCCATCTTCATGCAGAATCTGACAACTCAACCCAATTCTCTGTTGATCAGATATTTTCGAATACGGGAGAGTTTCAGAGCCGCTTCGGGGTGCGTGGCCGTTCACCGGGGCAGCTGCAGCGGCCCACTGGAGTAGCTGTGCATCCAAACGGGGACATCATCATTGCTGACTATGACAATAAGTGGGTTAGCATCTTCTCCAGTGAGGGCAAATACAAGGTCAGTCATATTTAGTTAGTACTCACAAGCAAATTTCAGAATTAGTGCGTGGCCTCTTCATTGCGAATTATCTCTGGAAATAAACTTTAGTTTTATTCACAACATTCTGATGTTTTCCGAAGGCTAAACTTGGCTCAGGAAGGCTGATGGGTCCAAAAGGTGTGTCTGTGGATCAGAACGGTCATGTTATCGTTGTGGACAACAAGGCCTGTACAGTTTTCATCTTCCAACCCAGCGGAAAACTGGTCACAAAGTTTGGCAGCAGGGGAAACGGTGACAGACAGTTTGCAGGTAGGTACACATCTATATCAGATGAAGGGCTGCAGACTGCGTTGTAACGCACAGATGCAAATTATATAAAATATTTCAGTTGATACATTTACGTCATCTCATTCATTGGTCCTGTATGTATTTAACCTAGCTGTTTCTTTCTGTGTAGGCCCACACTTTGCAGCAGTCAATAACAACAATGAAATTATCATCACAGACTTTCATAACCACTCTGTGAAGGTAAGCTTAAGGATTAAAGGGATAGTTCACCCAAAAAATGATGTTTATCTGCTTACCCCCAGGGCATTCAAGATTTTTGTTTCTTCAGTAGAACACAAACAAAGATTTTAAATTCCTAACATTATTAGGAAAGGCTATTTGCAAAGATTCATTAAAAGACATTATACTCACTGCTTCTGTAGGTGAGGCTGGATCATGAATGATTCACACGAACATAAATGCATTTCGGTGCGTTTCCCTTCAGAACCAAACGTAACATTAATCCTCCGTGTCTTCAGTCACTCAGATGTCGGGTGTAAATCACTACTGCTATGTTCATTTATACATTCAACAACAAAGCACCCCAATCTCTTAGGAGTCCTGCTTGTCTCTGAGTCTCGGTCTGATGATGGCTCACTCAGGGCGGGTCTGAGGTAAGACACCAGTTCGTTCTGTGTGACACGCTGCTGTCAATCAACTATTGTGGGCGTGGCTCACACCAACATGCATTTGAGAATGGCTTGATTTCAGAAGGGGCAACTCATTTTTACTAAATCAAAAGAAAACTACCTGTGGATCTTTATCAGTGTAGGGTGGTTGTTTACACACACTCCCAACACACATTTCAGTCCAAACAGCTTGTAAAAGTGCATGTGGAACCGGATAACCCCGTTAAGATTAAGAAGAAACATGCACAGACAAATCCAAATTAAACCAAATTTTACTAAAGAAGTAGAAAAGTTACCTACATTTTGGATACAGTGTGGGTAAGCAGATAAACATCACATCTTAAATTTTCTAGTGATGTAATCTCAAAACAATAATTTTATTGTCCTTCATTCCTAATGTGTGATGTTCTGTAATTAACATAATTTTGCTATATATTAATACTTTGAAATCTGTCTTATAGGTGTTTAATGCAGATGGAGAATTCTTGCTGAAGTTCGGCTCTAATGGTGAAGGGAATGGGCAGTTCAATGCTCCCACAGGGGTTGCTGTGGATGTCAATGGGAACATTATTGTGGCAGACTGGGGAAACAGTCGGATACAGGTAACGAGTCCTTGTGAGGTCTAGTATTAACTTTGACAATCCAAAATGTTAGTCAGTATAAACTACCTCCTATCTAGACAGAAACATTTAGCTGTCTGATATAATTAAAGCAGCTTACCTTTAAGAACTGTACTTAATGTCTGAAAAGAATGTAAATAGTTTTCTTAAAAAATATTTTTTCATTATTTATTCTATGTTCTGCACTTGAAAACACTTCAAAAATGTTTTATCCTAGCTTGTGAATTATCTCACAACATTAGTTTGAGTCAGAAGTCGGCAATGTTTGGAGGGCCGTTGTCCTGCAGAGTTTAGTTCTCACTTGCCTGGAAGTTTCAAGTACACCTAGTTAGACCTTAATTAGCAGGTTCAGGTGTGTTTGATTAGGGTTGGAGCTAAACTCTGCAGGGACACTGGCCCACGAGGGCCGAACTTGGTGACCCCTGACCTAAAGTTTTGGTTCTGAAGGATGTTTGAAGGTTTAAAAAAAAAATAATACTCACAAAAAGCTGCATTTATTAAAAAATTAGAGTAAAAACAGTTATACTGTGAAATACTATTACATATTATCTATCACTGTCAGGATTATTTGATTATTTATTAGAAACAGAAATCCTTTGTAACATTGTCTTTACTGTCAAAGTATTTTAATGAATCCTTGCTGAATAGAGGTATGTATATCTTTAAAAATGAAAAATCATACTGAGCCTTTCTCTCTCTCTCTCTCTCTCTCTCTCTAAAAAATACATATACAATAAAAATACTAAATAAAAAAACTAACACAATAAAACTCATAAATAAAAACATGATGACATAATAAAAAAACATGATTTTTGACAATTTAAAAAAAAACTTGAGTTATCTGTTTTTGCAAATAAACTCTTCATACACACACACACACACACAAATAAATATTAATTAAAGAAAATGCTAAAATGTAATAGAATTATTCTCATTCTCAGGTGTTTGACGGAAGTGGATCATTCCTGTCTTACATCAATACAGCAGCAGACCCTCTCTACGGGCCGCAGGGTCTCGCTCTGACCTCAGATGGCCATGTTGTGGTGGCTGATTCTGGGAACCACTGCTTTAAAGTGTACCGCTACTTGCAATGACTTCAGAGAGACTCTGATCTAAGACGGAAAGAGAATCAGTCATACTGTATGTGTCCAAATCTTGCACTTAATTTAATGTAATGGTATTTTTCCTCCTTGGTTTTCACATCTTTATGTATTTGTTACTATTGTCGGATGACCTTCTAAGAAGCCTACAGCTTGTAAACACTGTTTATGGGATGCCTTGGAATGCCTTTGCCAAACCTCCACACTCTACACTGTGGAAATACTGAGACGTCTGAATGCATTGGTGAGTGAACTGCTACCTGAGCTCAAACTCTGCTCCTATGTGCTGCATGTGTGAACCATGCATGCGCCGCCAACTTTTGGACACATCCGAGTCCCATCTGACTTCTAGGATGCTGTTAGAACACTTTCAACACTTTTATGAACCTTTTGATAGGGATATGGTATGAAGATACTCGTGTCTCATGCAGCCAAGAGAGCAGAATGCGATATCTCATGTCCTCAAGCTTTAGCATTCCCTCCTCGACCGGTTCGGATCTTACAGTTGATTAATAAACTCTGTCAAATGTTTGGAATAACTATGATTTCTTTCATGTAATAAAGTATTTTAAGCTCATCAAGGCTGCATTTATTTGATCAAAAATACAGTAAAAACGGTAATATTGCTAAATATTATTAGAGTTTAAAATACCTTTTCTATTTAAATATATTTTAAAATACAATTTATTCCTGTGATGGAAAACTTTTTTTAGCATCATTACACTAGTTACACATGATCCTAAAGAAATCATTCGATTTGCTGCTCAGGAAACAATTCCTAACATTAACAAGATTGAACTATTGTGCTGCTTAATTTTGTAAAATGTGGAAACCAAGATACACTACTAATAAAGTTATCAAAAAGCTTAAATCAGTTATTTAAAAGCAACAATAAAGACTTTTATAACATTAGAAAGGATTTCTATTTAAATGTAATTATAAGCAATATATATATATATATATATACATTTCAACATTGATAATAATTTATTATTAATTAATAATTATTAATAACTGATCATCAAATAATCATATTGGAAAGATTTCAGAGGATGGTTTCGATGTTAAAGAATGATTTCTTGATGTGACACTAAAGACTGGAGTAATGATGCTGAAAATTCAGCTTTACCATCGTTGGAATAAATTATATATATTCAAATGGAAACTGTTATTTTAAATTGCAATGATATTTTACAGTATTGCTGTTTTCACTGTATTATTTCTATTTAAATTTATGCAACATTGGTGAGCTTAAGGCACTTAACAACACTTAACACTTGTTGACTGGTAGTATCGGCCTGATTATAGTTTCACAAACTCTGATCCTATTCCACTTGTGTCGGTTTAATTCATAATTTTCAGTGCAACTGCAATAAGCAAAATAACAGTGTGGTATAGAAACATCACCAATAACATCGGAGTTATTTGTCGTGTGTTGTGACATACTGTGTGTACGTGTGTAAGAGACTAACAGTAGATTACACAACACACTGTTGCCTTGCATACTAGAATGAAACTAGCAGCATATGGCTCTTTATTTAGAAAATATTAGGACTCTCTATTTTCCTTACAAATATTATTAAAAAACTGGAAATATCTATATATTTGTGTATTTATCGTAAATAATGTTTCAAAGGAAAGATGTTTGGGTTTCAAATGAAAACGTAGTTAAAAGCCAAACATTTTCAAAGAACCGATTTTGATTTGTTGATCATTCTCTTGTGTATCCCAGGACTCTTAGAGGCATGATTCACATACTGTAGTAGTAATGATGTCATACACATTTCATCTGAATGGCAATAGTATTTCATCATCATTACAATGCAAAGGTCATTTGATTCCAGAATGTGTTTATTTTGTTTTGGTACAGTTCGTCTGTAAATTGTTTGCATATGCAGAATGTGCTGATTTGCTTTCTTTTCTGTATATAAGGATTGTGTGTAAAGAATGTTTTGTATGTTCATCAGAAAATAATTTTACTTGAATGTTATTGGATTTATGTCTGAACAAAAGAAATCAGCCTTAACATTTACATCCTGCAACATTTCTCTTTATTTTCACTTAATTGATGAAAATGGTTTCAGTGGAATACTTTTATTTGGTTTATCTAGTTGATGTGTGCCTGTTTACGATTTATGACAATAATCCTGCTTGGACTGTGTTGATTTTTTTTTTTTTTTTATTAATATCGCTTTCACGTCATATCAATATCATGCTAACGTACAGCGCATTAAAAAGTGACTTTGGAAAAGCTTGTTGTCCTGTATTGTATTAATTAGCAAAAATGTAAATGCTATTATTTTATTTGCAACAATTTTATATTGTCCCTTTAAAACTTCAATATTTAAAACTACTGAATTAAGTAAATAAATTTTTTTCAAATGTAATTTATTCCTGTCATGCAAAGCTGAATAATCAGCATCATTACTCCAAGCTTCGGTGTCACGTGATCCTTCAGAAATTATTTTAAAATGCGGATTTGCTGCTTCAACATTACTCATCATCAATGTAGAAATCAATTTTGATGTTTAATATTTGTATAAACAGTGAGTTAAATCTAAATTCAGCCTATAATTTGAGAATAATTTAGCAAATTCATTAAATCTTCTGTTCATAACAGACTCCAGTCACATGAGTAGCCACATAAAAATGATTTTATTTTCCACAGAGCGGGTCACTTCCTGGGTTTTTACAATTTGGCCAGCTTAACATAAAACAAAACAAAATAAACACTGATTTGGTGAACACAGAATTTTACCCTAATAAAAACATAACCATTCGATATCCAAACCTACATATAATACACTATAACAATGCTAAATTGTTAAACAGAAAGACAGACAGACAAAATGAGGCACAGTTTTGATTAGGAGTGATAGACAGCAGCTTCAGAGGGGCTCCTGTATGTCTTTGATGCATCAGCGTAGGTCACTTCTGAAAGAGTTGTGTCTGAATGAGTCAGTTTCTAATAAATTAAAAAGCGTCCGTTTGCTTTACATTATAAAGTGTACAATTTTTCAAATTTACAAATAAATATTCAAAAGGTCAACACATGCAGTTTTAAACAGAGTCAAATACTGTAGGTGTTTATTCAAGTCCAAGTGAAAAATTTATCCCGTGCACAATTCCAATTATGATGGGTTGCCAGGCCACCAGGTACCTCAACCAATCTAGAAGTTGTCCGTATAAAACATGTGTTCTCTCCCAGCTGATGTTCAGAGTCAAGGCGGAAATATTACAAATGGCAATCTAAAAACATGATATTTCAAAAACATCCTCAGTATGAATATATACACGTGTATGTGTATATGTGTCAGACCACAAGATTTTACCACAGATAACATATAAATGTTTTCATTTAAGTTTAGAAACTAGGTAACTTGCAAAATATTAATCATATTATGAGGTCCTTCACATATAAATGTGTAAAATCCACAATATACATACAGGTGCTGGTCATATAATTAGAATATCTTCAAAAAGTAGATTTATTTCACTAATTCCATTCAAAAAGTGAAACTCGTATCATGTTGTTTCATTCCACACAGACTGACATATTTCATGTGCTTATTTCTTTTAATTTTGATGATTATAAAGAAAGGATTTTTAGAAACCTTGGCCAACTGAAAAGTATGAGCATGTACAGCACTCAATGCTTAGTTGGGGCTACTTTTGGCTGGATTCCTGCAGCAGTGTGGTGTGGCATGGAGTCGATCAGTCTGTGGCACTGTTCAGGTGTTATGAGAACACAGGATGCTCTGATAGTAGTCTCGCGTAGCCAGACCTTCAGACTGACGGCTGAAATAAACGCGACACTCGCGCCCCCCGGAAATCCGCACAAAACGTGACATCTGAGGCTGAGACTACTCTGATAGTGTCCTTCAGCTCTTCTGCATTGTTGGGTCTGGCGTATCGCATCTTCCTCTTCCAAGGTTACGGTCAGACGAGTTTGCTGGCCAATTAAGAACAGGGATACCATGGTCCTTAAACCAGATACTGGTAGCTTTGGCACTGTGTGCAGGTGCCAAATCCTGTTGGTACATGAAATCTGCATCTTCATAAAGTTGGTCAGCAGCAGGAAGCATGAAGTGCTCTAAAATATCCTAGTACACAGCTGCGTTGACCTTGGACCTCAGAAAACACAATATACCAACACCAGCAGATGACGTGGCAAACCATCACTGACTTGAAATTTTACAGTGGACCTCAAGCAACGTAGATTCTGTGGCTCTCCTCTCTTCCCATGTCTTGCATACATCTGTGCGTAGTGGTTCTTGAAGCACTGACTCCAGCTGCAGTCCACTCTTTGTGAATCTCACACACATTTTTGAATGGGGTTTGTTTCACAATTCTCTCCAGGGTGCAGTTATCCCTATTGCTTGTACACTTTTTTTCTACCACATTATCTTCCCTTCGCCTCTCTTTTAATGTGCTTAGACACAGAGCTCTGTGAACAGCCAGCCTCTTTTGCAATGAGCTTTTGTGTCTTGCCTTCCTTGTGCAAGGTGTCAATGGTCGTCTTTTGGACAACTGTCAAAACATCAGTCTTCTCCATGATTGTGTAGCCTACAGAACTAGACTGAGAGACCATTTAAAAGGTGTTTGCAGGTGTTTTGAGTTAATTAGCTGAATAGAGTGGCACCAGGTGTCTTCAACACTGAACCTTTTCACAATATTCTAATTTTCTGAGATGCTGAATTTGGGGTTTTCATTAGTTGTCAGTTATAATCATCACAATTAAAAGCAATGAACACATGAAATATATCAGTCTGAGTGGAATGAATGTATACATTATAAAAGTTTCACTTCTTGAATGGAATTAGTGAAATAAATCAACTTTTTGAAGCTATTCTAATTTTATGACCAGCACCTGTGTATCATACACAAGTAATTAATGATTTTACGAAACTATTTTATTCAGATAGCATGCTTTTAATTGATCAAAAAAATATTAAAAACATGTATCACAGTTTCCAAAAAAGTATTAAAGGAATAGTTCACCCAAAAATGAAAATTCTGTCATCATTTACTCACTCTCAAGTAGTTTCAAACCTGTGTGAATTTCTTTGTTCTTCAGAACACAAAGGGAGATATTTTGAAAGTTTGTAACGACGCTGTTTTAACTTCCACAGCATTTTTTTCCCTACTATGGAAGTCTATTTGGAATTACTTGAGGGTGAGTAAATGATGAATTTTCATATTTGGGTGAGCCACGCCTTTAAGCAGAGTGTTTTCAACATTAATGTAATACATTAGATATTAAAACTCAATACAATAGAAAACGTGTATCTTAAATTGTAATAATATTTCATAATATTCCTGTTTTTCCTATATTTTTGACCACATAAAAAACTCTTACTGACCCCAAACATTTGGATGGCAGTGTAGGTGTTCTGTGAACCCAGTAATTATAAAACTGAATGTCTTGTATGTAAATTATGACCAATTTAACTAAATTCAAGGATACGGGTTATTCATCATCTTTTTGAGGTCCACCTTCTCATTGCAGTATGGACACGTCTGCTTTTTTCCCACGATGCACCAGCCACGAATACAGAATTCATGAAATCTATTAATCATAGGTAGTTAAGGATAAACAATCATTTTACTAACAATTGTTTACAGAAATTTCTGATTGCTTCCTCCTACAATAAACAGCTAGTCATTTAAAACAAATCAAATTCAAACATGTCAAAATTAATTAGCTAAGCATTTAAACATGCACTTTTCTTTTTTAATTATAACAATAAACCTTGTTTCCTGTTAAGAATAACAGAACAGAGGAGGTTCAGGGGAAATAAAGGATACATGTGGTTACAGGAGAGCTGGTAGGTGTCCTCAATGATGCCTTCCTCATCTACATCCACAAAAATCTTCTGACCACACACGGCACACACATCATTACTGAGGTTTCGGGACGGCATACCACCCATGTTATAATACTGAAGGCGGCAGGCAGAAAAAAAAACAAAGAACGACTAAAACGTTTATTTTTTGGAAACTGAAACATTCTTAAAGAAGTGGTTCACCCAAAAATGCTACTTTTATAAGAAATGTTTCTTTTTGGGTGAACTGTTCTTTTAAACATTGCTGGATATCTGAGAATAAATTGATTTAAGGCTTAAGAATTACATTAATATTACATTAATAATATGCATTTTTGGATGATGAAATGAAAATGTATTTACCCCTATTGTGGATGCCATGTAGTCTGAGCAGATTTCAGCAAAGTCCCGTCCCATTACCCCATAGTACAGACCATAGAAAAGCATAATAACACCCACATCCATTGAATCCTCTGCTTTAATTCTGAAAAAAAAGGATACACAATAAAATAATAATATTGTAGTTAAACTACATTTGTAGTTTGCAGGACGGTGGGTCTGTAGAATTGTTCTCAAAATGGCAAAATTAGACAATCATATGTCTATGAAGCAAATGTCACCCCAGAAGTATAAATCCATTTCTATTCAGACTGAATGTCACCAAGGGAGTAATTCCTTCCAATTAGCATGCCATTGTCTCATTGCATTACCATGGAAACTAAACTCAAATGAAGCCAAATACTGTGATACTTTAGGATTTTTTGAGTCAGAATAAAGGTACCCTTTCACTTCTAAGCAAACATGTCAAAACAGCATGTTTCTGATGTCAAACAAGTTCACACACCTGAAAAAAACGTTGAATCCAAACATGGTAAACATAATGGCGAGGTATCCAATCACACCCACAGCGTAGCTCAGCTTATAAATGAGGAGGAACCACTTATACACCATCCTGCAGGAGTGAAACGAAGCATTATTTTAGAACATATTCAATATAACAAAAGCAAAACATTCGCCAACTATAATGCAGTCATAAAACTAACTTACAGAGGTGCTGTTAGTTATATTTAAAACTTATGAAGGCCCCACTACTGTCTAACAAAATATAGTTATGAAAGTCTACACACCTGTAAAAGCCAATAAAATATATTTTTGGTATTTCTGCTAATAATTACAAGTTTTTGAATTTTGGAATTAAATTAATATTTATTGAAGAACAAAAAATGTTGTTTTCTGTTTTTCATTGATGTACTTAATTTAAATCAGAGTTAGATTATTGTAATTTATTAAAATAATTCATCTATATTTAAGTCATCCTATGGCATACTTGAACGTTTTCTGATGCCCCGGTTGAGAACCCCTGCTTAAAAGGAAAAGAAAATCTAAAATTCAAAAGTCAATAACAAAAAGTCATCAAGTTTGGTAATTTCGGTCAAAAGCAAAACTTTTTTATGCTTCAGTGGAACACTAAAGACATTTCTAGGAATATCACATTTATGGTGGACATTTGCCTTTTTTACCTTTGATAACATTTGATTAAAATGTACTTTTATTGTATAGTTTGACTGTTCCTCAAAACTTCAAAACAAAAGATAAAAAGCAATAGTTTAAGTACAACATATAGGTTAGCAAATGCAAATCATTACCTTGGCGTTCTGCAGGACAGTGGCTTGCGTGTGGCTCTGAATATGACATAGCTGGTGATGACGGAGAACATGCCCCATGTGGACAGGAAACGCCACCAGTAAAGCTTAACGGTAAAGTAAAGAGGAACCACCCACATCTGCAATAGTGTGACCATCTACAAGAAAAACAACATTAACAACATTCAATAACTGCTTCATAGCATGGTGATGTTTTAAATCCTAAAATGTATAACATGGCACTCACATTGTAAGATCTGCCGTGTCTTTGTTTCCACTGAACCAGGACAATCTGAGCCACCACCAGCGTAGCAATGAGAATCAACACCATCTCGGCATGCATGGCCTCATGGCCTCTGTGCTTCACGTGCAACCTCTCGTGCTGCATCCTGAAGTCACACACACACAAAAAGTCACACAAAGAAACAGGCAGAGAATGTTTATGCCATGAAATCAAAGCTAAAACAGAGATGAATGCGCCTAAATGCACAAGATAATGATATAGAAAAATAGGCCAGGAGATCGTGAAAAAACGCTTGTTCATTTTGCAGGATCATACACGAGGCCAGACCTACTGAGGCCACCTGCACGACACTGATGGTGTTCATTTATAATAATGACACACAAATGCTCTAGAAACTATTTTTATACAATCATAAGATACTAAAAAGACAGTTTGGAAAAAAAAACATTTTTACCTTTCAGAACCACACATTATTCTACGCAACAATCAAATAAAAAGTGATCGTAAAGGTACTTACTTCCAAGATTCTCTGTGGGACATTTTCAAAGGATCATCCTGTGAAACAAAGCAAGAAAGAAAAAAGAAAGTAAGTTACCAATCCACACACAGTGATCTTCATATTTGCAGGATTACAATTGGACATGTTTGATCAGCGTGTTTCATTATTTTACAATTATTCTGCTCGTAGTCTGTTTAACCAAACCATATGTGACAATAACCCATTTGTTGACACTGAGACTTATACATCATGTGAATGCTGAATAAATATGCTTTTCAATCATGTATTGTCGAGATACAACTTTTTGAAAATATTTAAAGTTCAAGTACAAGTGAAGTCTAAAACTACTAATTATAGTAACCTACTATTACTAATCAAAAATTAGGTTTTGATATATTTACAGTAGGAAATTAAAAAAAAATTATCTTTACTAAATATGATTTTTGGCATAATAGAAACATGTATAATTTTGAACCATACATTGAATTGCTGGCTATTGCTGCAAACATAATACTTCGGTTTTGTGGTCCAAGCTCACATATAAGATATCACCCTTCAGGTTTTACAAGACATCTGAACTGGATTTATATTACCATCCCAACACATATTGATTTAGTGACTTCTGCCTACTGTCCAGTCAGAATCCGCTATTCCAGCGAGTCACATAATTGAGTGCAGCTGGGTCCCACAAGTAAAGATCTAGCCTATTCATTTCCCCCATTAAAGAACAGATTTTAATCATAACCCCTTAAATGTTCAAAAAAGCCTACTTTAAGCTACAAAGTTTTTTATGCTTTACAACACAAAGGAAGATATTCTTTTCAGAAACGTATTTATCAGATTTAGTTTTGTTGATTCCATCAATACGTTACTTCAACTTAATGTTGCTAAGGTGATTGGGGCAGTTGCTAGGGTGTTGCTATGCGGTTGCTAGGTTATTTTGGTGGTAGCATTATTATGTTACTAACATGTTGTTAGCCTAATAAGCTAGTTAATAGCATGATTAGCATGTCACTAGCATGTTGCTAACATGATTGGCAAGTTAACGTCGTGAGCATGATTATGGCATTATCATCATGTTACTAGCACGTTGCTAGGATGTTACTAGCATGATTAGCATGATACTAGCATGATTAACATGTCACTAGCATGGTGTTAGCATTATTTTATCATGGTTAACATGTTACTAACATGATTATATTATGATAAGCATAAGATACGCAAGAATATAACATGATTAGCATGTTACTAGCACATTTTTAGCATGATTAGCTAGCTACTATTAGCATGTTGACGTAGATAAGTTAGGCCTCGTCTACACTGCAAGTGTTGATGCCCAATTCTGATTTGTTGCCTATATCTGATTTGTTTTGGTTGTCCGTTTACACGTGTTTTTAATGCAGACCCATTTCTGATTCATGTGTTTAAATTATTTTGCAGCCTCACCTGCTTCTTCTTGAGAATGAGAATAATATCACTTAAGTGTGTTCATTGTAAATAAACTGATTAGGCCTATTAAAGCTCCAAAAGCAGTTTAATGAAGTGCAGAGAGTGATTCCATACACTCTTTTATTGTTAGATTAACAGATAGGCTATTTGCACGTATTTAATGTTGAACATCAGATATCCTGATCAGCTCCCCAAGCGTTCACTTAAGACAGAACAGGTATGTTTGAGTAAATACTTAAATAGCCAACTATAATTCTGTCTTATGTGTGTTTGTCGGGATCTTGCGCTCTTCTGATGACCGTCAGCGCGAGAAGCAAGCGGAGAAAGGGTAGACCTAATCCTCTCAGAAAATGCTTAATTACCATTTGGATTGGAATCGCCGGCCGAGGACTTAATAAACTAACTTTTGCGAAAACCTCAAATTCCAAAAAAATAATAATAATTCACATATGACCACATTAAGCCGTGGAGAAGTACAACATTGTCACACTTTAAATGACGTATAAAGTATATAGATATATAAAGAATTCCATTTGTAAAGTGTATTTGTACTAATCTTAAAGCTAACAAATGCTTCTAGTTTTATTCATTTTGGGTTTGGGGAAAAAAACTTGTGTTTTTGAGCAGTTTATTTTTAGCAAAGAGGGATTTGAGAAAATGATTGGCACACTGGACAAGAGATAGCAAAAGAAATGTTACATCCTGCTTAAATCTTTTGGGACAACATGTAAAAATATAAAAATGGGTATATCTGTACTTTTGACTTTTTAATTTTATTTTAAAGTTAATTTAATGTAGTTTAATTCAGTACTGTATAAATGTTACTGTTATTTAATTTTGTACAATTTAGTTTTAATTTGAAAACATATTTTATTTCTAGTTGCTGCTAGATTGCACTGTATACTGTCTCTCAGTTGAGAAACACAGATTTCAACATTATTAGTAATCTAATGTGTGCAGTTTCCTTGATAACAAGTAAGTGGAGTCATACCACTTGTTTATCGTATCGCAAATCTCAATTTTGACCTAAAAAAAATTGCAATGTGACATTTTTCCTGAAACCGATCACAAATATCCAAATGCATGCGTTTTTCCTGTTTACACTGTCATGGATCAGATCCGACCCGTCACATATGAGCAAAACAAAATCGGATTGGGTCCCACTTAAGTTTCTGACAGTGTAAACGAGGCCGTAGAAACAGTAGTGAAAGGTTTAAATGTATTAGAAGTAGTACATAAGTGTGATTGGCTGCAGTGTGTTTAGATCAGAGCTTTGACAGTCGGAGCCGGCCCAGTCTGAACATCCCGTGAATGGGAGTCTATGGGATGTTTATGATTTATAACGTAAATCTTCATTTTTATGGATCAGTCTAAAAAGAGTCAGACCTTAGGTCTTAAGATGTGGGCTGAGTTTGGAGTTGGTAGAGTTAAAGCTCTAGGAGGATTACATTTTAGTCTTAAAATAATGATAACATTATTATTACGTATATATATATTTAAGTTGCTTTCTCAAGCCAACATAATAAGCTTAAATTAGTGGCAATCAAATGTTCCTGCCACGTTAAAAGGCGTTTTACTTGTAGCCAGTTTTCAAAACAAACAACCGTACAAAACTAGATGACCAGCTCCCATAAGAACCTGACCTTATCTGCACCACACAGATTTTGATGAAGACAGGGGTAAACAGACTACTTCCTAATAATGCCAGTGTACTAGCTAACGTTGGCTAGCTGCTTAACCTTAGCTGGTAATGTTAGTGTTAGCTAGAACAGCTATCGCACATGCTACAAAACCTCACATGTTGTGATTATTTTGCACTGTCTATCTATAGAATACAGAATCGAGTACCTGGGGTTGCAAGCCAGCCATTATTAATATCGGTCTAGATTGCAGTCATCTATTAATGGCTCCGTTTCTACCGGCAGACATCCTGATCGTGTTGCATGACTCGTGAATGAGTCCTTCTTGTGAGTCGAATCTTTTCAATGAATCTTCTGAAACTGTGCATGAATGGGACTAGAAAAGATTCACTTCCAAATCAGTTTGGGTCCGAGCGGTTTTCGAGTCATTTACCCAGCCGACTGATTTTTTTTTTTTTTTGTGATGGGGTCAAGCCATGACGCGGAAGGATCATTGAATCGTCTTTATTTGGATCTCTGGAGTGAACAGTGTTCATTATGTGTTCATGACGGGCTGTTGGCACCCGTCTGCGCAGGAGCAGCACTCGCTCGCACGTCAACATTTGGCTGTAAACCTATTAGATTGTCAGTAGATTTCTGTTTCTGTTTCTCACATTAGCCTATTAAAAATCTGCTAACATACGTTAAATTAGGCTACAGTTTGAGATCAATCCAAACTCAAATTTCATCCAATCAAAGGATAATTTTGCATGAATGCAGCTCTTAACTCTTTCTTAATTGGTTAACCCTGTAAACTTGCACTAAGAAAGAACACTATAGAAAATAAATTATGCTAGGAAAAATAATGTTTTTGGAACTTAATTACAAAATATAATAATGATAAAAAAAAAAGTTATGTTCATATGCAAAAATATGTTTATATGGCCAAAAAAGTGTAAATCGTAAAATATTACTAACAATGCAAATGTTATTCTTACATTTTCTTTTTTAGAAATAAAAAGATGAAAATTGTTGTAATTCAAATACATAATTAAAAATATGCTTTTATAGGGCTATAGAGTGACTGAGAGCATTAGTGTTTTTAATATAAATATTTCACATTCGGTACAAAGTGTCTGTTTGTCATAGTCATGTCTGTTGACTCTGAGTCAAAAGTCAGAGATGTGGGTGGGTGAGGATATGGCACAATAGATCACATTGGCCAAACAAACAGCAATAGTTTACTTGCTGAGTAATGCAAATTTAACAGAACATACATGTTTCTCAACTCAACATGCTTTTGTGCTTAAAATCTCAACATCAAAACCTTAACTGTGTTTTCATAGAAATCATTGTACTAAAAATACATTTTTTTAAAATGCAATTTTCAGCAAAACGCTGTAATTAATTTCTTTATTCACATTTCTGTATTCTTCTGTTAGCAGCAGGAGTGGTAATTTAATTCAAATGCTGCCAGAAGTCAGGAGCTCTATTACAAAATCTGCTTCTTCTTTTTCTTTTACTTTTAATATTAACAGCCATTTATAATATATGGACAGTTTATTGCTATAGTTTGTTTATTACATTAAATTATTTATTTTAATAGACATATACATTGATTGCTTCATGATTATTTATCACTGCTTTCATGCCATTTCTTCATTTCCCAAAAATGATGCCGTCCCTGAGCTGATTACCAAAAGCGGCACCTCAAAAATTAAAGATTAACCAGCACTGCAGTCCCTCCTGTTCCAGTGCGGGGGGCTCATCTGGTATAAATTTTGGGAGAGCAGCACTGAATTATCTACAGCTGTAAACCTCACACTTTTACTGGAACTGAAGTGCGAGCTCCACAAAAATGAAGCTTCGCTTTTTACTTTGCCTGTGTATTGTAGGAGCTCTTGCGCAGTCTGACTATGATGACGAAGATGGAGTGGTAAATATTATTTAGAACAATATTGCCAAGAAATATATATATTTACCCTTTGATAATTATTGTTTGCTTTCTGTCCCACTTTTTTATTTTAGGAAGTCAAAAAAGATGTAAGTCTTCATACAAGCATTTTCAAACAATTACAAAATGCCGTGACGTAACATTATTAATTGGATTTTGTATTGCTTTTAGCCTAAAGAAGTAGATCCCAGGGGTCATCGTCCTGTCAGTAGAGGTCGTGAGACATACTCCTCAGGCCCAGCTGCCACACTCCCCATCAGCGGGGGAAGCCGTTATCGGGGAAGACCAACCGCAGCACCGGTGGGAAGAGCAGTGGCACAGGAGAAGGAAGAGCAGCCAGAATCGGGTGGATGTACCCACATGTCTGAGAAAATGGTCAGAATGCTCAAGTGTTTTGATTCTGCTTGTACAATATGATTTTAGATAGGCAAATCATTGAATAAGATAACAAATATTGCAGGAGATCTTAATAACAATTACAGAGCTTTAAATCAATGAAATAACAAAATGTTCAATTTTGGGGAGACCAAATGTACAGAATTAATAATCTCACACTGCAAACCCATTTTGTCAGCCATTAATCTGAATATTAGTGTTTATGATGGTTACAAACCATACACTCT
>JAUMHI010000033.1:12796501-12807825 GCA_032359435.1 Enteromius unitaeniatus | reverse complement strand
ATCTCACACTGCAAACCCATTTTGTCAGCCATTAATCTGAATATTAGTGTTTATGATGGTTACAAACCATACACTCTGAAGCAAACCAAAAATGCTTCAGGATGCAATATAAGAACCTTTTTTGTCTAAATAGTTCCCTAAAGTTTAGAAAGACCTAAAGGCCTAAATTATTCTATGGCATTACTGTGAAGTTAATATTGCACAAAACACAATTCAAATCTGTTGTTTCTCTCTCTCTCTCTCTCTCTCTCTCTCTCTCTCCAGGGTGTGTTGTGTCCCACAGGTTGTGATCTAAAGAAAACCCTCCTGAAGCAAGAACGTAACGTGAGGCCAACTGTAGATCAGCTCAGAAGATCTGTGGATGAGTTGACCCAGTCCACAAACACTGTCTATGGCTATGTCACGGATATGACCGCAGAAGTAGCACAAAGACAAAGAGTCAACGAGGGTAACTATACTTTCTAAGAGAGCAAAGAATATTTGTTTTATTCTGCAGGTAACAGTCTATTGTGATCAGACAAGAATAGCTCTTGATTGGTGTTCCTGTAGCTCATGGGTAGGACATGGGTTTACTTATCAAATCTGCCAAATAAGTAATTGTAGCCGTTGTCAACCAATTTTTCATTAATTAGGAATTCTGAATTATTTAACACCGTTTGTTTTCCTTCACAGGCAATGGTTTACTGGTTGGCCAATACACAGATAGCCTAGAGACCCAGCATGCTTTTATCAAGGATGCTGTGGATGTCACCTTCCCCCAGAACATCAAAATCCTACAGGGTGTGCTTGACAAGATCCGTGATAAGATTCAGCGTTTGGAGAAAGCCATCACTTCTCAGAGAGCCAAGTGCCAAGTGCCTTGTAAAGTCAGCTGCCCGATTCCTGTGGTTTCCGGCAAGGAGTGCGAAGACATCATTCGCAAAGGAGGAGAGGATTCTCAGATGTACCTCATACGGCCTGATCCACTCAGCACGCCGTACAAGGTCTTCTGCGATCAGACGAGTAAAAACGGAGGTATGTCCACTTTGATCCTTTTAAACAAACCCCTAACCCTAACGTAACTCAGGATCTCAAAATCATGTGGGCTGCGAAGGAAAGTTATTAAAAAGGCGTTTCTGTTACATTTTGTAATACCTTCAAATCAAAATGTTCAGTAAGTAGCTCTGAAAGTGCATTCAGCTTTATCTGAAACGGATGAATGTGACCAAAAATGCTATCAAAAACTAAGTTAAGATAAAAAGCTCAATTTACTTAACCGACATAGCTAGATACTACAAGTCTTTGAGCTCTTATATTGTGTCTCTTATTTCACACAACTCATTCCTGAGTGCTCCACATACACAGTGCTGTACCGGGTGAGCTACCAAGCAAGTTTACTGACGTAAACAGCAAGTTTTCTTGTCAGAAAACCCATACAGTATGTTACGCAAATTAATGATCAAATCATCAGTCATGCTTTGAGGTCAAGTGTTCAGTGTTTAAGTGGTCATGACATTATGCAAGGAACCTTTCGAAAATAACTCTCTGTTAATCGATAATCTGCCTTGTCATCATAATTTTTGTGCAAAGCAATAGCAAAGTTATTGATGTTTTACTGCCAGTAGTGTTTGTTTCAGTCAGGCACATTTTACACAATCATCATTATAAACTTCTCTACTATTCCACAGGTTGGGTGCTCATTCAGAACCGTATGGATGGCAGTGTTGATTTTGGCAGGCGTTGGGATGACTACCGAAGAGGCTTTGGAAACATTGCATTTGATGTGGGCAAAGGCCACTGCCAGACTCCTGGTGAGCTATGGCTTTTAAATGATGTGTGGTGATTTAGCATGTGGGAGTTTTACTGACATAACCTAAAGTATCTAGACAAGAACTTAAAGGAACACTTTTATTTTTATTTTTTTAAATAGGCTCATTTTCCATAAAGAGTTAAACAGATGAGTTTTACCATTTTTGAATCCAATCTGGCAGTAGCACTTTTACCTTAGCTTAGCATAGATCACTGAATCTAATTAGACCATTAGCATCTCGCTCAAAAATGACCAAGGAATTTTGATAATTTTGCTATTTAAAGCTGGACTCTTCTGTAGTTAGATCACAGGCACAATAATATTATGCAGCTCCTGAAAATAATCCCCAGCATTTTCAGGTGCTGCGTAATATCATTGTGCCTGCTGCAGCAATGTTACAGCAGCAAAGTTCCTTGATTATTACGCCGGAGTTAGAATATAGTTCCTAGCCATATCGGCCTAGAAAAATGCAACTTTTCATTTTCTGTTGGTCTTAGTACAAGTTGTAACTACAGAAGGGTCAAGCATGAAATAGGAAAATTATAAAAATTATTTCTCATTTTTTGAACAAGATGCCAATAGTCTAATCCGATTCAATGATCTATGCTAAGCTAAGATAGAAGGGCTACAGCCAGACCTGGTGATTGGGTGAATCCAAAAATGGCAAACTCAACTGTTTACCTCTGGAGGAGTTGGACAATGAGTCTGTTTATTTATGTATTTCTTTTAAGTGGAGTGTTCCTTTAAAACGTACCCTAGCAGTGTGTATTATGTGGTTAAACCCTGCAGAAAAGACAAGTATATGTTGTGTTTTGGATGCTGGTATGTTGATTTCCTTAACCAGGCTTCGTAACAAGCTAAACCAAAAGCCCATTACAACTAAACCATCATAATCCAGTCTAGACCAGCATAGAAGCTAGTTTTTTCAGCAGGGTTAACATTAACTGACTCTTCTTATCAACTCATCCTCTAATGTACTTGTTGTGGACTGTTTTAGGAGAGTACTGGTTGGGTAACGACCGTATTAGTCATCTTACAAAGATGGGTCCTACTGAGCTTCTGGTTGAATTGGAAGACTGGTCTGGTTCAAAGGTCTATGCTCAGTATGAGCAGTTCACTGTGCAGGGTGAAGCCACAAACTACATCCTAGCAGTCGGTCGTTACTCAGGAACAGCTGGAAACACATTCTTGGATGGTGCATCAGAACTATTTGGAGAGAACCGTACCATGACCATTCATAACGGCATGATGTTCAGCACCTACGACAGAGATAATGATAAATGGTGCGTATGTTTCTAAGAGTATGTCCTCGTTATGGCCAAATTGAAAACTACAAGGATAAGTTGTGCAGTATCTAATATGTCCTTTCTCTTTCCAATTGTCTGAATCTCAAACAGGATTCCTGGCGATCCTTCTAAGCAGTGTTCAAAAGAAGATGGTGGAGGATGGTGGTACAACCGATGCCACTCTTGTAATCCTAATGGGCGATACTACTGGGGAGGATCTTATACAAAAAACATGGCCAAGCATGGGACAGATGATGGCATTGTCTGGATGAACTGGAAGGGCTCGTGGTATTCGCTCAAATCTATCAGCATGAAGATCAGACCTTACTTTAAACAATAATAAAACTTCAAGTAAATTGAAATGAAATGCAGAAGGATTGTCCATTCTTGAGCACATTCCTCATTAGCACTCATTTTGTTAAGACTTTTTTGAGAATAGGAGGATATGAAACCTAAACATAAACAATTCAAGAGACAGTCAGAGTTCATAGATGCATAAAAAAGAGTGAAAAGACTTGAGACAGTGTCATTGTAAATGTATATAAAAAAAATATGAAAAAATGTAACACAAGATGTAACACAAGGACTGTAACAAGTATTGTAAGGAATGTCAGAACATGCCTAATTCTCATTAAAGCTGACTTATTAAAAAAAAATGGAATTTTCATGATTGAGTTTGACCTTTTCAACTTCTAAATAAACTTTCTTACAATACTATTTTTACATCTCTCGCAAGTTTATATACATGCATCACAGGAGAATTCTTCTTTGTCATGAAAACTTTCACCACATTTCAAACTGTGTTTCCATTCTTATGAAATTATTGTAATACTATACTATACTATACTATACTATACTATTTTAATTAAAAAAAATAAATAAATAAGCAAAATGTATTTGTATTTACATTTGTAGCTATATTGTATATATCCTAAACAGAAACAATTAAATAATTTCTTGTTTAATTTTGAATTAAATTGAATATAATTGAAATTATATCTTGGTTGGAATTGACACCAATAAAATGTTCTGCTCACAAGTAATATTTTTCTTGGTAAACCGGTATATTAACTAATAAATAAATAAAACTTCATTTAGGGCAGAATAGTTTGTTATGGTGCAAACAATGCAGTTTTAATGTGACATATATTTAACTAAAAGGGAAAAAAATGTGAAATACTTAAAATCATTCCCTGAGACATGAAATAAGCCAAAGACACATTGAAACATAAATATTCATATGCATATTCATATATTAAACATTCTGACTGATATTTATTTGAAACTAACACAGGTCAACAAAAATGGTTTTTCATAGTTTTTAGATATTTTATTGAGGTATTTAGTACATTGTGTATGACATGCTTGTGTGTAAAATGGTATTTGTACAGTCTCTCATGCAAATTTGTTCTGCATCACAATTAAGACAGAAACTAGTGGATTTCTTTCTTTCTTTTTTTTTACTGCTGTAAAAATAGTGATACTTGTATCTTTATAACACTATACATGGAATACTTCACATAAGTTAGATGTACACTTTTAAGAAGAAAGAGAATATGAAACTGTTAAACATGATATTGGCAAAATAAATGGAACAGTGGTCAAATAAATATATAGTAAATAGATAACAAACAAAGTCACAAGAAATAAGTACAGTATTTGCCAGTATATTACTCATATATTAAACCATACAGAATGTCAGACAAAAATAACCCTTCATATTACTAATCTAGGCCTAAATCGTATTAAATACCTTATAGGAGTTATTCTAAAATCACCTGATGCTGCTCAATGTCTTCAAACTTTGTAAGCAGCTCAGTGCGAACAATGGGAATTTTTCTGTATGAGAGGGACACATTAGGCCTATCAACAGACTGAAGTATTAGTTTTTTGTTTTTGGAGAAAGATTTTCGCCTCTTTGAGATAATGCTGAACTGCTCCATTTTGTTCTCCATAGCTTTGAAGGCTTCGTTATCAACGGCATGGTCAAAGGTTTGCTTGCATGATCCTTTGCATGCATGGATTTTAATGTCAATGTCCACCTTCACTCCAAAAAAATAAACAAAAACAAGTCTGAATCAGGACAAAAGTTACATTTCAACTTCAAGCAAATAATGAAATCCCTGACTCAAACTGTTTGGCAGAACATCTGGTCTAATGTATTGATTATGTGAGCCTGCATTCCCTTACTTTCAAGCCAATAAAACAAACAAGTGGTTCTCAAACATTTTTATGGGCTTTAGTAAACTTCTAATATAGATTTATTAGATATTATAATATAGCTAATATAGCTATTTAGGAGGGCTTTGAAACTGACTTTGAAAAAGGTTAAAAACCAAAAACCCATGCACATGCATCAATTTTGCTTACCTCAATTCGACGGATTTTATTTATCTGATCCCAGATCAGCCGATGATGCTTTTGTAAGTCTTTTGCAAGTTCTGCAGACCTCTTGTGCAGGAATGTGAAGTTTCTGTGAAGGTCTTCAGCAAACTTAGCATATCTGACCTCCTGCACTGCACAGAGAAAATAACATGAAGCTCATCTAAAAAGCATTTTGCTTCATCAAGTCATTTAAAAAGTAAATTATGAAGGTAAAATTATGTAAATTATTAAAGTCATTTATGAAGGTAAAATTAGCTTCTTGAAATGAACATTATAAATAACAACTGTTAGCCACTCTAGTGAGACCCTCTGGGGAATATAAGGAACACACAAATAGAAAATTTATAAATAATAAACCATAACGTTTCACATACTGTATGTCTGGATGATAGCTTTTCTTTGTGATTCATAAAACTGCACACTATTTTGCATTACAGATGAAGTGGCTTCCTGGTTTTCTTGAATCCTTTCGCAAATATTTCTCAGACGTTTCCGAATGTCTTCATCTGCAAGATTAATAAGACCCTCCAGATCACACCCAGATGGACATTTATCCTCCTACAAAAAAAAACTGCGGAATAAGTTTAATCATTATTGATATATAGAAGAATGAATCATTATTTTTTGTTATATAACATATAATTATATTTATCAATGTAATTCCTATTATTAATTTACTAGCGAGTTCATTTAAAACCACTTTTTGGAAGACAAGTGATCTGATTCTCCAAAATAACTCACCCTCTCCTCATCAGAGCACAAAGGGTATGTTAGCTGTGCTGGACACTGTCCAAATCTGGTGTAACCATAGTGATTATGCTGTCTGAGACTGGATTTCAAGGCCGTACACACTGCAACAAACCACACACTTGCATTAATATTGATAATAATGTTTATGCTTGATAGATGGCAAATGATGAAAACTGCATTCATGTTGAGAGGGTTAAATATCATATGATTGTAAATGATATATACTGTGGCAATGTTGTAGATTCATTGTTTATTCACAACCTTGATGTGAAACCATCTAATACGCAGAAAAAAATTGAATCAGTACTCAATATTTAAATGTAGCTTAAATAAAAAAGTGGTTGCAATTAATTTACTTAAGCTACATTTAAATAAACACATTTTGTTGAAAGTTGGTCAGCTATTTGTTGAGGGCTTGATTTCATACTGAATCTAGTGGATAACTAAATAAGTAAATAAGTAAATGCCCTTTTTTAATCATAAACCAGTGGTCAAAACGATGTTCTTTAGGATACACTATCAGAAAGAAAATGTGTACTTTTAAAGGTATAATAGCTTGTCATTGTGATAATATATTTATTGTATAAACGTGCATATTTGTACTTCAGCCTATTTAAGGTGCAACAATGAACCTTTTGGGGTTAAATAAGGTAAAACAAGCTGTATGACACGAAATGTATGATTTTGCACTTTTTCTCCCAGAAAAATAAGCTTTATTTGTTGAAAAGTTAAAGAAAGTAAAATGATCTAAGCCCATTTAAAAGCACATTGTGGTTATGAATTATCTGTAGCTTGTCTATTCCCAGAAAACTGCTCTACATACTTACTTTGAAAATTTGAAATAAAAACACACACTCCAAAATTTGAAGTGAACACATTTTTATTGGAAACATGAGGTAAGCTAGTTGTATACATGGCAACACGACTTCTTCACATTATGTCAAGCAGCTCATTCAAAACAATGGCTATTTGTTCTTTTCCCCATCCCCCTTTTTTATTTTTTAGACAGGTCTGATCTTCATTTTCACTACTTTGAGGGAGTAATCAGCTGGTTTGAAAGGCAGCCACACGACACCGTTCTCAATCTCTGTGGCGCCAGTGTCGTACTGGCCTCCTTTATGGTAAATTCCATTAAGATTGGCCGACTGGCAGTTATTGTACCACCACCCTCCACCATACATCTCCGCACAGTTCTCCTCCCACTTATCGCTGTCTCTATCAAAGGTGCTAAACTTCATGCCAGCATGTGAAAGGAAGGATCCGAGGTTAGGCTGACCTTTCACTAACGCATCACCTGCGTCACCCCCGTAATCTGACACGGTCAGCAGAAAGCCCGTTTCCTCCGAGCCAACTCTAACACTGTACTCGGCATAGGCCTCATTCCCATCCCAGTCCTGCAGCTCCACTCTCAGAAGACTCTCTTTCTGAGTGAGAAGGTGTAGGAATTTGTTGCCGATCCAGATCTCGCCCTTACCCTCCTGGTCTAACCGGCCGAAACCATTACGATACTCCTTCCAAGTGCGATTGAAGTTAACAGACCCATCCTCCCTCTGCTGAACCAGAGTCCAGCCTCCCAACCCAGTGCCCTGGTCACAGTAAACCTCTACTATCTCCTCCGACCCAGCCGGCTTTATTTTGAACAGGCCGCTCTGACCGCCATTCGCATGCTTCTGCAGGATTTCAGCGCAATCTGAAAGAAGATTACACACCTGCCGATTAGAGCAAAACTGCATTCCTTCCAGAGATCCATACAATTCATTTTGGAACTAGTTACATGCATTTGTTTCTGGATGAGCAATTAAATGTGACGTTATTGGAAATTACTTTGGATATTAGGTTATTACACCACGTTTCCAAAAAGATCTTACAAGCTTATCAAGACAATTAATGGTTCACTTGTTAATACTGCTTGAGTTAAGAGTTTCACTCAAGTGTACCTCCACCAACAATGCCAGCCTTGCGCTCATCGCGCGATTTCAGGCTTCTTGCGTGGATGTCAGGTAGATCCTCTTCTACATCTCCGCGCATGAATGCCCCAAAGTCATCCCCAAAACCTGGATCGCCAGAGAGGGTGGTCTTTGAGTAACTCTTGGTTCCATCTGACAAGACGGTTTTTGTGGAGGATGATGATGAGGATGAAGATGTAGATGAGGACAACCTTTGCTTATCAGTTCCAAGACCCGTGAAGAAACCTCCTCCGAAGTCACCGAAGCCATCTGTGCCATGACTGAGAGAAGTAAGGGATTTTTCACTCCCACCGGTCACGGATATTCTGACTCCATCACGGTTCAAATCTTTCCCTTCTTTGGCTGCTGTCAAAAACTCTGTATCTGAAATTCCCATTTTTTCTAAATCTTCACACCCGGGCCCGCTAGCCGTAACCTCAATCTTCTCTACGGGGCCGTCTTTGGTGTGTGTTACCACCTTGCGCACTGATTTGGTGCACTGCTTGATGGTGGAGGAGGAGGCATGTGATGTAGAGGAAGAAGTTGAGCCTGTACCTGATGTGGGGAACTTGCTAACAGTGGCGGCAGATTCAGCAGTGGAGCCCTCCGCCTCCAGAGTAAGCTTCATCTGACCCACATCTCCAAAGAGGAGCTGCTTCTGCTCGGCTTTGCCCGTTCCGCTCTTATATATGGAGGGTAACACCACGTCCTTCAATGGCCTGCTCTTCATGACTCCCAGAGAACTAACGGTCTCCACGCTCTGGACACGCAAAGTGTCCAGATGGTCCATTTGCTTGTCCAAAGCCACATAGCTCTCTCTGTCCACCGAGAACTCACTGTAGCTGGAGCAAGAGCCCTTGCATGTTCGTAGTTTGATGTCAATGTCAATCTGCGTATTTAAAAATTTCCCTTGTAGTTATCTTTTCAAATTCCACATATATAGACATAAAAATAATCATAAATTATATCAATATTTTGCTCACCTCAAGTCGCTGCATTACAACAACTTGATCTTTGACCTGCGACTTCAGAGCGTCCAGTAACCGGAGTTGGCGGTCAATTTTAATCTTGATTTCAGTAATCCTCTGTCTCAGCTGTTCGGCCAAGGAGGCATACCTGTTATCACTACCTGAGAGAAAAGAAAGAAGTATTTTCTATAGGGTCTTCTTAAAATACATCTGTCGTTTCCAAAGTCACATCAAAATTTCCAAAAATCAAAGATTGAATGGAGGCAAATTCTAACCAGCGCTAGAGGTCAGTCGCTCTCTTAGGTAAGTGTAAGTGGTTTTGGACACTTGATCAGCAGAGCGATACAGTTTCCGGCCCTCGTCCAGAAGACGACGAATCTTCTCGATCTTCTTGAGGATATCGTGGTCAGCTTTGTCCATAAGGCCTTGAACTCGGCAGCCGGATGGACATTTGCTTCCCTGAAGAATTTAAATGGGCATTTGCTATCTTAAGCCAACTGGTTGGTGGGTATTAGTACATATTCAGTGCTTAATGAAAACCTTGACACAATATTTCTGACTTAATAATGAAATGATAGTATGTACCCAGTCGTCATCTGTACACATAGGCCATTCTTTTGTCTTACAGGTGTCTTGTGCTTTGTAGCCGTGTTCAATAGGACGAGCACCTCTAGGGTTCACAACTGTGTTATTTGCTTCATCTGACTGAAAAAAAACAATAAATAAATATTTAATTAGTGGTAATTGTTTAAGAATTCAAATGGGTTCGAATAAAGATTGATTAAAGCAAATATATCTACTGTTTGTTAGTGATTAGTGATAAAAGACTCACCAAGGCAGAGGACACGACCACCAACAGGCAGAGGAGCGAATGTGTGAGCTTCATCTCTGGCCTCTCTGTGCAGAATACAGACTCTCACTTCTTGCACATCCCATTTGAACCCCTCTGATTGATCAACAGATTGACTCATTATTGACCATGGACACTGAGTTCCCAGCCCCCGCAGTCACAATACAGTGTTTGGATGGAGAGACCGAGAGATACAAATTACACAACTTTCAACCGTTATCAGCTGGTTTACGGGAATGATAACCTTTGTACATGTACAAGAACTGGCACTGTAGTATTTCGATTGGACTTTTCACTGATTTGACTTTCCGAAGGATATATAGGATATTTCAATGGATATATATCAAATATTAGTGCAATATATTTTCATTGCTCATTTTAGTATTTTTTGGGGAAAAAAAAGTTTAGGGATTAGAGAAAGATTTTTGGTAACACTTTAGAATATGTAGCACTTGTTAATTGTGAACTATATGACTTTTCCCTCAATAATTCTTAATTTGCTGCTTATTAATAGTTAGTAAGGCAGTAGTTAAGTTTAGATATTGGGTAGGATTAGAGATGTAGAAAAAGGCATTAATTTGTGCTTAATTTAGCACTAATAAATTAGTAGTAATAGTAGTATTCTAGTAATATGCATGCTAATAAGCAGCTAATAACCTAGGTGTTCTTGAGCAGCAAATCAGCTTATTAAAATGATTTGTGAAGGATCATGTGACACTAAAGACTAGAGAAATTCAGTAAATGTCTTTTTAAATATGTGAAAACAAAATACAGCCATTAAAAATACTTGATAATACTGATTTTACTGTGTTTTTTGATTAAATAAATATAGCCTTGATGAGCATTAGAGACACCTTTCAAAAACATTATTAAGTAGGTGTTTATTATTTATTTTCCCCATGTGCATAGAGTTGAGAATAAATGATTGCTTACTCACAGATTTGACATTTTAACAAACAAGGTGAAACATCAATAGAGTTGATGATTTGCTATGATTTGCAAATTCAAACCATAAATCAACAATCTGCAAACATGATGCACAGGAAGGGGTGCGAGTTGCGCCCATGAGGATCATTTCTAGGACTGTCCTTTTCAGTTACACAACAAGTGCTTGTTTTAGGTTGTTTTGATGTGCACCTAGCTAACCCATTGCACAATACAGATCACATCTCTTCTGGTAATGAAAGAAATCAAAGCACTGATGTTTTTCATCACTATTTTTTGTGCACATTGTAAAATCAAAAAGATGTTATGATAAAAATGATGATGATATTGTCCAGATGGTCCATTTGCTTGTCCAAAGCCACATAGCTCTCTCTGTCCACCGAGAACTCACTGTAGCTGGAGCAA
>JAUMHI010000033.1:12779904-12796401 GCA_032359435.1 Enteromius unitaeniatus | reverse complement strand
TATCGTGGTCAGCTTTGTCCATAAGGCCTTGAACTCGGCAGCCGGATGGACATTTGCTTCCCTGAAGAATTTAAATGATAAATATTAAATTATTAATATGATAAAAAAATATGACTTTTAGATATAGCTATATTATTTTATACTACCAAGGCTTTAATTACTTTATAATGTGTCTCTGTCTAAATTGCCATAGGTCCCAGATTATAAATACCATTGCAAATACATCTCTAATTAAACCTTTAAATATGGATAAGGTTGTAAATATTCAACTTTTCATCTGTTAACATACCTACCACACCATACGTACATACAAAGTAATCAAATAAATACATTTTATCTATGTGTTTTTTTATAAATAAAAAAATGTTCAATAGAAAAATCCTTAGGTCTAGTCTAGTGCATTGAATGCTGGGAGCAGGAGGAACCATGATAACATGCTTTTGTCCTACACGGTTGAGATTGTTTGTGGTACGAGGTTGTACTTTTTTGGCAAGTTTTGTAGTAGCCTAAGTGCACAACTGTTTGTAACGTGACACACAAAGATAATAAACCAAATCAGTTCAACGAGAAACGCGTTTACACAGCATGACGAATCTCGCGCGCTTATCCGGGAGTTTGCGTCGGCTTGCGCTGAGAGTCTGCTCAACCTCGACTTTCTGCAGCAATAATGTTTTATACTCGCACAGTTTCAGCGAATCTGCAACTACTGTCAGATATTTTACAAGAGACTCGCGTTACAGAAGCAGTAACAGACATTACGTGTCATCATCATCATCAGCACATAAAACTGTTCGTATCGGATGCGCGTCAGGGTTTTGGGGCGATACCGCAACGTCAGGTATTTTAATAACATTTACTGACTTTATATGGTTTGGCATTGACTTATTATTCCTATGCATAAAGTTTTTGACAAGGACGGACTTGAGAACCGAAAGGCTTTCTATGAGCAGTCCCTTGAATGACCGCTAGATGTCAACAAAGCATCATTTCATTGCTTTTCACTTTGAGCCCATAACAACTACTGCTCTTAAACCTTATGTGAATGTCACTACATACATCAAAATAGCCGTGTATCTGTAAACAATTCAATCTAGAACTTTCCCAACTGCTTTTAAGTTGATTTTAAAGGATGCATGTTCATGAAAGATATTAAACTACAACCCCAGTGTCCGAACTTTTGTCCTTTTCTTTTAATTGACCATGTTTTATCATTTTAACCTAAAAATCTAATTATTAAACGCTTGGGAAAGTATGCTAATGGAATATTCATTAACAGTAAATGCCTCTTGATTTTATAATTAGTATTTTATGCATATCTACAGTGTGGCGTGCTGTTTGATGAAAATGTGTACAAATAATAAACCTTGGGAAATCTCTTCCATACAGTTCCTCAGCTCATATATGGTGGGAAATTGGATTTCCTTGTGTTTGATTATCTGTCTGAAATCACCATGTCACTGCTCTCAGCAGCCAAAGCTAAAGCACCTGTAAGATATTCCTCCATCCCAAACCTTATATTAAACAGTTATTTATGCCTGATGTGACCCATAACGCTGCTTTTGTAACAACAACAATAATAATAATAAATATTTGTAATGATAAATAATTCAGGGTGATGCTTATTATAATATACACTTGGACTGACTCTAAGCATGTTCTTTTTTTTTTTCAGAATATGGGATATGCTCCTGATTTTGTCTTTTCTCTTTCTCCATTCATTAAGGATATCAGCAAAAAAGGTTGACCTTTGACTCTTTGATGCGTATACATTTTATTGAGATTAAGTAATGTTTTTTTAAGGCTGTTCTCTGTTTTAATCTAACCTAATATAATATAATATTAATTTTACAAGTGAATTTTTCATTGCAGCATTTTATGGAGACACGTTTTATATTTTGCATTATTAGTATCATTGATAATGTTCAACCAACCATTGTAGGTATATTTGGAAATCCTGCAATATAATATAATATAACATAAACAAAAATGTTTCATTTTTAATCCCTATATTTCATGTAAATATTATTAGTTTTTTTTTCAGTATTATAATTAATAATGTTCATCTTTAGTCGTTTCAAACACACTGAAGATGTTTGTGGTTTCGTGCTGTGTTGTGTCCCGCAGGTATTCGTGTAGTGAGTAACGCTGGGGGTGTGAATCCCCTCGCCTGTGGAGCAGCTCTACAGGAAATAGTTCAAAAGGCGGGACTTGACTTGAAGGTAGCTGTGGTGACTGGTGATGACCTGGTGTCACAGGTAATTGAACTCAGTTTATGCTTATGTAATGCATGGCCATGTATTTGTCTCATGGGAGCTGACAGGTTGGCATCTCAGTAGTCTCCATACCTTTAGACTGACGGCTGAAGGTCTGGAATTCATAGCCGCTTTCTTTGGCAAGGCCCGCCCATAAGGCCGTTTGACCGACATGTCAAACAACCAATCACAGTTCGTTTCGTTCAGTGCCACGTCTCGGGGCGTGGAAATGTCCCCACAGCAACAAAACGGCGTGCAACAAGTCAGTCAGCATAGAAAAATGTGAGTCGCTCGCAGCTGTTTGAAGCATATCTCTCCACTTTTTAACACCCACGAGCAATTCTGGAGAACCGAACACAATACTGAATGTCAGCATCTGTTGTTTCATGTTTGCCAGCAAACGCAGCTGATATCCCCTTCTGAGTTAGGTACTTCACTTGATCTTCCATAGTAGATAGGAGGAGACGCACAACTAGTAAAATTTGATCGTATGCTTTAGAGAATCCAACGTTTAACTGATCTTAATAAATGCTTAATGTGACTCATGTAAACACAACACTTTTTTCCGCAATTACACGTCTTCGCTTTGTTTCGTGGTGGATCGAAAAAATAAACGCGACATTCTCGCCCCCCGGAAATCCGCTCAAATTCAACCAATCAGATGATGACTTCGACATTCCTGAAGTGTTTCCAGAAAAGTGTACCATATGCATCAGACGTTCAGCCAACGCTCACGCCTGAGGCTGAGACTAGCGTCTCAGTAACCACCTTCTCTATTGGACACTTTCACTTAAAGGCATACTCCACCCCCAAATTTAATCACTCCCATTTTCCAAACCCGTAAAGGGTTAGTTTGTCTTTGAAACACAATTTAAGGTATTTTAGGTTGGCTTGTGCCTATAAATTACACTGGCACCAAAAAGTATGAAATACATTATAAGAAATCTCCATCTGCCATCAGTGGTTCAATCTGAATTTGCGACAAGCATACATTTTGCATGGAAAGAAAATAAAAATAAAACTTTATTTTGTCTCCTCTGTGTCTCTTCCGTCAACGTAGCGCCATTTTGGAGAATATCCACTGAACGCACTACATATGCTGTTTCAGTGTCAGCCAGGCCACAACCATTTTTGTTCAAAACAAAGCGTAAAAACATGATGGCTGACCGAAGAGCGGACATAGTTTGTGTCCTGTGGATATTCTTCAAACTGGAGCTACACAGAGAAGACTTTGTGGAATTATTTTTTAAATGTGCAAAAATTATTCTTGTTGCTTCATAGCATTCAGATTGAACCGCTCATGGCAGGGGAAGTATTCTGACAATGTTATTTATACTTTGCTGGACAATGACAGTGTAATTTATTTAGCTATACCCATAGTTTTCATCTAAAATATCTTAAATTGTGTTCCGAAGACAAATGTTCTTTCGCAAGAAAGATGCAAGATCATTGCTTCTCTTACAGGTTTGAAACGACATGGGGTAAGTTATTAATTACAAAATGTTCATTTTGGGATAGAGTATCTTTTTAAGTATCTTTCACGCCACTAGATGTCAATGTAATCCAAGATCAAAATGTATAATGTCCTAAAAAGTTTCGATGTCAGATTAGTTCAGTTCTTTTAAACTTTCTAGCAAAAATATGTAGGAAAAAAAAGAGAAGAGTCCTAATTCCTAAACTAAGTATGAGTAATAGTAGTAGTGATTACTGCATAGCCTTAGCACTCAACAGAAATGTTCAGGCGGTGTTGAAATCTTCCCTGTGATCTTCTTGTTTGTTGTGTATCCTAGAAAGACTCTTTGACTGAACTCAGGATGACTGATTCAGAGGGAAAGAAACCACTTCCAAAGACCGTCCACAGCATGAATGCGTATTTAGGGTATGAACTACAAGTTAATTACAGCGTGTCTTTGGTTCTGTCTGTTATTCATGCCTGGAGCCGGACTGGTGGTTTGGGCATATGAGATTCAGCTTTCTTGTGTCTGTTTGTCACAGCGCCCTCCCTATCAAACGGTGCCTGGACCTCGGGGCTGATATTGTAGTGACGGGACGTTGCGTGGATAGCGCTGTGGTTCTTGGGCCGCTGATGCATTCGGTATGGTTTGTCACGCAAGAACGCTCTTTCTCTTGTGCAACAGCTGTTGTGCCCCATTCCTCCTCTGTGATGATGTGTTGGTAATTTTAGCCTCCTTCATCAGCACAAAGCAAAAACAGAAGCAAGTAACAAACCAGCAACATGTCTTTAAAGAAAGAGCCAAGCTTCTTTTTAGCTTTGTTTTTACACTTAATCCTAGAAGAAATTTAGATTTAAATTCAAACCAGCTAACTTCGTTTTCGTGCTAAGCCTCTGCTTCATCCTACATGAGAATTGCAGCTGGTTGCCTGAAAATAACTGCATGTTATAAACATGAATAAACATTTGCACTCACTCATTAAAGTTTTTTTATACTGTGTGCCAAGAGATATCCTGTTCAAATAAGAAAAAGTGGACATTTTGCCACAGTTGTTGAGGATAGTAGTTTGTCTCAGTTAGTTGTGTTTCATGAGGTCATTCCAGACAGACTGGATGATGATGATATTAGATCTCTGTGGTAGAGTCAGACTCATTGTTCAAACAGAAATCTGTTATTACAATTAATGGCAAAATGAATGTAAACTGATATTTCCTACTGACACACAACAGCAAAGGATAGAAATAAAACCACTAAAAAAAATGAAAATACCATCATTCTTACAAAATGAATCTCTTATGAATGTATAAATCATTTATATAACGTTGTTCAGTGTGAAAAAGTATTATAACATTTGCTTTTTTGGACAGTTTGCGTGGGACTGCAAAAGCTATGACATGTTGGCTGCTGGAAGGTACTGTATGCTCTGTGAGCTCTTGAAATGTATGTATACACACATTGCTGCAATGTATCAGGCAAGATTGTCTGCTGAGAACGTAGATCAGCAGAGGCTGGACAAAGTCATGTGCACTATACACTGAGGTCAACATCAGGCCCTCATGATTCATTTGTTTTTGTCGCATAGTCCTTTCAGCGTAAGAATATTTGTGGTTGACCACATTTATGTTGTTAGTCAATTTCTGTTCCTCGTTTTTATTGCTGTGAAATTAATGTAATTGTTTTTTCTTTTGCAGCCTTGCTGGTCATTTGATTGAGTGTGGTGCACAAGCCACAGGAGGGATTTTCACAGACTGGCACACAGTTCCTGACTGGTAAACAAATCTGATATATTTATAACATATTTCACACACACATATATATGTGATGTATGTGTATATATAAAACTGTTCTTACCATTGATGATGATAATAAAAGTTTCTTGAGCAGACAATTATTTCTGAAGGATCATGTGACACTGAAGACTGAAGTAATGATGCTAAAATATTAGGTTTTTGGTTTGTGATATAAATAGTTTATATATGTATGTCTGTATACACAAACACACACACACACACACACACACATATATTTACTTATAAAATATATTTATTTATATCACATATATAAAACTGACATTTGTTTAGCATCACTACTTCAGTCTTCAGTGTCACATGATCCTTCAGAAATAATTTTCTGCTCAAGAAAACAGTTGTATTTTGGCCTTAATTGTGATGTTATTTTTCAGGGTTATTTGATTAATAAAAAACTTCAAATGAACATATTTATTTAAAACAGTTTTTAGATGTATGTTATATGTTAATAAATGCTTATATTTAATATATTTTAATATATTTTATTGTTTTACTTCACGGTAATACAAATTTATTATTGTGCTTATGTGCTAAATTATCATGAAAATAATGTGCAAAAATCCTGAAAATAAGCGTTTTTTCTATGTAAGCAACTGTTGAAATCTGTGTCATGTTTCAAACCAAAATCAAATTGACCAGAAACCATCTGATTAATTAGATTTTGGGGTGAAATATGACGCATACATGCTCCTTGACACTTGAGATATCTAAGATTACTTCTTCTTTTACTATTATTATTATTTTTACTGTAACATTAACTTAAATGATTTCAAACTTGTTCTCAACTTCATTCATTCAATTTTCAGGGATAACATGGGCTTCCCAGTGGTGGAATGTTCTGCTGATGGGTCATTTACACTGTCCAAACCTCCCAAAACTGGTGGGCTGGTTTCATTTGGTACAGTGGCAGAGCAATTAGTGTATGAAATCGGAGACCCACAGCGTTACCTCCTGCCTGATGTCACATGTGACTTTTCCAATGTCACCATCACTGAGATACCAGGTCAGTAGACTTTTACTGGACTGTACATGCATCATATTGATATGATATGATGATTGTACATTTCCTATATTCATGCGGTGTCATATGTCAGGTATAGTAATAGTAATGTATTCTCACAATTGTGGAGATATAATTTAGGCAAGCCAGAGCTGGATGATGACAGTACTAATCTCCAGTAGAAAGTCCCCATGCAGAGATCAGATGGTTGCTTGTTTGTTATCTGTAAATGTCTGACTCAGAGACGAAGCCCATTGACTTTACACCAGTTGTCTAGACTGGCTACCTAAGAGCCGGTTCCAGCTATCTGCTATAATCTTTGCTACCTCTTTCAAACTAATGTTTCTTTGTCACAAAACAAGTATTTGTCCCCTAAACTTTCATCTCATTGACGTATAATCAATAAGCTAAGTTCTCTGTTCTCATAAGTTCTCTGACTGGGCTTTATGTGTGTGTAGATGTGGATGGTGGAGCAGTTAAAGTAGAGGGTGCCAAAGGATCACCTCCATCAGCTGACTACAAGGTTGGTCAACATTTCTGCTTTGGTTTGGATTAAGTCAGTCATTTCAATTCAAGTTTAAGTGTTATTTTTAATGCAGCAATCAAAAATGAATAAATCAGCTGCTTTTGAAAATGGTCTTCTTAAGGTTTGTGCCACATATATGGATGGGTTCAGGGCGACGTCAGTTTGTCCTTGTGGTGGTCCGAGAGCTGTAGAAAAAGCCAGAAGAACAGCAGAAAGCATTATTAAAAGGTTCTTATTCGGAGTGATTTTATAGGTGAAATAGTTGTTACCTTTGAAATCAACAATACAAGTTGGTATTAAGGTTAAATGAGACAACTAAGACTAAATATCTTAAATAAAGGTTGTCAAATACAGCCTTGAAAGGTTTTGAAAACTCACTAGAGCTGATAATATTGCGCTGTATTGTGAAGTCACATCGTGAAATGCTGTATCTGTAGAACCCAGCGAATTTTCAAACAACTTGGTTTGGAGGACTATGCTGAAGTCAACATTCAAGTTCTGGGTGCTGAGGACACATATGGACCACATGCGGTCGATACAGTAGGCAGTCTGTTTCTGTTTGTGTTGAAAATTGTGAACAGTTTGTTTACAATTAGAACAAATAATCTGCAGCTTTTGAGGCTGTTGTTTATTGTGCAGAGTCCCCGTGAGGCTGTGGTTTGGATGGCTGTCCATCACAAGCAGAAGAAAGCGCTGGAGTTTTTCTCCAGAGAGGTGGCTTCAGCGGGAACAGGCATGGGTGAGCAAAAACCTCAACTCAGTTTTGTCCTACTCTGTTTCCAAACCACTTAAGTTAAGCTCCCGGTACATTTAAAGCCAAAGATCATATGAACAACTTAGGCCAATATGCAATTTCTTTCTTTCTTCAGCTCCAGGACTCACAGCTATTGTGGGAGGACGACCAAGAATGTAAGTGTTAGTTAGCAGTTCAAGTATAAAAAAAATGTTTAGAACTTCACATAAAAGTGTACCACCAAATTATTAATGTCGGCCAAAGACGAAAAGGGGGTTTTAAGCATCCAAACAATCAAAGCTTTATTTTTTTCTTCGTACATAGAAATGTGTCCTGTTTTTTTTTTTTCCTGAGAATTTTTTTTTTTTTTACCATTAATATCAGTGTAACAGTAAAATAAAAAAAACAAATAAACATACTGTAGTAGGCATATTTAGAACATGAATATTTGATGGTGACGTTAAAAGTCTTAAGGATTAAGATTAATTTTAAGGATTATAGTGCAGCCCACCAAATCAAATTAATTCTACATTTAAATCTTTACAGATCATTCCCGATATACGTCAAACTACTAGGTTTTACATATTTATCATCATCAAGTTTTTAATCATTTAAAATTCAATAAAACTTATGATCACTTTTTATTTTATGTATTTTAATAAGTAAAGTTTATTCTAAAGTGTTACCGCATGTTGTTTAATATTTACAAAAAGATATATTTTAAACTGAAGGATTTTATTTGAATCATTAAAATATACACTTTACTTGCTTTTAATGTGTTTTCTATGCATATGAAATCACTTTTGTAAATTTAACTTGATGCGAACATCTTATCTTTTGCCCATGCGTGTTATTTAATATCTATTTTCTCTTTCTAGATCACCAGTGCTCAAACCTTTCTTTTTCCTGCACCCCAAAGCAGATCTGGAGGTATTGCTTTTATTATTTTTTATGAGTACAATGCTTATACCATGTCTTATGAACATAGTATTACAGCATCATATCATAGCACATGGTGAAATCATGTAAGCTGGCTCACATTTCTTATTGAGATGAATGGACAAAAAGTGGCTTGATTATCCTGAATTCATGTTTTATCAAATTCTTTCACTGTGTACAACAAGACCTAAAAGTTAATTAACTTAACAGGTCAGTCTAAGTGAACTGGACAGAATATGGAAATGGATCAATTAAAGTATTCACATAGATCACTGAACGAATGAATGAGCCTTAATTGGTGCTTTCAGGTGCACATTCATGTGAATGGGGAGCTTGTGGAGACACACAGAGAGACCGTATCAGACCCTTCATTAGCTGAAGGACATGACTCCTCCCTTCTCTCAGAGGAACACAGCCCAACACCCACAGGTACCCCGATGATTGTATGTGGACTACAAAATGTGAAGTGTAAAAATTAATACTTTTATTCAGCAAAGATGCATTAATTGATTTTATTAGAAGTCAAAGTAAATATACTGTATGTCTAATGTTGCAAAATAATTCTATTTCAAATAACTGCTGATGTTATTTAAATTCTATTTACCAGATCATCCTGAAAAAAGGTATTATGGTTTCCAAGAAATGAAAAATGGCAAAAACTATTTTCAATATTAATGAAACCTGCAAATATGCATATTAGAGTTTGAGATGCTGCTAAAAATTACCTGTTACAGGAATTCATTATATTTAAAAACAAATTCACAATATTGCTGTTTTCACTATATTTTTTTCTATCATATGAACACAGCTTATTAGGAATTAGGAGTTTATTGTAGCAAAAGTTGTAATTTATGGTTTGATAATAGTGAGTATTAAACCTTAAAGTATAAAGTGTGACATACATTTCTTAGTTATATAATCATTTGTTCAATTAGAGTCAAAATATGAAAAGGATGATATTGCGTTTCTTTCCTTTCAAAGATGAGTTAATCTCTTTTTCTCAGAGAACATATTTCATGCTTTGTACTCTTTCCAGTGCTATTTCTTCCTCCTAAATTTTTCTCAGATTAGCACGTAATGTGATTTGATGAACGACAGACTTTTGTGTATCAAAACCACATAGAGACAATCATTCAGTGTTTGACATGACCTACTTCAAGGTGGAGGTGGATGGAATGTTTGAGCAACAAACTCAGCTGAAAGAACTGGGCTTAAGCCTTGTTTTAGGGGCCAATGTGAATGTTCGACCAAGAGCTGGTTTTATAAGATCCCTTGCATTGGAATCCAAGGCCGCTTGTTTTCCCAGAGTCCTTTGCTTTAAGTTCTCTGAAAGGCACAACCTTTGTAGTGTACTGGCAGTGTTTGCTCGAGCCTTTTTTATCTATCTGCCACTTCTCAGTTGCACTAAACAAGTAGCTAAACCCTTTAAATAATCAGGGAGGTCCATTCATCGGATCTAGCGTTTGAACGCACGCAAGCGCAGACTGTTACGCACACACTCGAATCCATTCACAAATACTCAAGGGCCATGCATGCAAACACAGGAGGTCTTAAATACAAATGAACGCTATTCAAAGCAACATAGTCTCTTTCTTTTCACTTTCCTTCCCTGTCAAATCTGCACAGACACAAATAGACAGGAGAACCTGGAGCCACGGTCATTAGAGCATCACAGAGGGCTGATTGTAAAAGAGGCTTCTAATGTTTCCACAGCCCAAGGGCTTCTTCTGAAACTGAAAAACTGATTATATGTGATGTAGCTAATGATAAGCAGCTAAAAATTGAAGGTGAGCTGTGTTGAATTTCAGATGGACAGAGCATCACCATTGTTAGCGATAGTTTACCCCAAATTTACTCGATGTCATGTTCTTCTAAATTTGAATGGCTTTTTTTCTTCTTTTCCTGTGGGACATGAAAACACACATTTTTAAGAATGGCCATGCTGCAGTAAAGGTGCTTAGTACCAAAAGCTCAAAAAAAGAAAACGCAAAACTCCTGAAACACACTAGTGTCATGTTATACTCTCGTGTTATACATGTTAGACTTTTTAATGTTTTTGAAAGAGGTCTTTTATGCTCACCAAGAATGCATTTATTTGATCAAAAATGCAGTAAAACAGCAGTGTTGCAAAACATTATTTCAGTTTTACTTTAAAATATATATATATATAAAAATAAATAAATATATATATATATGTATAATTTATTCCCTTAATGCCAAAAACTGAAATTAGTTGTGCTGCTTTTTTTTTTTTGTTGAAACCAGAATTTTTGAATGCATATAAAATTCAGAAGAGCAGCCTTTATTAAAAATAAATTTGAATGTACTGTATCCTTACATCATATATTTCCATTAAAGAACAATAGTGAAAATGCATATTTTTATTTGCTCATTTCAATTTAAACAATCAATTAGCTCAAGCAGTCTGTGAGCTGACTGACAGCCAAATTGCCTTTGAATAGGTTCAGATGCTCGCCGTTAGTTCTACCTGCCAACTGCTGAATTTAATTACGCTGAGAACAAAATTGTCTCTTTCACAGAGCTGCCCTCTGGCCCGCATACCTTCAGACTGGAGGAATTGGCATACACACGCAGTGGAGACAAAGGGGACTCCTCAAACATCGGTAAGTCTCTCTCCGTGTGCTTCACACGCAGTGAATAATATTTCAACGATGAGACAATTTGTTTACTGCATGTCAGTGTCATACTAAAAAAAGACATTCAGGCAATAAATGCTGGGAAAGAACTGGGTCAGACCATGTTCTCCGACCAGAAACCACAAATCACAGTCCACTGTCTGCTGCCCAAAAGGCAACACTCTCTTGTCATGTGGCAACCTGCCCTAGTGTTTACTTGTATGTACTTGTATATGTGATGAGTGGTTATGTGTTGTATGCAGTATACTGTATGTGTTTTTCAAATTAAACTACTGAAATGTCAATAGGTCAAATCAATCGATCTATTGTACAGCAGCTTCAAATATAAATTATAGATGCAGTGTATCAGTCTGTTGATCAATATATCATTAAATCTATATGTGCAACTTCTGTTTTTAGGTGTTATTGCAAGACACCCGCTGTATTTCCCCTACCTGAAAAAGTGTTTAACTTCTGAAGGTGTGGAGCAGTATTTTCAACATCTGATCAGAAAGGATCAGGCTGATCTACCCTCCGTCAGACGGTAATAAGAAAAAAAGGGGGTTAGTAGACATAGCCCAGTGGTGAAAGATGTTGATTTGGTAACAAAAAAGCAAAAATGTCGAATCATGAAAACAAAATATAATCAGAAAATGCTTTCTCAGTAGCTTACTTAAGAAAACCATTGCTAGATAAAGTCTTAAGCTGTAAGGAAGTTAAAGTCATACAAAATAAACATTGTAACACCTTTATGTTTAGCTGCTCCACATCTGTAGCCCCGGCGGCTTTTTAAAGAGCAGCGTGTGTGTGTGTTTGAGGGAGAGAAAGAGTCCATGCATGCAAGCCTCTTTATGAGTTGGGGAGAACTCCTTTGGTGCCGCTAATGAGGACCACCTCATGCTGAGGACTGACATGTCTAGGTGCCTGTCTGCGTGAGAGTGTGGTGTGAGCTAATGCGCAGATGTGTGAAAACCGGGAGGTGATCTCAATTAAAATAATGTATTTCACATGTTTGCGGTGGCTTCCAGGTACGAACTGCCCGGCATTCATGGTCTGAACTTCGTTCTTCCAAACTCACTTGGAGGGGGAGGGGTGGCGTCCCTGCGCAGCGACCCTCAGGTAACACACACACATTAGTACAGACTTGCAAAATGGATGTAAGACGATATTTTAACTGTTGAAGGAAAAAAAAAAATGCTGACATTTTAGAGGGAAAAAAACATTCAGACTTGGTATGAGACTTAAAGGATATCTAACTATTTACTACCTTAAAGAAAAGGGTCCAAAAATCCAATTATGTCCTCCTTTTGTGTGCCAAGTACAAAGTTTGCGGTCAGTTAGAAATGAATGCATCTGGTCACGTTCCACATATAAAATAAAAAAATTTGGTAGGCAAATATTTTGTTTCCACAGAAACAACACAGTTGTTGGTTTTAATATAATACAGTAACATAATATTTGAAAATATTGTAATTAAAAATACAGAGTCGTCTTATAAAAACTTTTGAAAATTATACAAATCCATCACAACATAGTGTTCTGTCCTTTTTGTATTACTAAAAATATGTTATTTGTGTGTGTTTCTGCAGGGAAAAGCCTACGGGCAAATGCTTCTCGACTACAAACTTGAAGGCCTTCCTGATTTGAAATCACTGATCGATTAAAAAGGACAAGGGCTGAATGATGTCAGGGTGTGCGTTGAGAATTTTCAGACATGTAAAAAGTGGATAATGTAATGTTTGAAAAATCCCAGATGGATTATATTATAAAGTTTGCGTGATGTAAACAGTATCTTCCGTTTTACTTTGCGTTTGCTAACAGTTCCCAAACTGTTCAAGCTATTTAAAGAATGAGAATATTTTACTATGTAATTAATACTCGTATGAAGGATTATTAGTACGAATTACCCTTAAAATGAGCATTTTAGCAGTGAAAACTAAATAAAGAGCTAATGGTAGCTGAATGACAGTTTTGGTGGGTCGTTGTGGGACATGCAAGCACTTTGATATGCATTGAGGACATTAGAGAACGACGTCCTTTGCTTAGTTGTGTTGAGTTGGCCACGTCTAACAGGCGACTGCAAAACAATAAACTCTTGAAGTCCAGAGGCACAGCGTCCTCTCATTACCTCTGACCCCTATCGACACAGGAAGTCTGAGAGCAAAAGGTTTTGATGGCCATGTTTCTGTTTACTGTTGAGGATACGTGTGTGTATTCTAAGAAAGAGGAAGAATTAGCTTTAATGCTGCAGAAGCACTTGATGATCAGTGAAGTGATGTTTCCGAACTCGTGCATTTTTATTCACGCATTCTTCTAGTCGGTTTTATGGGAAATCGTGATGTTTTGACCCGCATTAGCATGCTCTAACAGCATGACCTCAGCGGAGCAGAGTGATCAATGGCAAGTGGAAGGCGAGACATGTGAGGAGTTCATTTGTCAACAGCTTCCAGACAGATCCAGCAGTTCCTCATTGTGCGCATGCAGAGCTTCTTGGCTTCGTCTCAATGCAGCAGAGTGTCATTCCCAACAAACACATGCACGCTCACATAAACCGAAATCACTCTCTCAAAACTCGCACATTTTTCACAAGTGCATTCAGCTGTCACATACAGACGGTGGGATGCTGGGGGACAAAACAGAGGAGAAAGATAAATGGCTTGTCATTTATCACCAGCTATCTTTCAGCGCTCCACTGCTGTTCAAACAAGCAACAGCCTCGAGAGAGAGAGAAGCGAATAATCACTAATCTCTCAACAGTCAGCTTTTGCCCTCACTGGGACACCTTTGTTACCACTGTGACACTGATTTCTTCTCCTGTCCATCATTGCTGTCCCACTAAACTGGAGCTCAGGGGGAGGGCGGCTTTTTGGGGCAGCTTTAATCCTTTCTTTATCTCGGAGTTAAGACTGTTTTGCATCGTTTTGCTAACACTTTACCACTTAAAGATCTCAATGTGGGTTTTATAAACTTTGCATTAAGGACTGTATGGAGCTGGACTATTTACAAGACAATCAGTTGTTTTCATTCTATTGACAGACTTTTAGTTAAGACCATTAGTGCTATTGGTATTCATTAGTAGTGCTGCTGAGCTCGTGGTGAGTTCAACCCATTTCTTTTTTGGAAATGTGATGGCTGCATTTCTGGGGCCTTTTAATAAAGTGCTGACATATGCTGTGTCTGCACGTCCTGCAAACTGGTCTGTTGGTAAAAGGAGCTCTTGTTTGGTGCGGTCTGGGTGAATGTATTGAGGATTGTAATTATTGCCACATGGCCACACGAACCAGCTCTCAACTTCAGACCACCGTTAGCCAAACTTTCTTCTCTCACTTTTTCCACATTCATCTACACTGCATGTAACATCAGAGAAAGTCCAGACACCCCTGGAGCTCTGAGACCTTCCGTTTAACTAGTTCATTTGTTCGTTTTCCAATAGCCCTAAGAATAAAATAAATCGATTTAAAGAACAAAGCGTGAGCTTAGACAGCAAATTACACAAATATTTATATTTTTTAAAAAGCTTGCAAATGAAAAAAATATTGTGTGCATTTATTGAGTCATTAATTACATTCTTAAAATAGGTTTTAAAGTAAAACTCTACTTCAGAATTTCATGATTCATATTTTGGTACTTTCCATTACTGTTTGTAAAAAAAAAAGTGTATGTTCATTTACTTTTTTTTTTTGAGCACTGCTATATTTACCAAAATAAAAAAGTATATGCACCACATAACGGCATATTATATGGTATATTAAAATTAAGATTTAATTTAATTTATTTCGTAGGTTTATTTGCCTCCAAATTCATCATTTTACATCAATGGAAGCTTAGCTCATTTTACCTCCCCTTATACATAATAAATGTCACTTTCACTATAATGCATACATATATATATATATATATATATATATATATATATATACACACACACACACACACACACAAACATTAGCCATAAGTTAAGACTAAACTTCTTATATGTGCCTAAATGATATATGCTACTTGATAAGGTAACTCAAACTTTTAGTTCACCATTATAAAGCTCTTTTTGTTCCCTGTCTGCATTTTCTGTCGTTTACATTTGTACAGCTCTCATCAACAGCGGCCAATAGTCTGTCCACGGGCGCAATGACGTCACGACGGCCCGCTGCTCCTTAGAATAAAAAGAAGCGGGGAAGTGATTCCTGAGCAGCACTGCAAAATGTTAGATTCCCTTGCTTTGCTTTTGGAGAAAACCTTTCTTCTCGCGCATTTTAACTTTTTCAGCCCAGCCTCATCGAAGCAAGAGAGATGCGCAAAGCGCCGCGAGGACGGGGTTTATTTCCAGCGCGGGGATCTGCTGGAGGTCCCCCGCACTCTGTTCACTCATTTTGGCATTTATCTCGGTGACAACAAAGTCGCGCACCTTATGCCTGACATACTGCCGGTCCTGACGAGCAACAGATCTCAAATCCAGAAAGTTGTGACCAACAAGAGGTTGCTGCTCGGCGTGATCTCCAAGTCCGCCTCTGTGCGGGTCGACACGGTGGAGGACTTCGCCTACGGAGCTCCTGTTCTGCTCAACGCGATGGATACTACCCTGAGAAGACAGCCGCTGGCCGCCGAGGAGGTGGCCAGAAGAGCTGAAAAACTTATCGGTCATATTGCATATAGTCTTCTGTGGAATAACTGCGAACATTTTGTGACTTACTGCCGCTACGGGACAGCGGTCAGTCTGCAGACAGAGCAGGTAGGCGCTCGGCTTCATCAGCACGTTTCCTTCTGGATCGACCCGCACACACTCCTCACAGCAGACTGAAGTTAATCATTCGCATTTAGTCAATTTCTGCTTTGGATGCTACTTGCAGATATACACGAGCAATATTTGTTTTTAAGATATGGTTTATATATTTGTATAGAATAAGTATGGCCAGAGGGACATATCAGTACAATGACGTGTGCACAGAAACGATCGGGAAAAAAGTTTTTTTTTAATAAAAAACAATTCCTTTCCGCACAAATTCCGTATATTTCACCTAAACAAAACATGTTTATAAACGAAACAAAACAAAACACACATATATATATACAAAAAAAGTAAAAATAAAATAATATATATATATATATATACACACACTAAAATATATATACTATATATACACTATATATACAC
>JAUMHI010000033.1:12754244-12779888 GCA_032359435.1 Enteromius unitaeniatus | reverse complement strand
TAATATATATATAAAATATGTGTATGTATGTATATATATATATATATATATATATATATATATTATTATTATTATTTTTTTTAATGTACTACAAAAATGTGTACATCTTTGGCGTTAGCGAGGGAATTTTCTCTTTGGGTTTCTTGTCACATGACAACAAAATGGCTTCCTGCATTTTGTTTTCGCCTCCCGAGTTTAATTTTGGCTTTTCTAATATTGTTCATACTTTTTTTTTATCATCATCACAAAGCTACCTATTTACTTAACAAACGAGTCCCTAAATTACCTTAATTAAAAAATATCACATTATATATATTATTATTATATAATCTCACATAATATATATATATATATATATATATATGTATGTATGTATGTATGTATGTACGAATACAAAATAGTGCTGACGTTACTGAAAAAGTATTAGGCTAAAGTGAGTAAGATGCTCTTTTGAAGTTTCAGAGTGGGGTTTGGTGCTGGGTGTTCCCCTTTCCATCTCTCTCTAATTTCTTATCCCATCTGCAGCGACAACGTATTTTTCACGTCATTTGGCTGACCGTGAGCTTTTCGGAAAATCTGGGTCATTTTAGCGCAAAAAAAGGAACAACGGCTTCTTTCAGTGGTTTTGGAGAGATACGCGCCCAGAAAAACACCGCAGCACCGTCTCAGACGCGAATGACAGATTGCTTTTCGTTTGTTTAAGCGCTCTGAATCTCATCTATTCCATCTCTTTCCCTCAACAGTTCTGTGAAAGTATAAAATCAGTGATCCGGGACCAGAGGAGTGTCCTTCTGACCACTTTCATCGGAATGCTTTCCATGTTTTTCCTTGGAATAGCGCCGTCCACCGCACTTCCAACCTTTATCATTCCTTTCATCTTGTGGATGGCTGGATAACAGACACTTCAAGCCTGAACGCTTATAAACTGTTTAACCTATCAAAAGATTGTATTTTTGGCTTTCTTACAGAACTGCTAACTTAATCTGTTTGATTGTTTTTTACCTTCATGTAGCCCATTAACATTTTACTTTGTTGCTACATTTTTATGAAAACATACTCTACAGTTTTAGCAAGTACATAAATATAAATTCAAATGGCAGTTTTATATTATTTTGCGTAATTATAGCACAAATGCAGGCTAGAATAGTACTTTTTTTCCCTCCACAAGGTTCCATGAAGAACCAGTGCAACCTCTTTTTATAAAGAAGTGGAAAAACGTTCTTTATATTATTAAAAGGTCCTTCAGACTTCAGGTTTTTTATTTAAATGTTCCCTGAAAGTTTCTTCGGGGAAGCCGAAATGGTTCTTCTACATCACTTTTTTATTTTTAAGAAAAAAAAATTATTAATAAAAAAATGTACATCTATATTTGTGTTTATATTGTCAGTTGTTTACCTAAAGACCAAAAACATCAATTGTTTCAGTTATTAAAAATGTACAGTTTAACTATATTTTTTTTACAATGAACTTTTTTTGAAGTAAAAACTGTTCATTAATGTTTGTTTGGTCAGGCATAAGGGCTGATTTAATTCAACCAATAAGAATCTTGAGCAGTTCTATAACTAATAGAGTATTTTAAGGAGTTGTAGATTGTTGCAACATTTGTTCATTATATAACAAGCATCTCTTTCTTTGTTACATGAATAGAAAATGTTAGGTAATTTAATCCACATAGGGTGAGAAAGTCTTAGTGTAACTATGAATTGCTTGTTTCATTAGGCATGTGATGTACTTATTATGGAGCCTTTTCTGAAAATAGCTCTGGGTTTGTAATCCTTAAGCGCCTCCCCATTCTCCCTCAAGTGGGATAAAAACTGCAGGTGTGGGACCATCCAGAAGCTCACCGCATCTCCAAGATGTTTCTTCTACAGTTCCTCTACAACTTCTTCTACATCTCTGTGGTCACAGACTTGGAAAAAAAGAAGAAGAAGAAAGTGGTCCCGTATGACACCTCCATCTTCAAAAGAGGAGATCTGCTAGAGGTCCCTCGAACGCTCTTTACGCATTTCGGAATCTATCTGGGGAACAACCGCGTGGCTCACCTCATTCCCGACATCCTGCCGCTCTTGACCACCGACGAGAAGGCCATTGAGAAAATGGTCACTAACAACAGGCTGATTTTGGGTGTGATAGCAAAACAAGCAAGTGTCCGGGTGGACTCCTTGGAGGACTTTGCGTATGGAGCGGACATTCTGGTCAACCACATGGACAAGGTCTGCAGTCGGCCTCCGTTTGAGGGTGAGGAGGTGGCTCGGAGAGCCGAGAAGCTCCTGGGCTCCGTGGTTTACAGTCTGCTGTGGTACAACTGCGAGCATTATGTCATGTACTGCAGATATGGCACCAGCATGAGCTTTCAGACCTACCAGGTGAGATTTTTTTTAGCAGAGAAAGGGAGCAAATCCGTGATTTACATTCATAAATCTCAAGAGGTAAATAAGGCCAATGAGGCTATTTTGTATCTAAACATTTTCTTAAGCTCTTTGGTGCTTATATTATCAGCTTTCTTAGATTGCTTGTGTTAGACAGAAACAGCTAAGAATGCATGTATTTGTTCACGCCAACATGAATTTACATAATCAAGGAGTTGGGGAACAAAGGAGTCTTACAGTAGAATTCATTACGCATCTATAATTCTTTGCTACTTATGACCGAGAATACTTTTTAAGCCATTGCATTGACTATTTATTTTGACATTAGGACGAAAGTAATTTGCATTTTTAATGCTGACCAGCTATTGTTGGTGAACTAGGTTGTGGATGTGAGGCAATATCACTAATTCCATTTCAAATGGGATTACACGCAAACAAATCAGGTTAAGAAATGTACTGCAATTGAGAAATAACCTGCTTTTATGTAAAGCTGGTAAATGAATGTACAGTCTAGATGTCTAGAAAAAATATCTATATCTGTTTTATGTAGTACAGACTCAGGTCTATAAGTGACATGCATTAACTCAGTTCAAAAACAAGCCAAAGAAACATCTAGTAGCTCAATGTTTAAGTTAATTAAACAATTTTTATTGGTTTATTTAATACAGTTCATTAAATAAATATTGGAAAAGTCACTGTGGAATGGCCATCATGAGGAAAAGGACAGGCAGGACTTCAGATGATCTCTTTGTTGACCTTTGTGGTGTTTTATTCATTTAGATTTTGATTCAGTTGCTGCAGTTGGTTTTGAGCAAGAATGTTAATCTGCAGATTCCAGGGAACAGGCTGTAATCTCTTTGAAACTCTTTCAATAAACACACACACACACACACATCTCGCTTTCGTTTTTCAGTCTGATGACATTGACAGTGTGTATGATAAAACTAACCACTTTCCAGCTGTGGTCAAAACAGGATTTTGCCACAAAAATCTAAAATACAGGCTCATCAAAGTACAACTATTTTGTTTTTGTTTTGTTAAAGGGTCCAAATGATCTGTTTCCCATTAAATGTCAATTAACCATGGAAATCATGAAGTCTGTGGTACACTTTTGGAAAATGAAGCATTTATTTGGGAAAATTCCACCAATTCAGCACCAAAGAAACTACTGTGACCTAGTGTTAAGATAGACTTGAGGTCCCCAACTGACCTTTCTCGTTTTTATCTTCAGAATTGTTTAGAATGATTCTTCACAATCCAAATGCAAATCTCTTAACTTTGTATTTCTTGTTTTCTCTTCAACAGTTCTGCAAAGGTGTGCGCAAGATTGTGTGCAGCAAAACAAGTTCTCTTGTAAGCTTTCTGTTATGCTTGTTCATCATGTTTTATACGGGGTCTGTGTCCATCTTTGGAATTTTACCTACGCTCATCATCCCCTTCACTATTTGGATGGCATCCTGAAATAGACATTTTTTAAAGAATCTTAATATTAAATCAAAACAACAACAACAAAAATGTGTATTATATTTATAATATATATATATATATATTAAAGGCATATAGCCTAAACATATATATTTCTAGTACTGTCATATTAAGGCTACATGAGATAATTTATTTTCTTACTGTTTGTTGTGAATATATCAATATCAATCTATATCAGTGTTAAAGAAATGTTATATTTAATGTTTTTGTCTGTATAAATGTATATGTGAAAGCTAATAATTATCATGTAATGTGCATGTATATGTATACAACAATCTTATATAAAGAAAGGTTATATAAAGAATGATTGGTAAATGGGTTGTTATTCAGTCTAAAAATAAATAAATAAAAATGCCATTTAATCCCCCCCCCAAGTTAAAAGTGAAAGAAAGAAAAAAAAAATTCTCTGAAGTTTCCATGCAAAAGTAAAGCTCTTCAGCGGAAACGCTTAGGAAGATCTTTGGTTGAAACTCGACTGTCAGGTAAATAGCGTTTGACGTACAAGTTAGTAAACAGCATCGATTTATCGAGTTATCAACATATTTTACATTTCTTAATACATTTACAGAGTTGCCAAAAGGTAAGAGAAGCTGTTTAAATTCATTCATATCGCTACTTCCAATGCATTTTGTTTTTCAGGAGAGTTGAGAGAAGCGTCCCACACATAGCTTAAGTCACAATATTAGTCTGTTATATAAAATATATATGACTAAAAAAAACTTTCTTGGGTCGATTTGACAGGTTCCCGCTATTTTAAATGGTCTGGCTGTTCTGTTGTCGTCGAATATGACGAACGTTTTTCATTCTGTCACGACTAACTTTATAGTTATATAAACTAGTGATGAATTTTAATAAGTCGTTGTATTTTTATAGATGAATATACATTAAATCATCGTATAAGTCCGTTTATTCTGTTACCTGAGAGCTCAATAGTTATGATGCTAGTTAATTGTGTTTGCTAGCTGAGGTGCGTCATTTTAAGTAACGTTATCATATAAACGAAAGGCCTCGAGTGCGATACATTTAAGAGAGACCTGACACAAAGGCTTTATTTGGTAGCACTGTGTTTTGTGAAGTGGTTATGGACGAAGGCAGCACCAGTCAGCCGTCTGATAATAGCAAGATGGACAGCTCTAAAGAAGCTGCTCTTCTGGCCCTGATGGACAAGACAGGCTACAGCATGGTTCAGGAAAACGGACAGAGAAAGTTTGGTGGTCCACCTCCAGGTAGCTAAACGAGGAAATTGTAATGTCAGTTGCATTGCATTAGTTAGATTCTTAACTTTTTGTATAATGTGTTTGTATACACATGTAAAGTAAATATGATTATGTAATCGAAAAATAATGTTTTTTTATTTTTTACTTTTGGCTGGCATGGCCAACTCACCCAAAACTAAAAAGTATGTCATCATTTACTCCGACAGGTTAAGACATGAGAGTAAATGACTACAAAATGCCTGCAACCAGTAGCTAAATAGCTATTTAGGCAATATTTTAGTGTACTTATATAGATAAATTAGCCTTTCTTAAATCTCTGAATCCAAAATGTTTACAGTTGTCTGCAAACTCACAATCCAATCAATTTAAGATAGAATTGCATAGCAGCTTCAGCTTTTTTTTCCTCACATAATTCAATCAAATATCATACCATGGTAGTAAATTAACCTGCAAATGCCATTTCATGTTGTATTTACTGTTTACAGTAAATGATTTATAGGTATTGAAAGTTTAAATTGCTCCACTCCTCATGATGCATTTAACTTAATTAGCCTGTATCTTAATTTACCGTAAAATGTGCAATAACATTACTGTAATATTTTTTTTTTTTTGCAAAAATAGTGCAAACTTCATTCTTTACATGGCAAGAGAGTGTTGTTCATAATAATTTACTAAAGTTATGTCTCAGGTTGGGATGGTCCTCCTCCTCCAAGAGGCTGTGAGGTGTTTGTGGGTAAAATCCCAAGAGACATGTATGAAGACGAGCTGGTACCTGTTTTTGAGCGGGCCGGTCGCATCTATGAATTCCGTCTGATGATGGAGTTTAGCGGGGAGAACCGTGGCTACGCCTTCGTCATGTACACCTCCCGAGAGGGAGCCCAACGAGCTATCCAGCTCCTGGACAACTACGAAATCCGCCCTGGGAAGTTTATAGGGGTTTGTGTGAGTCTGGACAACTGTCGCCTTTTTATTGGCTCCATTCCAAAAGACAAGAAAAAGGAGGAGATCCAAGAAGAGATGATGAAGGTCAGTACATCACACAACTGCACACATGAGAGACTACACAGAACTAAAACAGCATTAAATATATTGTGTGACACCATCTGGCACCATCTAGTGAACAAAAAAACTTGCAAGAAATTGTTTTTTTAACATAATACACAAACAATAATAAAACAGTCAGTTATGAGCTCATGTCTAGCTGTTCTTATATTGCAATTCTAAATACAGGTGACTGAAGGGGTCGTGGATGTGATTGTGTACCCCAGTGCAGTGGACAGGATGAAGAATCGTGGCTTTGCCTTTGTGGAGTATGAATCTCACAAAGCAGCTGCCATGGCTCGCAGGAAACTCATACCAGGTGCAAAAGCATGATAGAAACACTGTCATAAAAATATTTGTGTTTCCTTATATGCTATGCATTACTATTTCCTTTGGTCATATTTTAAGGGGGTATTTATCAAAGCATACTGAAAAAAGTGTCATATGTTCCAGCACAACATCGAGTTATGATAAGAAATGGCCATTGAGCAATACATCATGTGTAATGGATGCTGAGCTTTGCCATGACAGGAATAAATAACGCTTTAGAATCTGTTCAGAGAAAAAAAAATATTTAACATTATTATTTAACATTGTAATACATGTAGCTATTACAGTATTTCATAATTCAGTCCATTCCCAATGGATAGTCTCTTCACATCACATCACAACACAAGTTGCAAGGACTGGATTTGAGAACCACTGCACTATATTATAAAAAGTAAAACAAGTGATCTTTGCTGGACAATCCATCGACAATTTTTTTATGTCTGGACATGCTACCCCCTGTAGACCTGGTGTTTTCTGAACTATTTTCAACTTAACATGAAATAATCTTACCCTTTTTAATTCTAAACAGAAAGCACATTTATAAAAATTACTTGGAAAGCAGCACTATTCATTTTTAAGGGAAAAATCTACGTGGGCGCCTGACCATGACACGTCAATGTTACACTTGTAAGAACTTTTCACAATTTGCTGTGTGTCAATGTTTCAGGAACATTTCAACTGTGGGGCCACACCATTCAGGTTGACTGGGCTGAACCAGAAAAGGAATTAGATGAGGAAACCATGCAGCGAGTGCGAGTCCTCTATGTGCGGAATCTCATGCTGAGCACCACGGAAGAGACGCTTCGCTCTGAGTTTTCTCGTTTGAAGCCTGGCTCTGTGGAACGTGTTAAGAAGCTGACGGATTATGCCTTTATCCACTTCTATAATCGCGAGGATGCCCTAAACGCTCTTGAGTCCATGAGTGGGAAAGTTATTGATGGCTCGTCCGTTGAGGTGACTCTCGCCAAGCCTGTCAGCAAAGATGGGAACAAAAGATCTGGGCCGCGGAGTAGCTATGGTGAATTGACACCTGCCGGAAATTACAATGATTCCAACTCCTTCTTCCAGAGCAGAGATGATGTGACCATCAGCTTAGGAACTGGTGCAGTAAGTGATGGGTTAAATGCACGCCCTCTTAGCCTTCCGCCTCACTTGGGCAGCCCGTATGCGGTAGACTTAGATCGCTGTGTGTATCCGTTCCTACCTGGATCCACTTTGGTCCCAGTCAGCCTGAACACCCTGAAGCCCAGCCAGTTGAGCTCAGCTGTATCGTTGCTTGATTACTACTGCCACAAGAACGACTGGTCTCTGCCAGAGTATCATCTCTACTCCCTAGCTGGACAAGATGGAAAAATGCTGCTCATCTACAAAGTATTCATCAGCAGCACCAGACGCAGCTTCATGCCTGATAAAGCCTGCACTATACTGGAGGACGCCAAGGAGCTTGCTGCTCAGAATGCGCTCTGGAACCTGGGTTAGTTTATTTCAGCAGTTTTCATTTCTGTAAATCATTTAAAGGGATACTTGCGTGCATTGCTGTTAGTTATGTTAGATGCATGAAATATAACTCTAATTTCCTTACAATGGATAAATGCCCGATCATAATATTCTACAGTTCTGTTTTTTCCAAATAAATCAAAACTACTTGAAACACAGTGAATGTAGGCACCACAACAATCTGAAATACAGTACAAAGAATCAATATTTTAGTATTTAACAGGATGTGTTATTAAATTATTAGCCTAGTTAAAAAAAACAAAATGAGCATGCGCAATTTATACTGATTATTATACCCATTTATTGAGCCTGCTTTTTTCTTAAATGAAATTAAAGGGATAGTTTACCCAACAATTCTGTCATTAATTACTCACCCTTATGGTGTTGCAAACATGCAAGACCTCCATTCGTCTTCAGAACACAAATGAAGAGATTTTTGATTAAATCTGTTGTGAAGGCACAAAAAGGTATAAGGACATCTTATAAAGAATCCATGCAACATCAGTGATTCAGCCATAGTTTTATGAAGTTACGAGGATGCTTTTTGTTCACAAAGAAAACAAAAATAATGACATTATTCAACGTTTGCTTCTCTCTCGGGTCAGCGGGGTCATGTGGACACACATACATTCCTAAAATGCACTCATAGCTTTATAACATTATGGTTGAACTTCTGATGTCACATGGACTGTTTTAACAATGTCCTCACTACGTTTCTGTGCCTTGTTCTTGATAGTTCCCTTGCTGTCTGTGGAGGGTCAGAAAGCTCCCGGATTTATTCACAATATCTTATTATTGTCCAGTAGCAATATTTTGTGCAGCACTACTTGAAATATAAAAAGAGCTTCATATGTGTGCTTTTAGACTTTTTGTGATTGTACTGTAAACCTTTTTTTCCACAATGTGTGTTTGGATGTAACAGATTGCTCTATCAGCTCGCCTGTGAATGTTTCTCCTGCACCTTCTGGCTCTGGTTTCCTGTCCTTTGGATGTAGGTCTCTGCCTTACCCAGCATACCCCATGGCCTCCATCTCACCTCCCCTGCCCATCTCCTGCTCTTCTGCCCAAAGACTCTTCATCCCCAACCAGTCATCCTTCCTGTAGTCAAGCCTTCCAGTACCTGTGAACTTTCTTTACTTACAATGTGTTTATTAATCGTTCATATGAATCGTTTTTTATTGTTTAGTGCTGTTTTACTTGAATGTCCTGCAACAGTGGCAATTCTCCATTCACATACTATATAACATTCAAGCCACTGTTATTGTTTCTTTGCGCAAAGTATTGTGTGTATTCTGTTTGGGTGTTTGTTTCCCTTTTTAAGAAGTAAGTTATTTACTTGTGTAAAACACACATTGTTTGAATAGAAAAAAAAGAAAGACATGTTATGCCATTGAAACTAAGAAAACAGATGCATATTCTTAATAATGCAATAGTGGGTAGGAAACGTTGCACGTTCAACTTTGTGTTACATCTCCCTGGCAGATTAAATATCATAATTCCATTTTGATTGTTTATTTTTTATGCATTGAATAAGTATGTTTCGGAAATTCTACAACAATGCTCGGATCTTATAATTACTTTATTATTTATTCATTATTTTGAGGTGAGCCTATAAGCCAGTCATCCTTGACTTGTACAGACAGATCACAACATTTTCAAAAGCAGAGCTTTTCATCATGATCTCAACATTTTTTCATCATGCTACTTGCTACATGGAAGGTTTTATTAGGCTTTTATTATTTTAAACCTTTTCGAACATTTCATTGTGTAACACTTTTACTTAAAAAGTCATTTAGTCATTAAGTATAATTATTTATGACACAGATAATAATCGATTATGATAATTACAGTATACCAAGTAAATATACAAACAGTATAAAATAATATATCTTAATCAATCTCAAAGGGCTTTGAGAATGCAAAGTTAATTTCTGACATCAAAAATTAATATGTGGCTATGTTTACATATTTTGTATGTATCTAATGACCTAGATAAAAAAAGAAAAAATTGTGCAGATTATAGAAGTATCTTATAAAGTATAACAATTTAGTAGTATAATTGTCAAGCTCTTGGCTTGACTCTGTGCTGTCCACTCCTTAGTTGCTTTTCAGTAATTGGATAGTCTCTGCTATGCTGCTATGTGACAATTTTAGATCACCCTAGTCAGGAATTTTAAAGAAGTATTTTAAATTGGATATGGAAATGCTGTCTGTTGTGCTTTACTGGGCCTTTCTCCCAGTCCTGCTGGACACAGAATGAGGCACAACTTAGTAGGACCACTCCAGGGATTTTTGATGAAATGTTTGAAGCTTTAAAAGCAGTTTATGTTGTAGCAATGAGAGATACAAAAAATCTGTATGGAGGTTAAAATGGAGAAACACAGAATGCCCTAAATATAGGAGCTGAAAAAGGTTTGTAAGTTGTTTTTAGTATACCAAATGAGTTGTTCATTCATGAAGTATAGCTATTAGTGTACTGTTTGTCTGTTTACTATACAGGAGAGTGAAGAGAGACAGGAAAGTGATCTGGAAGCACAGACTCAACCTGATCATACAAGTCATTGTGGATTGAGTCGAGTGTGTACGGAATATTCAATTATGATTGGATTTTACTTCAGTCTTACAGAGAGTGTTGTACATATTCCCTTAACAATTATGTTTGACTCCTCAGACTGTTTTTATTGATGCCCATAAAGGGCCAGAGGGACTGACATCCATGAAGTGCACCAAAGAAGCAGATGCCTGAAGAAGCTCAGGGAACGTTTTTGACTTCAAATCAGGCACGTGTCTGAAACTCCTCCAAAAAACTTTTTTTCAGTCCACTTGGGACAACATTGATTTATTAAAGCATTTTTATAATTTCCCTTTTAGGAAAGACAGAACAGGCTTTGTCTCACAAAAATAGCACACTGGTTCATCATTACTTCTTATCGGATGGCCATCTTTCTCATCATCAGGTGTATAGGAACAGTGCTTTTTCCTCTTGGGACCAGGTACTGTAAGTATTCTGAAGCTTCACACAAGGGGTGACTTAAATAGGCCAAGAGTACGGGCACTAAATCTGACAGTCATACTCCAGGTCTAATATTTACTTTTTCGCAGCTGTTGACCTTGTAAATTAACCTGTCCAGGCTGGGTGCTGATGAAAGTGCTTTCAGCTCAGGAGCTCTTTTTTTTGGCATTACAGTGGCACGCATTTACGTCACATATACTTCATTTGATTCAAAGGAAGTACTCCAGCTTTGAAAATCCTGAAGGGAACAGCAAAGAAGGGCTTTTTAACATGTCATCTTCAGAAAGCCTGCAGTAACCTTGGAAACCACTACCAAAAGCTGTGTTGCTAGAGAAACAAACCATTTTATCCCCTGCCCAAAAGACGAGGGCAACCAGTTTACTGGAAGGAAAGCTTTGCCCGCACTTGAGAGGTGATGTTTAGGATTAACTGATCATTATAGTGTATATAAGACTTATTTGGTCTACCTAAGATTTACCTAAAAGTAACAAATATATCCTACAAAACTTACAAAGACATTTATCTTTAATAGCACATTATCATTTTATGACATTTGCTATTTGAGCAAACATTTAATATTTCTTATGTATCGACTCTTCTGATAAAATTTGTACATTTGTCTATTAGCTAATTTGGTGTTTTTCGAAGACCATTGAAGTAAAACAATATTGAGGATGAGGATGTGTAGTGCATTAGATGGTACAAACCTCATTCTAAAATGAAATATGTTTGTCCCAAAGGACATGATTACCTTTGAAAAATTATATTTCAATGCATATTTTGAGACTGTAAAGGGACTATATGCTTATTGCTATCACTAGGGGGCAGTGCAACACTTTGTGGCTCAGCATTTTTCCAATTCTATTTCTGTTCAATAGGTTTTATACAGTTCACTAATATGGATGTCTGTTCATTACATTTCCTTCTCTTTGGTACTTCACTTATATGATATTTTACTTTGTCATATAAATTTTATTCCAGTTACATAGTGCACTTTATGTGATCAAGAATGCAAGGTGGGTATTGTTTAGTGAATGCATCTTTGCTTCTTGTGTGTTGCGGAGGTAATATGGTGGTAATAGTATACTGTATAGTCAAGTAAATACAAGAAGAAGGTGAATTTGCATTCACTTTATATTTCAGCAGCATCTTAGAGCTTAAGATGCTTTTTCTGGTTAGGAATGAGGCTATTTGTGGAATGAGTGTGCCCAAAGCAATGCGTCATTTTAAGAGCCAATTGCCAAGCGGTTTAAATTCAAAGTACTGTAAATCTTATTAATAAAGTCGAGGGCCTCTCAGTGCTTGGTTATGTGTTATAGATACAGTCTAATAAAACAAGCACACAGCAGCATGAACTCTTGTGCATGAAAAATGGATAAGTTTGGCAGATGAGGTCAAGCAGCAGTCTCAAGGTGCTGGGAGAATGGGTTTATGTGGCAGAGCCCATATGTCAGAAGGAAGACTAGAGGAAAAATGAAATAAATTATCCTTTCTTTCAAGTAACCTCATAAAAGCTGTACACACGGGACACATTGTTACTTATGAGGGTATCATAAGATAGTGGGCCCCACAGGAAAAAATGGTCCCAGCATGGTTTTTCGCAGCCTTAATGTATCTAAGCCTGGATTGATGGCATGCAGACTTTTTTTTTATTTCTCTGTGTCAGTGAGCTCTTAAATGGATAAAATGATCATTCATATTGTTCATGCATTTAGACAGTGATGGTTTAAAATGAACATGTAGTAGAAGCCATTAAGCCCTTTTTTTTCCCCTTGACATGTCCTGGCCGGGATTTCTAAATGGCCAAAAATGTCTGAGTTTTGAGTTTTGTATTCATGCTTGCTGAAGGTAACGATTGAAAAGTAGTTTAATCAATATTGTTTAGACATTGTAGATAATTGACAGACTGTGCCATTAGAGGAATGTGGGATCTGCAGAATACAGTCAAAGTAATGTGTTACGATCCAATGCGTAATTATTTTTATTTGTAATATTGACGTGTAGATACAATCTGGGTGTTTTGGTTCTCTCTCTCTCTCTCTCTCTCTCTCATCCACCCTACTGCAAAGCCTAATGAAGCTCAGCTGTTTCTAGTTGCCATCGTCCATCATTGGCTTGTCCTGATTGGCTACTGAAGAAGAGACATTGGAAATAAAGCTGGAGACTTTGCGTGAAGCAACCTCTCCTGCCTTCTTTGTGCCACCACCAGAGACTGTTTCCTTCCTGCCCCAGACGTTAGTGTGTGTTATTGGTTGGTTCGTTGTTTGTGTGCTCCCCTATGCTGGGACTTCTAGAGGTGTTGCTGTGTCCTTGTTTTAATTTTACACTGCGTAACCACTACTTAAGATTTCTAAAACTTAAGACTTCCATTCATGTTCTTATTGTAATAAATTGACTTACTTTGTTGGAGCAGTAGGGAAGTGGACACCATTTGTTTTTGACCCTGGTTTTCTCCTGCTTTTGGCTAGAAAGGGAATAAGACTTTTCTTTTTTTTTTTGTGACACTAGACCTTTCTTAAGTTAGATCTCTTATGTTTATTATTTTGGCCTGGTTCCCTCCTGAAGTATGATTTGCGCACTGAATTTGATTTGAATTGTTAAAAGAAAACAAAAAACTGACTTTCAAGTTAGTCTGGTCTTTTTCTGGAGTGCTGGGACAGGGGAGAAGCAGTGTGTTTTTTTTTTTTTGTTGTTTTTTTTTTCAGTCAATTTCTTCATTACCCCCTTTCTGACCCTAGACCAGAGAGCTATGTAACAAATGCAAATATGTATACGTATCAAGTATGCGTACTGTAGAAAGCAGACAAAGTCTATTGTAGGCTAGTTAGAAATCCCAACCATTTATGGGAAGAATATGTCCTCCAACTTCTAGAACAGTGAGATTATGGAAAATATGGTACATGAAAATGTTAAATTGCAAACATGGCGATGTTAACCAGCTGTTTGCACAAACGGAAATAAACACCCACTTCTTAGTGTACCATATCCATGGCCTCCTGTAAAGCATGCTGTGTGTTTTGATAGCTTTATGGTCAGATGGCTGTGATTCAGGCAGAAGAAATTGAAACAACATAAGCTCAGGCATTGCAGCAGCCTGTTTTGTGTCTTAAATTTTTGGTATATAATATTTAGTTTTTGAAAGATGCTGTATGTTTAAAACATTACTCATCTGTCAGTAGTTAAACTTTTTTTTTTGCTTCGTGGCAACACTAAGAATATATTTTCCATATTCTGGTTTGATAAGATTTATAGTGACGTACTAAATTAACTGTCTATGTTTAAGTTTGAGATAACCGCCACATCAGAACACATCTCCTCGCATTACATACGACATGTTATAGGACATCAGTAGGACAGAAATGAATAATTCAACTGTTGAGTCAGTTTTGAAACTTGGCATGTTTTTAGTGTTTTTATTACCTTTAATATGTGCAAATATCAATAACATTTTGATTCTCCGTTTCATGACCCCTTTAATATCATAAATGTTTTATATAGTCTTTCGGTTAAGACAAGGTGAAAGTGCATATATAATAAAGATGGATCGTTTTTGATGGAGTATAGCATTTTACACAGCAGGGCACTTCTCTCGCACTGCAGGATATTTCAAGCTATTACGCTGTTTTGAGAAATTGCTGCCAACATTTAGCCTTTCAATTTCCACAGAAATCGTCTAATGTTTTTGTTTATTGCAGTTCATAATGAATACTGTCACGTCACAAGCAATTTGCTTAAAAACAAAACACAATTTAAACTGATTGTTATATTTTTATAGACAAAGCTTTATGAAAATCTAAGATAAACCAAGATGATTGGCCTTTTTTTTCTTGGCAATTCCATGGCAAGTAAACTGCCCATACATAAGTCTGGCCAATTATTAAAGCCACTTGAGAAACGTACATGACCATTTGCCTTTCTGGGAATTTCATAAGCATGCCAGGAACGTACAAATCTCAGTTTTGGCTTTGTTAATTGCTCTGACTGAGACTTTGCACCTGCAGCTTGACTGTGAAATACTGTTCGCCAAAGGTCAATACGTAGCCAGATGTCAAATAGGCCACCTCCTGTGACAGATGATGACGAACTTTCCCAACCTCTATGCTCACGCACAAGCCAATCTGGTGAACAGCGGGAGCTATAGTCACATATCTACTAGCAGACCTTAATCATCTGGACAATAGCACTGTAATCTAGCTGTCTAGTCTCATTGCAATGATATAGTTTGACCTTTGGCCATTGTGAGCTAGAATATTGACACAGGTCAGATACAGTTTTGTATATTAGATTTTCTGTGCTCTTTACACTCAGAGGGTTGTTTTCAATTTATGTGCACTTGTGCCAGACTTCCGTTATAAAATATACAGGTTATATCTGTGCTATGAATATTGATAGCTCAGCACATCCTTTTATTCTTCAATCCATTTTTTACATTTCTCTATTAATCTTTCGCTCTCGCTTTCTATAAACCTGTCTTGTATAGCACCGTGATTCACTACCTTGTCTTTTCTATTTGATCGGAACTGCTGAATCAAACTAGATGTTGCGTAATGTGACTTTTTAGTCAGTAAAGTTTTATTTAGAGAAAATGTGTATTTTAAACAACTTCAGCTGAATCGATTAATAATGGAGTCTACTGTTCAGTACAACTGCAGGGGCATTATTTGGCTGATCAGACTATTTCAGTGGAAAGAGAAAATGTGTACTTGACAGTACAACGATTGAGAAAGATAGCTTGAAGAAAGGTGTTTATTACTTTTCTAAGCAATTTGGCTTGCAATTTTCACCTCATGAACAATAGATATCCCATTATATATATATATATACTTACAGGAGAAACCCTAGTCATCTCTAGGGACTACAACATCACACGGAAAAAAAGCGCATAGTATTATGTTTTCCAGTAGATACATAAAAGCATCCATAAAACAAGAACATTTACTTAAGAACCATGTTAAGCTTTGTTTTCAGAAAATATATATTGAATTAAGTTTATTTTTCATACCTAGTTTGCCAATTGTTTTCTGCTTGTAAAGACTTTCTGCTAATCTTTCTTCTCAGATAAATTTAAATACATATGTACACATATTGTATGTATGTACACTACCAGTCAAAAGTTTGGAAACAGTAAACTTAAAATATCATTTATTTCTGAGATGAATTTTCATTCTAGCTGAATACATGTTTTAATTTCTTTTAAGTAAAAGAAGAATAAAAATTAACTGACCCCAGACTTGGTGGAGTTTATATTTAAAATAAATGTTTAACGCTTTATTCATTCGAAAATCCTAACAAATATTACAGTTTTCAAAAAAATATTATAGCACTGATAATAAATCAATATATTAAAATGATTTCTGAAGGATCATGTGACACTGAAGACTGGAGTAATGATGCTGAAATTTCAGCTTTGCATCACAGGAGTAAATAAGATTTTAATGTTTATTAAAATAGAAAATTGTAATTTTACACCACAATAATATTTTATTCTTTTTCCATGTATTTTTGATAAACACAAGAAACTTGTTTTTAAAAAGAAAAAAATCTTGCTGTTTCCAAACTTTTGACTAAACCACACATTAACACTTAAAATAACATTTTAATAAATGACGAACAAAAACAACAAAAAAAATATTAAACTAAAATGTAATTTTAAATGGTAATAGAACTATAACCTAATGGTTAATTGTTAAAATAACTTTTAACAAGAAAGTGGAGTAAATTTGTGCACATGCAAATATATACATACAAAATACATACATATACAAAAATATACAAATATATATATATTTATTTATTTATTTTTTAGCTTAAAAACCAAACAGAATGCCAAAGAGAATAAGTGAAAAAAATCACTGTGAGACTTGACCCGACCCCCACAGTACTGTGGCATCTTAGCGGTGACCTTTAAACCGCAATTTCTACAGAAAGAAATCAAAGATTTTTTTAAATGTTCAAACATTTTGCTCCTGTTTATCGTGATCAAATACAGTAAACCAACAAAAGGAACGAAAAAATATGTCAAGGAACAGCTGGGTGAAATGGGGTCATGAAAACATTTTCACACACCATGGGAAAGGCTTTGTGCCACGCTGAAAGCAAAGAAAAAGCAAATAACTACAGGGGAGAGTAGGATGACTAAATCCGCCCTCATTTCAGTTTCAATCAAGCACTTTATTAGCAGGCAGATGGAAGTGAATAAATCTCAGCATTTGCTCTACAGCACATTTTAATATTGCAATACAACAAGCTATAAACCATTCAGCAACACAATGAAACGTAGTGGACTTACTAGAGGCAGGGTCCACAAAGCTATTGCAAGTAAAAGAAAGCAATTTTCATGAGACTTACTGAAATACCTCTATGGGTTTTTACCATTTAACACCCAAACGCTCCTGAGATTCATGCTCAGCTCTGACTAAATCCCTGACATGTGCCGCTGACGTTGAAACCTAAATCCCTGGTATTTGTCATCGTTCACAAGCTGAAAGTGCTGTGGGCATTTCAAGGCCCAGTGAGAAGGGGGGATAGCAGGGGAGCTCTTGAGCTCAGTGGACTAATGATGTTCATCTGTCCTTGCTAACAGCTTCAATAAAAGATAAAATGAAGTTCTCCATTAAAATCCCTCTTTGTATCTTTACTTTCCCTCTCAGTTTCAGCACTCAACCTCACCAAAACTTGTATCAGTTTTTCTTTCAAAGGTACTTTTTTGTGTTTATCACTCCAGTCTCTTTGACAGGCCGACTGTCAATCATTTTTTTTCCTTCAGGGTCACAGAAATGTCTTTGGAGATAGCAGAACAGAGCTTTTGAGGTCATATCTGTGCAGTTTTCCATTCATGTAGACTCACATTTAAACACACTTTGAAACATGAGCAGAAAAAAAAAAACTAAATCCTTCTCAAATGCATTCAAATGCAAATGGCTTTGTTGATTAGTAGCCTGTTCCTTTTTAATCTCTGTTGAATTTACAGAAGATTTCATATTGCTTTTTTGTATGGAACATTGTTAAAGTATAGACTAATTTGTTTGTTAGTATGAATGTTTTCTCTGACTCTTGCAGCACTAATTAACAAACATCGTCTGGGACATTTAATCCCTTATAAGACTAGTAGAGTTCACTACAGTTCATATTGAACCCCTGGGCATGGCAACCGATTTTAATGCGAGAATGGTGTTCAAGTGTTGTATTGCTCTGAAATGCTTCCAGCACTTTTCGTGTATATTTGTATGCCTGGTTGCAGTTGTGTTTTAAAACTTATTATAAGTGTTTATTGATGTGAAGGAGGTACTTGTGTGTGTTTGGATCATTTAAATGCTTGAAGAAAATCTAGAGATGTCGCACTGTGATCCACATAACATGATTTTTTAATGAACGCTTTAGTGTTGTCATAACAATGGTTATGTTTGATCTTCTGTTAATGCTTCTGAATGTTGAATTCTTTAGATTTTAACACTTGCATATGTGAACAATATGTTGTCATTTTCTGTTGTTTCTTCCAGTACAGAGATGGTTTCATTTCACTTCAGGAGTGAACACAAATAGCAAGAATAAACATTAACCTATTTCTTATGCTTGATAATTGAAGACTTAGGGAGAAATAAGAGCATAAAAGTGTTTTAATTAATATAATGAAATGCGTGAAATGGATACAAATTAGTATAATTATTAATAACATGATATTAATCATAAAGAGTGTCTGGAAATATTATGTGCATGATAATGTTTATGAATTATTCATGCTGAAAAAATTAAATATATCATTAAAAACCACACTTACATCATAGAGTCATTTAGATTTCATAACATTGTAATTCTGCTTCCATAAATGTTTTTATATTTTCCCGCACCCTGTTTGCTACATCAGTTCATTAACTGGCATACTCCGTTCAATTCTGAATCATACCAAGGTCATGGATTCGATTCAATCAAACAGATACAAATCATAATTTAAATGCTTATGGAAGTTTTTTGTGCGTTCTATTCATGTAGACTTGTATTTAAACACAGTTGGCGTCATTCATGAGCAGAACAAACTGCAATTCATTCTCAAACGGAAATTAAATTCATTACAAAAAATGATGTAAGAATGGTTCCATAAACAGTTTGCACAGAAATTTGCTGCTTACGTTTCATTAATGAGGCACTAATGTTATGCTGAACTTTGTCTTTTCCTATCACATAGCAGGCCACAAGGGTGTTTATTTTTAATTGAATATAGGGAGTGTCACGGTGCGGGAAAGCACAAGCAGTAGTTTGGGTTCACGAATAAACAGTCTTTTAATCCAAACAGGCAGGCAGGGTAATCCACACATAAATGAACATCAATACCGGACGACAATCACTAAACAGAAAGGACCTTAAATAGTGATGGTAATGAGACAAACGAGGAAGGCACACCTGAACACAATTGACAATTAACAGAAACTAGGTCACACAAAGACAACACATGGGGAATAAAAAACAAAGACAAAAACAGTCCCCGGGGCGTTACAGGGAGGTCTTTATTGTTCCAATAAGGCAACATCCATTTAATAGTTCGAACAAATATAATTTACCCTCAATGTTGTTAATGCTGTAAAATAAATGAATTAATACTGTAAAATAAAGAGCAAGCCATAAAGAGCATCTATCTACTATTCACATACATATTACAAACAGCAAAAAAGAAAAATTTTCACTTAGTGTAAATAGGATTATAAATATGGAGATTGTACTGCATCTTTCAGACTTGTATCTTTATTATAAAAGACGTTTTGTTAGTTAATTAAAAAATAAGCACTTTAATGTTGTAAAACATGTTCTGTTAGACGTGTTTAGAGCACTTTTTTTTTGTCTTAAGTAAAAAAAAAAAAGAAGGTCCTTGCTGGGGACCCTACGTAATGTAGGTTTGAGGTTCGACTTTTAAATGTCAGAAAGCAGCTCTGAAAAATTAAACAAAAAAGCAAGGGAACGAGTGAACATAAAATGAATGTGTTGCGTTTTTTTATTAATAATTAAAAACATGAAATATGAATAATCCAGTGTTTCTGAAAATGCCTCGTATTTTGTGTGCATGATACCAATTATGAATGATTCATACTAGAAAAAAATGAAATACATTACTATAAACCACACAATCTGTACTTTGAATTTTATTCCTTAGTCCAAATTCAAGTTCACCAATCGAATTGAAATTGCTGGTTATGGTTTTGGTTTTAATTCTCAGGAAACAAACAATCAAATAAAATTCATAGCTTGAGTGCTCATGAAACACATATATTGGCATATAACAAAAATTTCAATGAAAATGCAGATGCAATTTCTTAACGATCAACTTTTGCTTACCAAATATGCAGTACATTTTCTTTCTTTCTTTCTTTCTTTCTTTCTTTTCATTTCTACATTGAAAAGAGAAGAATGCCTTAGGACGTTCCAGTTTTTTTAGCACCCATTCTCGCCGCCTTAGCTGCAGGTTTCATTGTAATGACGAGTTTGAAATGCCTCCTCTACACTACACTAGTGAGAGGAGGCGTGATGCTCAGCTGGTTGCTATGGCTCTCCTCCTCTTAAGCCAGTGAGATCACGGAGGCTAATGGAACAAATTTCCTAACATTAAGGGGTGAACATATCTGGGTCACCTCATCCCCCTCACTTCCTATGGGTAAAAAGCTAACAAACAAGCAGAGCGTTACAAATGCATCAGCCTGTGTGTGATATCTGCATTGTCTGCGGCACCTTGCAAACGGATGCGCAGGTAATCAAGTGTGGCGTACTGCGATAATTTTACGAATGTCAGAGAAATGAGAGGTCAGATCGCCGCATGGGGCACAGCATTTGCCTGTTTGAGGTGTTTATCTGGGGCATGAACAAAAGATACATGTGCAATTTTGTGAAAAACACAACGCAAGCGTGTAGTCTGTTTCTATTTCTACATTATACACAAGATATATTCAGCTTGTTTTATAATGCATGTCAAAATGAGTTTGAAGTGTGAATGAAGAATTCAGTGAGGGCTTTTTGCGTGATAAATGAACTTAGAGGTAGTGAGCGCAGGGAAAAACAAAATCATTTCCGAATCGCCTTTTTCATTTAGCATCCCTGGATGTCACTGTACTCAGGTGAAAAGGTTGTTTATTGAGTTCATAGCTCATTTTGCTGCAGCATTTTCATATGGTCCTTACAACCTTCATCACTTCATCTTGTAAACCGTTCAGGCTGTTTTGACGCAATGCCATTTCTAAGTAATTATGCTGTCGTTACTTATGTTGTTGTAATGGGCTTTTTAAAGACTCCCTGTTCAGAGAAAGCAGATGTTTCAATAGGCACGGAACCAAGTTAGGACTAAATCATCAACATCTTACTACTTATGAGGTGGTGCGTTTGACATTGTGAGAGTGGAGTGATATAAAAGGTCACAATCACTGATACACACAATGTGTATCATGCAAGTATGCAAGTATGTGTTATGGGGAGGGGGGGTGCTTTCGCGGTTCGTGCCGGACAACGAGCTCTGTCCAGCCCTCGGGGTTAAAATCCCAGCCCTCTCCCCGGACAGCACGCCAAACATGCTTATTGTATTCGATTATTAATGAGGAAGTGTGAACTCGTGAAATGCCATTTGATTCCAACAATCTAATAAACTGAAATGCGTATTTATCAGACAAACAACCTAAATTCCAGAATTTAAAAGTTGAATGACATGAAATCTAAAAGAATTTGAAATCACATGAGCCAATATTTTAATCACAATAGAACATATATAACATAACATTTTACATTTGATGCCTGCTATAGGTTTTCAGTTGCTGAAAAGTTCATGGCTATTTTTGACATTTTTCGTTTAAAGATGCTCCAAATGTTCTCAACGGGTGAAAAATCTGGACTGCAGGCAGACTAAGTTGACACCCGGACTCTTCTTTTACAAAAGTATGCTGCTGTATGTATGCTTGAAATACACAAGGCCTTCAATAAAATAGACGTCATCTGGAGGGGAGCATATGTTGCTCTAAAAGCTTTCAACAAAATGCCTACCAAAACATGCAAGCTGCCCATACCATATGCACTTATGCACCTCTAATATCAGAGATGCTGGGTTTTTAACTGAACGCTGATAATGTTCTGGAAGGTCTCCCTCCCTAGTCCAGAGGACACTGTGTCCATGATTTCCAACAAGAATGTGAAATTTGGGCATGTGTGTCCATTGAACACATTTCCACTTTGAACACATTTCCTCTTTTTAAATGAGCCTTGGCCCATAGGACTTGTCCTTATGAAGAAAGATTTCTCCAGTTTCTTTGAATCTTTTGATGATGTTATGCACTGCAAATTATAAGATTTGCAAAGACTTTGCAATTTGACATTGAGGAACGTTGTTTTTAAAGTATTTCACAATGCATCTGCCCATCTTTACTCTCTAAGTACAACCCTCTCCAAGACATCCCTTTTATAACTAATTGTGTTACAGACCTGAATTACTTGCTAGATTTTCTCAGCTAAATCTTTTCAAAATATCTTGCCTTTTCAGCCCTTTGTTGACCTTTTTAAGACCCGTAGCAGGCATCAAATTTGAAAAGGAGCTAATTTAGTGCATAAATGTGTACAATTTCCCAGTTTAAACATTTTTTATGTTCTCTGTCTTCTATTGTGAATGAAATATTCTCATGTGATTTGAAAGTCTTTTCAATTTAAATGTCAGTTTATTCATATTTAATAGATGTCCCAACATTTATGGAATTCAGGTTGTACATAAATGTGGTAAAAAACAAATAAGATATAATTAATAAATCATACATTTACATCTGAAAATATTTCAGGTACTTCATGTAGGCAAAAGGACTACTAGTTTTGTAAAAGTAGGTTGTAGGGAAAGAATGCTAAATCTGTGTTTATCGCATCAATAGATTTATAAATCTGTCACAATTTACAAACTTTTCACATTTTCTGCTTTAAATTTGAGAGAAAATTCTGCAGAATTTGCATGAACCATACTTTACCATATTTTAAAGCATCCAAAATATTGAATAAATAAACAGGGAATGGAATGTTTAGAACTTTGTCATTGATGCTGATCTATTTCTCTGGAAATCTGCGAAATGTTTAAACTCCATATGCGCTGTTAATCATTTCACATGTAAACATCTTTTACTTCATTGTTTTAAATGCACAATAGCAAGAAATGACCTGATTTTAACACCAGATAAGAAGATTCAGTGACAAAACACTTTGTCTATCCACCGACAAATCACAATCAATCAGGAATTATTAGATGTATAATAATCAGTTATGAACATGAGCACACAGTGGTCAAGACTGCAGAAATAGAAACCAAGCCCTGTGAAAACATGGTTTGTATGGTGAGTTCAAAGAAAATCTGTTCATGTAAATCTAAATCGTGACTTTATGTTTCAAGACACAATGACTTACATTAGAAATCAACCTCAAAACTGGTATATAAAAAAGACCCATTTAAGGACATATTGCACCTGATTCCTTAACCTTGTTTGTTTTCCTTTCTCAGTTGTTTTCTCCCCTTCCCCATTTTCTGCTATCCAGGGAGTGTAATGTAGCACTGGATCCCTCCTCCTGCCTCAGTTCTGCTCTTCCACATTACTTTTTCACAGCTTGTCATTTCACATTGCTGGTCGCCATAACCTTCATAGTTCCTCTCAGTGTTCAGACTTGTCATTTCTCTCAAATTCTCTGTCTTTTTCTTCAAGCAATCTTTAACTTCGACCTGTATTTTGAGGATTGCCGTCTACTGTTGTTCTGTTTCTTTTGTCGCTGACTCTCTTTCTGTTGAATAGTAAAGTGGATCATGTTCATGTAGTGTGTAAAGACTATCATCTCTGATGATCTCTTTTACCCTACAAATATCCCTTCATCCAGCCGCTTTCCCTGTTATTTCTTCTTTCTCACCTGTCTGTTGAACCACTTGAGAAGCATGCAGATGACTAACAGCTGATATCCTGTTTATTTTAGTCCTTTTAGTGGAGACTGTCCATCTAATGGCCGTTAGAGTGACCGTAATGGCTCCAAATTAGATTTGATAAGAGTGATGATGGGGTTGAGCAAACTGCGAATTTACCTCTGACAGCTTATGATAGTTAAGAGCTCTGTGAAACCTGACAGAGATTAAATAATGAATGGCTATTACTGGAATGTTATTTAAGTGGAGCAGAGACAGAACATTTGAACAACAACATGTCATTTTTAAAAAGAGGACATCTTTAATTTCCTTTGAGTTTTAGCCTTGTGTTTTTCTAAACTCTGTTGAAATGTGCTACTGGTGCTTATGAAGTATATATTTGAGCTTTCATTCCTCTGGAAAAACAGCAGTAGGGAATATTTTCAGCAGATGCTGTGCAGTGAAATTATGGAAACCTTGAGTGGTTTCCACTATCAGTATCCCTGTCCTGTTGTCTTTTTTCACTACTGAATCAAAAGAAAAAAATAAGACATTACATCTGCATACAGAAAATGAAACCTACTTTTCAGACCATTTTGATTTTTTTTTGTGATTTTTGCTTTGTGACAAAAATATTTTAGCGTTTTTATTGTTAAATAAAACTATTACCATATTCATTGAAACTGATATAAAATATAATATAATTATTAGATGGCAAGGGACTGAAATAAACGTTTTAAAAGGTAAAGTTCTACAATCACTAAAACTAATTAAACAAAATTATAAAATAAAAAAGCTAAGTTCATAACCAAATGACTAAAACGAACTAAAAAATAACTGCAATATAAAAATAAAACATAATTCAAAATATTAATCAATACTGTAACTGTATATAAATAATAATAAAATATAAACATCCTTATTTAATGTGACTACATGAACAAAGGCGACCAGTGCTTCCTTCAAAAATACTCCTTTTGTTTTAAAGAAAATCTCATAATTTCAGGCTGAAATGAAAGTGAATAAATGATGACATTCCTTTAACTGTTTGAAATCTTAATTTACATATCAAAACATTTTTATCTAGCGTAATATGTTCTGTCACCCTCACTGCAGCATATCGTATAGTTTTCACATTCCATATCAAGTCTTTAACGTTCAAGAACTGTCGAGATCTTAAGTATAAAGACAGGCTCATCATTTATAAATGTGCCAACTGAATGCCCTAAAACAACCCCTGTCCTTTGAGTTCTGTCTGTGTTGTTTGTCTGCTGAAGCACATGATCTGAATTGCAGTGTACTGTATGGGACAGTTTAACACCAGGGTTTCTTGAGTAATTTCTTTTGTATTCTTGTTGGTGCGTGATCTCAGACTTGGGAAATTTACAGATTTAGGTAGTGGGTTTTTTTTTCATTGTAGCTGATGTTTCTTCAGAATGTTATTTTAAATTCATTATAGTTAATGATTTACAGGCATATATAACCATTTATATTGTGAAATCAACAGTGTGTGATGGCAGTCCTTTATTATGAGTAATGCATTGGTTACATTTCACACATTTTCACTTTATTTCAGTCTACTATTCATGCAAAATTAAATTCAAATCACAGTTAATATATATAATAATTCATGTGTTCCATCTAAAAATTTTTTTTTTTTTGTATATATATATTGTCGCGGTGGAGCCAACACAGACACAGTGGTAGTGACATCGTGCCTCGGAGAGGCTGTTTTTTATTAAATAAAAATACACAAAAGTGACATGGGGGAATAAAGTGTCCAAATAAAAGGGGAACTGGTGTCCTCGT
>JAUMHI010000033.1:12732054-12754144 GCA_032359435.1 Enteromius unitaeniatus | reverse complement strand
TAGACTCCGGTGCGCCTCATCACGCGCCGCCAGACGTGCACAGTTCTGCGCCCCTCCTCTCATCCGCCCACTCCCGTTGGGAACCTGGAGAAGGGCGGCGCTGAAGTACGTGGGAGGCGATGATTGGCCTACGAGGCCGGCTGCCTCGTCACATTTTTATTAGGGTAATAGATTGCCTTTCTTTAAACAGATACTAAATCAGAACTTTGTTCTTGGGTGAATGAGACCATAAAAATAACATTGCCCACTGTAGCAATAAAAAAATACTTTTTCAAAGTGTCTTTTTTTTTTTTTTACTAAATAAAGAAAGTCATACTGGTTTGGAATGACATAAGGATGAATAAATGATGAAAGGATCCTTCTTTGTGAGATACACCCTTAAATGCCATTTGAGTTCATGTGTATTCATGTGTGTTCAAATGTGGCATATTTTCAAAAAGAACAGCATCTATCTCCTGAAGTCATTTGTGTGGGTGAGCAAATCAAGTCCAAATAATTTTTTGTTTACTATTTTTTCAATAACGTAATATGACCTTTCAATAATATATACAAGACTCAAGACACAAGACGTGTTTGGAAAAACTGTCCTCATTGTATGGCAAGTTTGTTGCAGTTTGAATAAGACCAGACATGGACATCTACAGGGAAATAGATTTTTTTGGCTTTAGTTGAAAAGATTCTCTATCGATATTGATTGCAATGCTCAGCAACTAAAGTGCAGGTCAATAAGCAGACTCCCTGTGGACCTGCACTACGCACCTTCTACCATTAGTATTCATACAGGCCAATGGGCTGCTAATCTATAAGGCCTCCAATACCTACCCACTGGGATAGTTGCATAATTACAAGGCATTAATATTCATAACACAAGCCAAAGGAGATGTATCTCTGAAGACTGTGCTTTACCGAGGTTATCTCAGGTGCAGAAACATGCTACAACTTATATTTGTACAAAAGCTTTACGATTCAGTTGATTTAAATTGGGGTCAACATTGCCGTACTACAAACTGAAGGCATACAATTGCAAAATAGGTGGCATTCAAAGCAAAAAGTTCAAAGAAAATTTGACTACTTTGATTGTATTTCCTGTTTTGCTCATGCAGACCGTAGTCCTTTGGGACTTGGTGGATCCGGTTATCGGCGCTCTCTAATTTCCTCGTAGATATGTGGGCGTCAGACAAATTGAATAAATAATGCTGAAATGAAAGATAAAACATTGCTTGTCCCCTTCGGTCCAGCTTATTTCCTTTTACAGGGGATGCAAGGTATGTCTTTGCCCTCGTATTGTTCCCACGCCTGAGAAAGCTCTCTCTAATAAGAGCAGACAACCTGCGGAAATGTTTTCATCTCATAACACAAAAGCATATGCACAGTTGTTTATCTAATGTTCGGCGTTGTATTACGACAGATATAGCTACCAGGTAAAAACAAATGCGATTACGTTTAAAATAGTCTTCGTAATTTATGTTTTAAAATGCAGAAACGATATTTAAATAATAATGTTCACGGAGGCTGCATTTATTTGAACAAAAATAGAGCAAAAAAGCAATATTGAAATATGATTCAAATATTGTCAGATCTAATTTAACTATGTGATGGCAAAGCTGAAGTTTCAGCATCTTCACATGATCCTTCAGAAATCATACTAATATGCTATATACCCACACAAACTATTATAGCTAATGATTTCTGTCACATCAGGGTTTGTGAACAATGTGGTCAATCTTAAACAGTAAGAAAAATGCCAAAATGCAGTTTTCTTCTCATTGCAGTGGCGGCAGTGGGTTACCTTGCCAGATGTATCCCGAGAAGCGTGATTAAATTCACACCTCAGTCTCCAGTCCCAGTGGAGTGTACAGACTGAGCTCCAGTGTACATGTGTGCAGAAAACTAAAGCCTTTGCTGACTGCCCAGGGAACGCAAGACACCGCAATTCTCATCTGGCTGTGATTTGGAAAGTAGGGCAGTCAGAAAAAGTACTGGCATTAACCATGATAGAGAAAGGGGGCACTAGGGCTATACTTACATCAAGCCCTTAAAGCTAATCTTTAATAAGCCCCATTAGAAATCATCTAATCAAAATGAAATAACCTAAAGTTAATGCACAGTAAAGGCATAGTTTACCCAAAAATGAAATTTTGCTGAAAATATACTCAGGCCATTCAGTATGTAGATGATTTTGCCCAAGGATGGTTCCTCTGTAGTGAATGGGTGCCGTCAGAAAGAGAGTCCAAGCTGATAAAAACATCACAATAAATCGGTTCAGTCCGTCAATGAACATCTTGTAAGGTGGAAAGGTGCTGGTTCGTAATCTTTAAACAGAGTAATCTATCTATATTATTGCTTCAGTGACAAAGTTGTCTCTTCTAAATCATGAGAGAAATATGCACTGATCAAACACAGTTTACAAGCAAAAACAGTTGTTTTGATGTGAGAATGCAGATGGACAGAAGATGACTCTTTACACTAGAGGAAAGTGTTATTATGGACTACTTTGGCCAGAAGGGAAGTTTTAAACACTGTAATGAATGTTTTTTTTTTTTTATACAAACACACAGCTTTTCACTTTATTGATGGACTGGAGTCGTATGTATTACTGTGATGTTTTTATTAGCTGTTTGGACCGATTCTGACGGCACCCATTCACTGCAGAAGATCCATTGGTCAAATGTCTCCTAAATAAAACTCATCTACATCTTTGATGTACCTGAGGGTGAGTACATCTAAGCAGATTAAAATTTTTGGATGAGCTATTCCTTTATGAAAAATGCATTGGCTATTTCAAACTATTTGATACTTTACAAGGGAGCTTCTTTATGTGTTTGATGCACCAAGTAGAGCTTACAGAGCCTGTTTTTAATATTATAAATTAAATGATTTATATGCTGTCATATTAACTAAACATTTCATGCTGACTAAGTTATTACTTTTTTTTCAGTAACGCAGCCTCAGGCTCATATTTCTCACATGCAGAGGATGTGGAATTTAAATTATATAAACCTTTACGTGTGGTGATCTGACACAAGTCCCTGCTTCACTGGTGTTGTTAACATTTCTCTGTCACTTTGGAGCTGTATCTAAGGTCAGTTTGTTTGATAGGAATATTGTTCCAGTACTAGCATGGATGCGTTTCCAGGAACACATCTGGACATTTGTCTAGGGAATATGTCAAGTACAAATGCGGAAGCAAGCATTATGTTTTTGTATTTTGTTCCCGACTTTATGGGGAACTCATTAGTCATTCTGTTGACAGCAAATCAATTGAAAGCATGTTTTAAAACCACACTAAGAAAAGTTTACTACAAAAACAGAAATGTAAATGTTGCTAAATGGCTTCACCATTTTATCCTATTTTGTGCTCTTAGGATCTTTTCTTAAAATGGTCTTTTTGTCTTTGCCTCAGGCATTTGAAGCCATTCTTAATACTCATGTTCTGTCATATACTAGGGCAGACAACAAAGTGACTCTTCAAGAGCTATCATTATAATTGTCATCATCTCTCTATTTTACTCTCTCCCACTCTCATTTACGTCCCCCATAATGAAAAAAGAAATGAAATCACAAGACAAATGCATCTCTGATAATGTCCTGGAACTATTAGAGGAAAGAAATGTCCACTTTAGGATCACATGATGTAATATAGAAGCCAAAATCAGAGGAAGAATTAGTGCACATGACTATAAGAGCTCAATAATGTTCTCGGTACAATGAATAGTGACATTTATAACGTCTCTTAAGGAGTCTTTTGCTTTACATTGCTGTTGCATTGTATTTAAATTATAGAAATATTTGGTACTGATGTTTAGAGAAACTGGGTATATTTTACAAAGCAGAGATAACTGTTTATCTGGAAATGTGGGCCTTTTGAATATAATTGAACAAAAAGCAGATATGACTCAACCGCATTGCTTGATATAAAAAAAGAATGCATCCAATAACTGCATAGTTTTCATAAAAAATATTTTCAATTTTGTTTTATTTTATTATGCAGCTGTTGATCAAACAGGTGGCCACTACACTGAAGCATAGATCAGCTACTGTACATTATGCAGGACATTAACATGTTGATATTAAAAAAATAAATAAACAGTAAAACATTTTTGCAGTTTTCATGAATTGCACACAATAAGCTATTTTATTACAGGTTCTTATTGTGAAAAATAGGCAAAAGTACTAATACTTAGAAGACATGAGATATAATTATATAGAATTTTAAATGTATTTGTTTGTGTTTTTGTTATTTTCTCTAACAGATGTGGTTACTCTGGATTGAGTTGGTGAGTTAAAAATGGCAATTCTTTTATTTTGGGGGTCAACTATCCCTGTAAGACCTAATCCACTTTTATGGATTTGTACATTAGGGGATCAAGTATTCATTTCAAGTAACTCTTGCTTTTGTCTTATTCATCTTTGAAGAGTTTGTCTGCAGTGATGTTTGTGTAGTGGTCCTCTCTCCAGTGGTGTAATTATCCCAGGGTTAAGAGAGAGAAGCTTTGAACAGGGTTGTCTTACTAGAGTTACAGACTGCTCTGGTGTCATGGTGATAGACGACCCCTTCATTCCATGTAAGACAGTTAATAGGTCTTAAAATTAGAAATTTAAGACTAGACTATCTTAAGGGGAGACCACATACAGAGACACAGGTCTGGAATGACACAAGCACATACACCAAGTTCAAAGTCATATTTTATGTAAGCGAACGTGTTCGGCTGAGATATTTTTGCTGTTCTGCTATCTTTCAAAACAGACAATTGCGTTCTGAATGATGTGGAGTTTCTCTTAGGCTGTATCTTTTTCTCCTGCTGAAATGCGTGCTTTCTTGTACAGCCACAACCACATACGGAGACTCGCTGTTGAAAGCTGAAAGGTTTGACAAAATGCCTTTTCATGACTTTACGATATGTCATATAATAGCTATTCTGCTTCAGCCTTTGAATACTTTCATGGCACTATTTCCTTTTGATGGCTTCAGAAAGTTGAGCAGAAGGAAGTAGGATGTCTCAGTTCATGGTTTTCAAATGTAACAGTCAAAATCCTGCTTCACGTAAGTCGTGTCTCTGAATCCTCAATAAGTTGAAACATGCAGTATGTAAGATATATCAGCTTAAGTTATAAGATAAGATAACAGCTAGCGGTTGAAATGGGTAGTGCACAAACAAAGGCATTCTGCCCTGGAAAGCACATTTTAGAGTACAATCATTGGCTATAGCATTCATTTCTAGAGAAACAGCTATGTAAACATAACAGTATGGTGTGTTTTTCGACAACTGGAAGTGGGCAGGATCATACAGATTAAGGGTGAAGTATGTAATATTGCCAGCTAGTGGCTGAAATGGGTGCTGCAATTCTGACCAGGTATGTTAAATTGATATTTTAAAAATAATTGTTATTATAAATAATGTTACTAAAATAATGAAGAAAAAAAAAACTTTTGCTTTTGTGTTAGTGTTGATTTAATAAAAAATAATGCATCATAAATAGAAGCTGTTATTTTGACATTTTGCTGAAACATTGAATATTGAGCAGCACTATTTTCAACATTCATAATAATACGAAATGCTACTTGACCCCAAAATGTGCACATGTGCACATGCTGTTCTAATAGATGCAGTATATGGTTTTGCGTTGTCCTGCTGAAATACACAAAGCTGTCCCTGAAATAGACGTTGTCTGGAGGGGAGCATATGTTGCTCTAAAATCTTTATATATATTTCATATATATTTATAGTGCCTTCCAAAACATGCAAGCTGCCCATACTGTATGCACATTTGCACCCCCAGAATGCTGGCTTTTCATCTGAATGCTGAAGCCATGCTCCTTTTTAGCCCGGAGGACATGGAGTCCGTGATTTCCAACAAGAATGTCAAATTTGGACTCGTCTGACCTTGGAACACTTATTCACTTTTAAATGAGCCTTGGCCCCCAGGACATGACTGCGCTTCTGGACAATGTTCACATGTGGCTTCTTTGAGCTTTAGCTGGCATCTTCAGATCGCACAGCAGACTGTGTTTACCGACATTGGTTAGTATTGGTATTGGTGTAGTGGTTAGACAGTGGAAGTATTCCTGGGCCTATTCAGCAATATCAATGACAGAATAATACCGATGAGTGATGCAGTGTCGTCTGAGACCCAAAGACCACAGGCATCCAGCAAAGTTTTTAAAGTATTCAACAATTTTATTACACACTCTTTCATTCTGCCCATCTTTACTTCTGAGAGAATCTGTCTCTCTAAGACATCCCTTTTATAGCAAATATAGTTACAGAAGTTATTAATTATTTGGTTGATGTTCTCCCAGCTGAATCTTTTCAAAATTTCTGTACTGTACTGTAGGTATCAAATTTGAAATGAGCTTGTTTAGTGGATAAAGGTGTCAAATTTCTCAGTTTAAACATCTATGTTCTCTGTGTTCTATTGTGAATAAAATATTGGCTCATGTGATTTGAAAGCCTTTTATTTATTTATTTTTTATTTTAAAAAAAACAAAAAAAAACGTCCAAACATTTCCAGAATTCAGGTTGTACTATTATTATTATTACCATCATCAAAGAATACAGCATTGATGAGCACTGAATCTTCATCAGTCTTCAAAAAATCTTATCAACCCCAAATTTCTGAACGGTAGTGTGTGGGTCTTAATTGTTATTATTAACAATAAATCAGTTAATCTTTAATGACTCTGTGTAGTGAATATCTTTTAATATCCTAAACTATACTGTAATGATGTATCATGATTTTCTTCTTTAAACTTTTCTTGCTGACTTAAGTGCATTAGTATTTAATGCACATTTCTTGCAGCAGCCTGAAGCTTTCCAGATCCGACAGCGTGAACAGTGAAGAACACGGCTTCTCCTATGAAAAAGTAGGACATAAAATGATGAGCCATATCAACGAAAACTGGTAATGTTCTCCATCTCCTCATCATCTTTTATCATTTTCTCATCTAAATTTTGTCCCTAAAACACAAAACATTCTGTGAAGCTCTGAAGTTTGATGTAAGCCGATAGACACTCACAGGCAGCATTATAACATCATCATGATTTTAGATTTTTTTTTTTCCTGCTTAGGTGTCAACCGTTCAGATATAGATTCTCAGCAGAGAGGGAGAATATTAGCTCTTCTCAATAGCTGTCACATTTTAAGTATGTCCTTTTCCAGATCCCTCAGGGGTTTTAAGATTGTGTGACTCTGAGGTCTTTGGCGAGGCAGGGAACAGGGCTTGAGGTCTCTAGTCATTCTAAACCTGAAAATGTATTAAAGAGTGCATGCCATTTACTGCAAAGAGAACTGAAATCTCTTTACTGTTGGGCATTAAAGGGTTCATGCCATTGATTTTTAAAAATTATTCTAATATGTTCCATGAGGTTCACTTAAATATGCTTAAAAGGTTTTTTTTTTGCACACACACAAAATGTGAAATGATATGTATAAGGAGGCTTTTCCCTTAAGGCTTGCAAGTAAACAGGCTCTGTTGTAAAAGTATAATCACAATGCAGTTGCATGGAAAAACTATCAATGCCTCCAGTGTTGCATGGGAGTAAGTGTTTGATAAACATTGTTGATGTAAAGCCATCATTTACATTTAGCATTATGAAATTGTTTACTTATGCTTTGTGATGTAGCTGCTGTCAGATCCAATACAGTTGGCTGCTCCTTCTTTTAACAAAAGACTGTTTGAGAACTTTCTGTTACAATATCATTTACAAAACAATCTGCCATTAAACCAAGGGCATACGTTTGACTTTGGTGGGGACACATCAGCCAATATAACTCAAGTCCCCCTTCCTCCGCCAGCCAATACACTCATAATTCATAAAGACAGTTTTTTACACAAGTACGTTCAGTAATTACTTACACAAATTTGATTATGTAAACTAATAACATTAAAGTACCATTAGAGTACTGGGTGTTACTCATAATAAGGAAAATGTTAATGTGGCTTAATGGCAGCAATATAAAAAGACAATATTAAGGCCCAATCCCAATTCTACACCTAAGGGGTAAGATAGATTTTTCAGGACCTCACTTCAAATGTAGGGCTAAGAGAAATTTCCAACATGGCTGCTCACTCGAGCAAGCAGACCCAATAAAAGTAATTTTTGCCATTAATGAGGATTTTTATGACATTTTTCATTATATGTGTATTACCATCAGTCTTGTGTTTATGGCGATGTTCTGTAAAGAAACGTTTGCAAAAAAATCGCTGAAGTTTGATTTTTACTTATGTGCCAAAGATATTGTTGTCGTCTTCGTCTCACATGATTTGCTAAAGAAAAATGCAAAAAAAACGCTGCAATCCACACAACTGCTAAGACTGACGGCGACATCATGGAATTTGTGATAAACATCTTACTCCACACATCAAAACAACCAAAATGGTCCAGAAACAAAGCAAAAACGTTCCATACGTTCCACTGGTAAAAGAGTCCATGTGACATCAGTGTATCAACTTCACTTTTGAAGCACTTTGCTTGTAGCACTTTGCTACAAGAATACTTTTTTGCACAAATAAAACAAAACATAATTTACTCTTTTCCCGTGACTTATGTCTTCCGCCAATTTAGAATATTTCAACGTGTCGCATACGCAAGCTTTGTGCGCGCATGTGCGTAATCTGTGGCTGTTTTACGTGCACGCTTACACAGTAATATTTACAAAATGGCGGAAGACAGAAGTCCTAGGAGAGGAATGGTTGAGTATATGATGTTATTTTGGTTTTCTTTGCGCAAAAAAAGTATTCTCATATCGTCGCAAAACTGAAGTTGAGTCACTGATGTCACATGGACTTTTTCCGGTGTTTTTACTACGTTTCTAGACCTGGGATCACTTAATTTGTATTGCAGGGTCAGATGGCTCTCTGATATCATCAAAAATATCTTAATTTGAGTTCAGAAGATGAATAAAGGTCTTATGGGTTTGAAACGACATGAGTGTGAGTCATTAACAACAGAATTTTGGGTGAACTAACCCTTTAAGCAGAATGACATGAATAAAAGATAAGTTTGAAAATAAAATGTTGAAAGGACAGTTTTTGGTGTAAAACAAATCTATTCATTGATATTGCTTTAGAATGATCAATTTCAGTCAGTCTTAACTCAAAAGATAGAACTGATTAAGAAAAATTGAATTGAACATAACAGACTGAATTATCAATGAAATTCACCTGGTTTTACTCCTTCAAAGAATTGAAGCTCATTTCATTAAACTGAAACTTCAGTGAACACAAGAGTTCAAACACATAAGAATTAGCTCTGATTGTTCTTTTCATTTGCTCCCCAGATCCGTATTCTTCGTCGCATCCCCTCTGCTTTCACAAACACTCAGGTAAATTGCGCTTCAGCAGTTTTCTCTGATTAAGCTTTGAGAGATGTTCCCTCACTCAAAGTCTCTTTATCACCTCGACGGCCTGTAGCGTTCATTTTCAGCAATCGATACAGCAGCACCTATCGCAAAGCGACTTTTTTAAAGGATGCTTAGCCATTTATTGCATCTTGTGTTTTGTGAGGGATCGGATTGATTTAACTTGTTTTATAGTGCTTATTTATTTGCTAAAAGGAGGTTAAATTGAGGTTATCGAGTGGGATGTAGCTGCTACTTTTAACAGCGAGATACCTCCCTGCCCATTACATGCAAACATTGGTGTAATGGGCTGGGAAGTACCTTCACTGCAGGAAATTCATCTGAAACTCATATTCCTGGGTTCACTACCCTAAACTTGTGTGTCTGAGGGTAAATGGCACACTAAGGAGAAGAAAACAGCTAAACAGCTTGGACATTTGTATGCATCACTGGTTTTCTTTTACCGTACACCCATGCACTCGACTCAAAATCTCACAAATACAGGCAACAGAAGCAGCTGCAATCCATCCCCTGCTGTTAGCTTTTGCACCACCCATGCAGAATAGCATTCAATCATAATCCCGTCAGAGCACTCAGCATTCGTATGTGTTTGTGTATGTTTGCAAGAAGTCCGTGGGCAGGAAGTGTTTGGAAGCAATATGCAGTGCATGAAAGCGAGAAAATATGCATCGAACACTCTTTGTTTTGTTTTTTTTTGCCTTAGATGTGGCTCTCAGCCGTGGTTTACAGCTGTGTCAATGTCTTTTGCATTATTCATGATTTGGTGTCTTGCTAAAGTGTGTTTGGTTTGTGTGTTTAGTGACCCTGAACTGGCCTTTGTCTGTTGTCCAGATGTTTGTTTGTAGCAAGTATGAACAGAGGATTTCAGTTTGCTTAATATTGGCATGTCATTAAAAAAACAAAACACACAAAAAAAAAAAGATGGAAAGAAATGGGTGAGATAGCAGCAGCTTAATAGTTTTCAGATAAAAGATAAAAGCTTGACATTTGTAAATGTGTTTTGCATTCTAAGCTGCTGCTCTGGACACAGACCTTGCCAGCTGCACCACATACAAACAGTGGATTATGTCTAACGGGACCATTTTAGCCTGAAGCGTTGTATTATTATTTTGATGATGTTAAGAGCGAGGTTGGTGATCAGATAGCACACATAAAACACTTTAAAGGTAATAAGGCCATAAACAGAACTTAGGCGTCAATATTATCTCTCTCTAATTGATGATGAGAATTTCTCAAAACCAGAAGCTCCAAATTGAAGTGTTTGGAATGAAATTGAGGATAAAACGATTTTTTTACATTATTTCTTAAAAAAGTAGTGCATCAAAACTAATACTTTAATGCTACAAGTTGGTATGAAAATTGAAATGAATAATTGTACAAAAAGCAATAATATTTAAGATTCCTTGATTTAATAATAATAACAAAAAAAAACCTTTTAGATTTTTTTTTATCTGCTCAGTACTAATAAAAGAAATGAAAAGGTCTCTAGTTTTGATTTTAATCCTGGCTCACACTACAAGATATTTAGACCTGAGAATCAGAGCAAAAATCTTGTCATGCACCTCGATCGGTCCCGATGTTTGGCGCAGATTATCTGGTAATGTGAGGCTTGCACCTCCCGAACTGTTCGCACATAAATCGGGGCTGCCCTGATCATATTAAACATGTTTGATAAATTGGGATGGTGACGGTTATATGATATCAGTACATCCACAATTGTCAATGTGCGACTGCAAAACAGAGTTTTGTATTAACACGAATATTGTGTTGAAAACGTATAGCAACTGTAAGGAGCTGGAGTGAAATCACTTCAGCTTTCAATGTACAGGGTGAGTGCTCCCTCTGTACATGTGGTGCTCCCTCTGGCATCGTAATAATAATTCGTAGTGTGTGATGCACCACGATGTCGAAATCTTGTAGTGTGTGCATGTTTAAGATTTGATAGAAGATAATCTGCAAAGATTGTCTTTATGCGTGTGCTGCAACCAGATTTCACAATAGAGCCCGGCTTTAGAGTTATCTTGCTTTAAACAATCTGCTGGTCAAATAGAACATTTAACCACAAATCCTTCTATCATTTTTAAGGGATTTAGTTAGTGTTATCTGTACAAGAGTTTGTACCGCACTATTATTTTTTTGACCTGCCACTTTGCTATATTGTGGTATCGTCTATTTTCCTCAAATGACACATAGAAAGAACGTTGGATGACTTCTGGAAAGGTAGCAGAAGACACCACAGCTCAGAAAGCTAACTGTGTAAGTGAGAAGTTTTTTCTTACATTTGAGTGGCTTTTTGTTAAATTAGTAGTGAGCGGTTTCTTTATTAAAATTACCAGTGTTATCATTTTGTTTCAGACTTTTCTGCCCTTGCGTTTTGACATTTTTTTAGTTCCAATTCGTGTTAATTGGAAGAAAAAGCCAAAATGTGTTAATGCATGTCTAGTTTTCTACATGTCTTTGCGTGACCTCTAGGGCTGTTCCACCAGCTGTATTCCCTGCTGTGAAAGATAAGTGATCCATCAAACCAAACATCCAGATTTATCTCTGTTAATGAGTGCCAGTGACTCATGCAGGACATGCAAGAGGAAATCATAGAGCCAAATTAAGAGCAGCAGCCTGAAAAGAGCTTGTTATTTCTTTTAATCATTACATTAATCTGTTTATGATTGTTATTAGTTGGCCTTGTGTGTAAACAAGCATAGAAGATGCATTTCACACTTCAATCAAAAGCAACTCACCATAATTGAGGAAAGAAACAATATAAGCTACAAAACAAGCAGTCTTTACAAAACTGAACACATCTACACATCTGTTATAATTATAGAATCAAATAGACTAAATGTGTTACATGATGCTTAAATTGCTTGTGTATTTTATCTCCAAGATCATTTGTTTTTAGTTATAGTCTCGTGCATTTTAAATGGTCTCTATTATGGATAATGAAAGCTTCATATTGTGAAATGTATTCGAGGTCAAAAAACACTTTCATAGTTTTACAATATGCATTTATTTTTTACCTTACTTGCTCAACGACACCCAAAGACTTCGTTCAACAATTCATTTTTCCAAACCCCTACTTTGATCAATTCGATTGGTCTCATTTTCAGTTCATCACTCCTGTAATGCCTGATAAAGCAGTATTTGTGCAGTGCTGCTTTTTTCCAGTGTTACCAAGGAAACCACTATTTTCCTGCTCCAAAAGCATCATCTAGTGGCAAAAATGTATGCGCATTTTCGTTCAGATCTACGTGCAAAGACCAACAAGTGTGGGCAACAAGCTAATGTTTCTTGAAAGACTTAGGATTCATTTTAGAAGCGACTTGTTTCAATGATTTAGAGTCGACTCTAATGCCCAAACTGCTCTCATTCATTCAGTAAAAATAGTCAAGCAGAATAAAAGTAGCCATACATCTTACAAACACGGTATCTTTTAAAGCCTTAACCTGTATGCTGCATGATTTTCAGCTGTCGTGCTGATTTCTGATTGGCCACGATGCCAATCTTTTTTTTTTTTTGTGAGAGCCGGAAATCCTGCAAGTGTTTCTCAGGCTTTATAGCTGCTTTGTGACAAAAAACAGATGAAAATTATTCATTGAAATTCTTTTGACAGCTGTGCTCACTCACTTTCATTGTATACAAAAGACATTGTACAATGTGCTATAAATAACTCCTTTTGTATTCCAGAAAAGAAAAATGTCATTCAGGGTTGAAGGCCATAATGGTAGTTTTCCTTTTTGAGTCAACTATGCTTTCATTATGTGTGGCTTAAATTACAGTGTGGCTGAATGTTAGCTATGATTGACATTCAGTAACTAATTATGTTTTTTTGTGAAGTCGACTAAGGCGCTGGACATTGGCCAGTCTCATTACCTTCACCAGCCAAGTGCACTAATCTCAATCATTTTGATCTTAGCACTGCCTTCAGCACTCCCAGAGCCATCTATCTGTTGGGTGAAGGCAATCCAGTTTGGAGCTTTGATTATTTTTTCCAGCTGTCTGGAAACTAACACACTCATTCTCAGCTCCCACACTTTCCTTTCATCTGCTTCATTACCAACTTTGGTTTCTCAGAAAGGCTGCTGCCACTCTGTAGGGGACTAAATGCCTGATATTCGCATGATATTGGTCCCAAAAATATTCATTTGTAAGCTGATGTGTGCATCCAGTACAGCACCTTTTTAAAAATAAAGGTGTATAAAAGGTTCTTCACAGCGATGCCATAGAAAACTTCTTTTTTGGTTCTTCTAAGAACCATTCAGTCAACGGTTCTCTATAGCAGGGGTTCCCAAACTTTTCAGCTCGCGACCCCCAAAATAACCGTGCCAGTGACTCGTGACCCCCACTATCCTCAGAAGTGGTTAAAATATACAAATATTGTGCACAACGGTGCACACGGGTCGATATTAACCAATGTTTCATTTCAACAAAAATAATATCCTAAGCATAAAGAGATGAAAATTACCTACATGTTACGTGCACATGTCGGAAAGGGAACATGTTATGAATAATCTTTCGTAATCACCTTAGGGGTCGCGATCAAGCGGATAGAAATTTGAAAGGCTGATGGCTTTTGAATTTGCATGTTTGTTTGTTTTTTAAATGTAACTATTAAGAACTATTTTTTATCTTTTGTTAGATATAGATAAAATATGTTATTTATAATAGTAAAAAAAAACTTTTTTTTTTTTTTGGAAATCCTCTCGCGACACCCACTTTGGGAACCAGTGCTCTATAGAACCATCTCTTTCCTAGCATTTAATAATCTGAAGAAACAGAATGCTTCTTCAGATGTTAAAGGATATTTATAGATCCATTTAGATAAAAAGGTTCTTCTATAATAAAACGTTTACGATAACAACAGGAAACTGTTATATTAATTTTGAATAATATTTTATATTATTACTATTTTCTTTATTTTTAATCAAATAAATGCAGTCCCGAAGTTGTGAATATGCCTTTTCACTGTTTTGTAACTCTTCATGCAACTCAAAGAGTCCAGGTCTTTTCTAAATGTACATTTCATTAAAAATTGTAATTTGTCTGCCTGTTTATTTGTGCCTGCGCTCCCATCCCACGCGCTTGTCACCCCAGCAAGTCTGTCTGTCATTTAGATGGCACAAACATAACTGCCAATGCTTTGATATGAATCCACAAGAGGTCTAGAGTAATCACACACACTATGGCATCAACACAGAGTGTCTCCCGACAGACAGATAATAGGAATGTCATTGCGTGTAGCTCATTTTGAAGTCATAACATAATTTTCTTTTCCTTTTCTTGATTCAGACCAGCACACTGCGTTCTGTTGGTTAGATTGACTGTAACTATTAGCTGTCGGCGTAAAAATGACTGTTGCACTCTGCGACTTTTTGAAATTGTTTTTAGAATAAAATGTCCAAAACAATGATGGGTTTGTGAATGTATTAATTAGCAGTGCTTGCTAAGATGAGAATCACTTTTATTGCTCATAGATTTTTCAAAACCCTTAATATGAACACTGTTTCACAACTCAATAATGTGACAAGCTAAGTTATTGCAATGATGTTCACAATTATGATTAACTTAGTCCACGCTTATTGGAAAAGCAAGCCTGTGGTGACATTACTGCAAAATTAGAAATTAAAATTCTTTATTAGCTCCTTCCATGAAGACGTTTTAACATGACGTTTTTTTTTGTTGTAGAAAAAGGTTGTTTACAAAAAATGTGTATGTTAAAAGTGTTTTTAAATCATAAAGTGTTCGCAATTTATAATATAGCCTAGTGTAATCAATAATAATTATTATAAATAATTTGAGTAAACAGCAATATAGGCTATGAAATTTTGGTGAAGGCACTTTTTTCCATTTGAACCCAGGATTTGACTTTTTTTCTATTCAGTTTATTAAAGGGTTAGTTCAATGTACAGTAAAATGAAAATTCTGTCATTAATTACTCTGACCCTCCATTGACAGCAAGGCAACCGAAATGGTCCCACATCCAGAAAGGTTACTGGTAAAAAAGATGAACGAAGGTCTTATGGGTTTGGAACAAAAGGAGTATTAATGACTATGATATTAATGATTAATTAATGATTAATTTTCATTTTGGTGTGAACTGACCCTTTAGTTCATTCATTTTAGTTGTTAAGAGGAAAGAACAACATCAAGAACTGATGAGAAAGTGGTCTAGTTGTTTACCAAGTGGATGCTCTCTGGATTAAAACTTTTTATTGCTTGGTGATTCAGTCACATACAAACACATGCTTATGTCATCCTTCCAATGTTACACACACACATATGCGTGCATGTGCGCCTGTGCTGCTAGTACGGGTCACATCAAATGTGTCAGTGCTCACACATGCTTGAACTCCACTAACCTGCGAACAAATATATACACACACACAGCCACGGTCATGTCAGAAGTGATTCAAATCAGTTTTATAGTCAGCTGGGTTTGAATAGATGGAGTTGAAGGTAAGGGTGCTTGATAATGCTTTTGATCAGTTGACGTAAACGCGGTCAAAGACCTTTTCCATTTTTATTTTCAACCATTATAGCTACAGCTGTTATGTGCAAAACTCAAGGATACAGCATCAAAAATTGTAGTCCCATTCTGAGTCATATTTGCCCCGTCCAGTAATACAAAGAGGACAAACATGAGGATTTGTCACACGTATATCAAAAATGGGCTCTCACTGTCATCATTCCCACCTAGTGAAATCTGTCACAATTTAGCCAAACTACCTTCCTTGAAATTTTTGCTTCGTACACAGTTTTATCGCTTGGTCCAAAGCCCTTCTATTGCAGAAATCTTCACATGTCCGTCAGGACTTCATTACTCTGTGGAACTGGGCAATGCATCTTCTGTATACTGGTATACATCATGATAGTGTACTTGCTGTGCCAGCACATCTAAATGTCAAATGATAAATAGCTTTGCAGTATGTGAGTATAGAGGATATACTGTACGTCCCTCCCAAAAATAGTTGTATATTTATCTTGCGCTCCTTCATCTGTACTTGCAAGGGAGAGAGAGAGAGAGAGGTGGGCTGGAAGTAACCGGGCTCCAGGCTTTTTTTTTTTCTGAACTCGTACAAAGGGCAAATGAGGAGAAGCAGAGAGAGTGGGACTAACACAGAGATCAGATAAAAGGTCAAACTATAAAAGCATCATAAAAGTGGTCTATATGACTTGTGCGCTATATTATAAATCGTCTGAAATCGGATGACAGCTTTACGTGAGAAAAATGTAAGTTATTATTCACTGATTATCTTTAGCACTGCAGTTCTTCTGAAAATGGAATATAATTCATTTATTGGAGTAATATTAACTACAATTGTTTTGTAAACAGAAAAGTAGGAACAGTGGGGAAAAAATATGTAAGACTTTTTTCATGTATTCCATAGAAAATAGTAACACTGGTAAATATTTACAATAACATAAGCAAAATGCATTTTTTTTTATATACTGTATGCTTTATGTATAAGACAACAAATATCACTAAACTAAAAAAAGCTGTGGTATTGTAATAAAGGCATTTTAAACAAGGTGAAGCTGAACAGTTGACATCAACTTAAAATGATAATTGTGACAGACAATTTGCATAAATTAACATCTAATGCAGAAGTGTTTACATCTACATGCACAGATGAGACGGTGGGTGAGTTTGTATTTTCTGAGAATTCTTTTCTATAGTTTATAGAAAATCTGAATGCATGTAACATATCATTAATAATAATGAAATACTTGTTCTCCCTCTCTCTTTCTCTCTCTCTATATGTAGTGTCAACTTAAAATCTAATCAGACACATTTAACATTTCTCAGTTTATACAATTTTGAGACAAAGTTTACTTTATTTTGCTATTGTCACTTACGTAAACAAACTATAGTGTCCTCCACCCTCTAGTAAAAAGAAATCTAAAAGTATATCTGGTGTTTGAAACAGTTTGACTATATGTGTGTGTCTGGACCACAAAACCAGTCATAAGGGTCAGTTGTTCAAAATGAATTATACATAATCTGAAAGCTGAACTAATAAGCTTTCCATTGGTTTGTTAAGTTTAAGATTTGTTCGTTTTTTAAATCTGGAATATGAGTGTGCAAAAAAAAAACCAAATCTAAATATCGAGAAAATTGCCTTTATAGCTGTATAAATGATGTCCTTAACAATGCATATTACTGATCAAAAATATTTTTTTATATATATATTTACGGTAAGAAATTTGCAAAAGATCTTTACTTTACTTAATATCCTAATAATTTTTTCCTCATAAAAGAAAAATCGATAATTTCGACCCATACAATGTATTATTGGCTATTGCTACAAAATTACCCATGCTACTTTTGAATGATTTTGTAGTCAATGTTCACATATTGCCCCCAGAATATCTAGTGTTATAACAGCGACATCAGCATAAACACTAAAGCGTTTGTTAAAGTGTATGCAGAACATTTTAGGCCAGACATAAAGGCTAAAAGCTTATTTTGAAAAGACTGCAACTACTAGCAAGTTTAAGAAAGTTCAGTTTCTCTACTTTTCTTTATCACATCTGATGTTGCAGTGATAAGATGATGTGGAGAGCAGCTCAGTGTTGTGAAAGGCTGTGCAAAAGGCTGGTCTAATCTCCATCATTAAACCCACATAATATATCACCGCCAAACTCATAGACAGCTTATACCGCGCTGTTCGGTTAATATATTAAACACACATTTTCTAAGACTAAAGTACAGAAACATGGCAAAACACCCGCACACACATACACTATATATGCCAATATATATCACATAGCTGTATGCCCCGCGGCCAACTGTGACCCTGTTGCTGTATAAGAATATTAAAATACAATCTCTCGCAAATATGCATATGAAGCACACGCTTTCTTGAGGCACAGACACACACATAATAATAAGGTATGATATTAAACAAAACTGATATTAATAATTACATATACAAATAAACTGCCTGCTTTTTTCTAGGATATTTATCATATAAGTAGATATGATTTATTGGTATGACAGCAGTTTACAAAAATTAATTTGGGCAGAAAATAAATGTGATTTCTCATGATATGATAGTTCAGCATGCATCAATAGTTAGCTGTACTCAGCATAATTAGTACAAACACAGTGTGATGGACAGACTTTATTAACCGTAACCATGCAGCCTGACTTGAGGGCTTCGTCTGTTAGTCACAACAAACACGAGAAAGAAATATCTTACATGCTGCATATAGTGACCATAAGACATCAAGCTTTAAAGCTCTTATAGTTTTTTCAGTCACTTTGGTGCATTTCTCGAATCATCCTTAATATCTGCAATAAAGTATGTGCATTAATCAATACAATTTGTACAAATGGCACCACATTATGGATTTCCTGCAAAAGTCTGTAACGTACTCAAACTCTTTAGTTTATCATTCAAAAGTAAGTATTTATAGTATTATAGCGACTGAGAAAAACTAAAATTTGGATAGATAGAATAAATAGTGAGACAGACAGACAGATAGATAGTGTGAGATAGTGAGTTAGACACAGATAGATAGATAGGTAGATAGATAGATGTAAGTGATATGATAGTATGTTAGTTTCATAAACAAATAAATACAATGTATAAAAGATGAAAATATATGCAGCATATAGCCTAAAATATATTGTTTTAATGTTGTTTTCATTCACCCAAATGATAGGACGATTTCTGAACGGTGCATGCATAAGTTATGCGCGCTTTATGGTTTTTGTTTTATTAAAACCTAAAGTGAACCTAGCCATCGTGATTCATCTCTCTCCCTATCGACAACTCTGAACTTGTGGGTTTGGCTTGTGTGGATGGATGTAATTCAGTCCCGAGCGTCAGAGACGGCTGAGCTCCACAGCCCACCTCACCTGAAACTCAACCTTTCCTTCAGGAAAACATTGATTGAAAAAGGAAACACAGAAGAACGTAATTGTTTATTGTATGTCAGTTCATAAATTCAGCTACATAGGATTTCTAAAGAGCTCTGTTTAGCTGATGTATCCTGAGGCGCGCGACGTGTTATTGGAGACGGCGAGGTGAAAACGCTGCCTAGGAATCGGTAAGTCCTTCTAATATAGTTCATTTTAAGTCCAAACCTGCATTTCCATAATTCATTTGAAACGGGCATTAATAATACAGGCTACGATCTTTTATACGCCTCCCAGTTTCTTCCTTTAATTGGTGCGCCTCCTGCGCTCCTTTACGGACCATTGCGCCTTCAATGCTCGTGGACCGGGAAGTGTGCCATTTAGTTTCCACGGACGAAAGTGTGTGTTTATGTCTCCTAGTGATAATGGTACCTATTGGTCTCTCAGAAAAAAAAAGTGTGCTCGAGCCTTCAGCGCAGCCAAGCCGTGCGTAATGAGCTCTTGACGCGCAGAGTACATTTACCTTGATGAAAGGTACCTGGTAGACTAGTTACCTCAGAAGAAGTCGATACGGCTTCTTTCGCTGGTGCAAATATAACAATAAAATCTCGCCAAGATGTCCTCTGACAGACTCTCCGAAAGGATATCAAATATTTATACTCCGGAATGGAGAGCTCTATACGGTAGTCACTTTAAGATATGCATGTGAATTGGAAATAGACTAATATTTAATGTATTTGAATTATTATATGTTGAGGTTAGAAATGATTATTATTATTTATTTTTTTTATTGTTTTTCTTTATTTAGGAAAATATATTCCAGATTAGTTTTTAAGTTTCATACAGTCCAAACTGTTTACTCTGTATAATGCATGTCCATTGCATACTTTTTTTTGTTGTTGTGATAGATCTATCTATCTATCTATCTATCTATCTATCTATCTATCTCTATCTTAAGTTTGTATTGATCAGATTCATAATGTTAAATCAAACATGTGTTTTCAGGTTGTCAAACCTAAGGGCAGCCTGGTCTTTCTCTATAATCCGACATGGCCATGTGATAAATGGATTCCCTCAGCTTAATCAATGGCTCCTCTGGGAGCAAAGAGCTGGCCATCGGGGAGGATTCATCTGACTTGACTCTGAATCATCCGCTGCTAGAGCTGGGAGACAGCACCAAGCTTCTTGGGGTTCAGGTGGTCCTGATCTTGGCATACTCTACCATCATCCTATTGGGTGTTGTGGGGAACTCCCTGGTGATTTATGTGGTTTACAAATTTAAGACACTCCGTACCGTCACCAACTTCTTCATTGCAAACCTTGCCGTGGCCGATCTGCTTGTCAACACACTGTGTCTCCCATTCACCCTGGCTTACACTTTGCTTAGGGAATGGAAGTTTGGGCAAGTGCTTTGTTTCACTCTGCCATATGCTCAAGGTCTCGCTGTCCACGTCTCTACAATTACATTAAATGTAATTGCATTGGATCGGCATAGATGCATCGTTTATCACCTGGACACTCGAATGTCAAAAGACACCTGTTTTCTGGTCATTGCCATCACCTGGGTGGTAAGCGCCGTTCTGGCTAGCCCACTGGCCATCTTCAGGGAGTATGGAATCGTAGATCTTTCTCCGGATAACTCCATTGAGGTTTGTGGAGAGAAGTGGCCTGACAGTAGTACAGACAGCACTCTATACTCGTGAGTACCAGACATGCATATTTTAATGAACTGCATTATTACAGTTTCCTCAGGCCTTCAAGGAGACACAAATGTATGCTGTGTTCATTTATCAAATGTCACCGTCTTCCAATTGCAAAGATCTGTGTATTTTATAGATAAATATACAAATTTGTGAAGATTAAAAGTTCATATTTTTGTAAACAGATATCATCTAGATTTTGGCAAACTTCTGAAACATTTTCAAAGAGGTTGATTACTGTGAATGATGTAGATTTAGATTCAAGTTCATTATTACAATCTATTTTCATCTTCGAAAGCTTGTTTGTTCTGTAACAGATAAATTACAGCTAAAATGAGTCATAGCTTGTTTAGCATTGGAGCAAGATTACATGTTTTATGAAAGCATCTTTAACAACGACATAATGACACTCTTCAGCTGCACTTATGCCAATAATGGCTGTTTTTTTTTTCTTTTTCAGAATCTCCACACTGCTGCTGCAATATGTGTTGCCTCTGGCAATCATCTCTTTTGCCTACATCCGTATCTGGAGTAAACTCCGCAATCATGTCAGCCCAGTTGGTCGCAACGACAGGCATCAGCGCCGCCGCAAGACCACCAAGATGCTGGTTACCATGGTGTGTATAGTTCCCAGATTTCCTGAGCAAATATTATATCATAGTGTTCCTGTATCTTCATATTATTATAGGCGTTCAGATGTAGACAGCAAAAAGCCTGATAATACAAATGTTGACTAACATCTAGTGGTTGACCAAAATGGCTTATTATCATGGCTCTCAATGCAATCAAAAACAGAAATACTATGAAATGTTATTATAATTTAAGATAACTGTTTTCTAATTTAATATATTCCTGTGATGGATTTTTTAGCAGCCATGACTCCTTCAGAATCCTTCTAATATGCTGATTTGTTGCTCAAGAAACATTTCTTAATATTATTAGTGTTGCTTATATTATACAAGATGGTTTCAAAGGTCTTTACTGTCATTTTTATCAATTTAATACATCATTAATTAAAGTGCTAAAATAGCTTACTGAACTATTGGATGATGTACTAGATAAATAGATAGATAGATAGATAGATAGATAGATAGAGATAGAGAGAGAGAGAGAGAGAGAGAGAGAGAGAGAGAGAGAGAGAGAGAGAGAGAGAGAGAGAGAGAGA
>JAUMHI010000033.1:12707507-12728697 GCA_032359435.1 Enteromius unitaeniatus | reverse complement strand
TATTTATATTTATATATATATATATATATATATATGTGTGTGTGTGTGTGTGTGTGTGTTTATATCACACAGACTAATTGATCTGCCTTTGAAAATATCACTTGCAGAATTACAACCAACACATTAGAGGTGCATTATATCATATCAACATGAAAACATCCTTTTATTTCCCCATGTTCTGCAGTTTCTTGAAGGAAAATCGAACGCAAAGCTGTTTTAAAAAGCGATGACTCGCACAAGTTATGGGTTTGCTGATGTATTTTTATTGATATGGAAGATACATGCCTGTCCACTGTAGAACTAAATGACTCCTTTTAACCTAAATTGTCTGCAGGAAATGAGAATGCCACGTTTAATTAGTACTATGGGCTTCTAATTTAGGATGAGAATTGAGAATCATTTGCAAAATATAACTGCGTTCACACTGCAATAGTGTTGTTTTTGTATTACGTTCTTTTTTCTTTTGTATTACGAACTTTTCTGAACGTAATACTTCTTCACTCTTGATTTAGGAAATAATTTTGACCAGTTCTTCAGCATATTAAAATAAACAATAGTGATGAAAGTCTACATGGCATAAATGTTGATAAACACTGTGCGTCTTCTTATGAAGTTATGAAAAGCCACTAAACATTCACATAATATGTCACTCATAGGAATTACATCTTTATTGCATAACCAGAAATTAATCTGCTGAGAAAAGTAGTTTCATTGCTAGGACACACATTTTTGCACTAAATTGCTTTAACATCATTCAACTCGCATTTCCATTTATACACCATTTTGAAATGACATTAAAGTGCATTTGTTTATGGCAACAAGCTATTTTTTTCCACTGCACAGAATGAAAAATCGTAGCCAGAACGTAGCAAGACTTTTGACCAATAAGAGTTCACATTGGGCAGGGTCTACCACATGACACCAGCATGACTGTTTATTTATTATTAGTTATATACTTATTTATTTCAAAATGATTGTCTCTGGCAACAGCCTGCAGATACCGAAACCAAAATCAAGTGGCGCCTAATTAATTAGTTGACTTTTTCTTTTATTATCCACTTGCAGCAAAAACACACAAAATCACCAGTCCAGTTTTCCTTCAGGGATCTCAGTTCACACATCAAAATCTGATTGTCTGCCTCCAGTGTTGATCAGCCAGCCCTCTTTATAGCTTTAATAATTATATTGTCATAACCATGAATGCTTTTACCTGGTACATTTTTGGAAAAAAACTAAAAACAGACTTTGACTCTGCAAACCATTTAAGATGTAACATACAGTACTTATGAACATGTATATTGGAACTGTTTTGGTGAAATGTTATACTTGTTTGTATTAAAAGATGTGTTTACATTAAAAAACGTTACGTACCAAAACTTTGGTTGATAGCAACCAAATTGTGCTGTGATACATTTCAGTTTTTCTCAGTCGCTTTGGTGCATTCACTATTTAAATAATGCATTTAATGTTAATGCATTTCTCAAAACAATTAGAACCAAATGCAAAACCTAGTTGATAACCTGCAAAAGTGTGTCACTTGCATAAAATGGATAGCTCATTCCTCAAAAGCAAGTATTCATGTCAATGAAAGTGTCAGTGTCATCAAAATGAAAAGTCCTGACACCATTGTTTATGAACAAGATGGTCAAATGTCTTTGTCATGTTCTCATTATGATAGTTTACTCTGTAAATTTACATGTCAAAAAAGTCAGATTTTGGTGACACTTCCTGAAAATGCTCAAAACATCACTGTATACTATTAACACAGCCATTGGAAAACTACAGTAAAGTTAGACATTACTGTATGTAGTGAGGTATCTGAGTACAAGACACTGAATATGTGTTTCATATTTTTTCTGCATATGCTCTGTGCAATTCTAATTTACTGTATTCAAAGCATTGTGCAAACGATTCAATTTAGAAGACATTTTCAGAAAAAAAAAGATTTAAATTTTTTTTTTTCAAATTTGCTTGACAGATTTTGACAACTAGTTCAACATTTTTGAATGCAATGACTCAAGCAATGAACTGAGGACTATTAGTTTTATATGGAATGACTATTCAGCAGTCACAAGTTTGGTTAATTTTGACTGCCATGACATAAGCAAAATGATAATGTTCTAAAACAGCAGAGAGTTGTATGAAAGCAATTGATGCATGTCCAAAAGCAAGGAATGAGAAATGACTAATTGTTTTGAGAAATGCATTAAATGTTGTGCAAATGTAAGTACTGTTGTGAGAAATGCACCAAAGCGACTAAGAAAAACTGTAAAGTTATTTTTAATGTTGTGAAATTTATATACTTGCGATATAGCGGATGAAATATAAAGATAATGGCTCAAAGGTTCTTTGTAAATAAACTTGTTCAAACTGAATCTCACAATAAAATTAAAGCTAATGCTGAAATCTCAGGATTTTGTTTTTACGCATGCTTTAGATGACAGTTCATGCTATTCTAATATACACAGACATCAAGCAATCCTCCTCTAAGCCGCTCTTCCGGTGAATTGCATGAAACAGTGGCCTAGTAAAAAAAAATGAAATGATTTGATTCAGTGAAACGATAAATCCTAGCTGTCACTCTGAGGAATAGGTATGTTGACACACACCTACCCACTCACACATGCACTTTTTCTAGCTGTCTCTACCCTTATGTTTTTTTTTTTGCACTTGTATTCCATCTACTTATTGTACCTTGACTGACCAAAAAAAGCAAAAGCAAATAAACTATGGCTCATCCATCACATCTGTTTATATCACACACAATAGGAGGATGACAGGCCTGTTTCTTTCACACTCTTTCAATCTTTTCACAGACACTGACTTTAGCTGTTTTCTTGATTGCTTGGTCCGAACCCAAATTCAACCGTACTCCCTCTCTTTTTGCAGTATGATTATGTCCTGCAGATGTTTACTGTAACTAGACAATGGCTGGAGGAGCAGGGGATGTTAGCGGTTTTAAATGAAATACTTGTCCCTTCTGATTTATCACTTGAACTTTATACACACAGAACATCATTTGCTTTTTTTTCTACTGTATTTCAATGTTTTGCAAGAATTAAAACAATTTGGGCCACTCTCCAAATGCAGTATATTCAGAAACAAGCAGCTATTCCTAAAAATTAAAGGGATTAAATTAAAGGGATAATTCACCCAAAAATGAAAATATTCTGTTAATTTACTCATCCTCGGGCCATTCATGATATAGGTGATTTTTTTCCTTCCTTCGAAGACTTTTAGCTGAATAAATGCATGGCTCTTGGGGATTCATAAAAGCTAAGTCAGAGGTCACCGTCACTTTGAGAGTGAAAAAAGCATATCAGAGAATACAAATATAATACCTGTGGCTCTTGGCAATATATTGAGGTCTTATGAAGCGAAACTGTCAGTCTGCGCAACAAACTGAACGTTATTTAAAATATTACTAACTGTTATCCATTGCCTCAAGCATTGCACAACTGCCTCTCAGACTCGAAAAGAGACCAAATATTGGCGTATATAATCCTATGATTCTGGTTTCAGCCCTACTCCAGCAGTACATCGCACTGAAGAAACAGCACCAACAATAAACAAAGTTTATTCATTTTATAAAATCTTCTTAAATGTAAGTTTTATATCATTATTTGCTGTGTTAATTACATAATTGCATATACGTTACGTGATTGCATAAACTGGTGAAAACATTTTTTGAACCAGTTTATTGATACAGATTAACAAATTTTATTTACATTTTTTTTTTTAAATCTGCAAATATATCCTTTACTTTCCAGGCTGGTTTTTCATATCAATTTTGGAACTGCAAATAATGACAAAAGAGTAATTTTTAAATGAACTGGTTTATTATTGTTGTGGAATAGCTGAAAGTCGAAGCATGTGTTTGTGTTACTGTTTGCTGTTGTACTGGAGAGAACAGTGTGAACTTTCTTTAGACTTTCTAATTTTGGTATTTCACAGAAGGGCTTGGAATGACAAACTGCAGAGTTTTTAAAGACCTTGTAACAGGGTGATGTAGTTTTGTTCCCTTCTCTGCTGGAAAGAATTCTAATATAGAGTTTCATGCAGGAGTTTCCAGCATTTGTGGCTTAGGGGACTGGCTCAAAAAACTGTCCCCAGAGTGGACAACATCTCTTGAGAAACAATGAATCAAAGATAACAGCATCCGAGTCGTGACCTCCTCGAACCAAGTGCTCTCTCTCTCTCTCTCTCAATCTCTCTCATTTCACACGCAGAAACCTCTCTCAAGATCTCCACAGAATTGCAAATCAATATAGCAAAAAAAGATTACATGACTTGAATACGAGCTGTTGAACAAGAATTTGTATTCAGCTGTTTGTATATTTACACTTGCTTAAAATATAACTTGCAAAGCCATAAATTAAAACTGGGCTTTATAAACACAGACTGAGGTGACTGACTGTGTATGTACACAAGCACTGAAAACAATCTAGCAGACTTTGAGCAGAATTTAATCAGACATACAGCTAACCTTTGAGTTAGAATTAATTAGTTATTGACTGTCAACAAAATGATAAAATACTTTTGTTAGTTTTAATGAATGTTTTCAGCATCTGTGTTCTATTAGAGAGACTTGAATTTATAATGACCCATACTGCCAATTTATCAGTTTAATTTGTTAATTCTTTCAGTTGAAATAGGCGAGAATTAGACATAATCAAATTAACTTGGCTTTGCCTTTGGTGATTGAACAGAATTTCTCTGCTGCCTCTCTAAAAGCTGGACAGTGAATGTTTTTTTTATGAACAGACATATTTAATTGACTGATTGATGTATTTAATCACGACCAAAGAATGATTAAAAATCAACACTGACTAATGAATTTAATTACTAAAGATTCATTTTATATTTCTCCTCAATTAATTTCTCAAACAATAGCTGTAATATGAGCTTAGTTCAACTTCAAGATGTTTAAGAACCTCAGGCAGACCAGAAGCAAGAAAAAACTGCAGAAATGTCTAGTATTGACTGCATTTGGAAGTATAATTTCCCTTGTTTACCATGATGACATGTTTCTAGATTAACATCCTTGTTGTGGCTTGAATAACGATCTTATCAACATATTATTTCCTCCTAATTAATAGCACTGAGGTTAAGAATTGGGTTTGGATTTGCTGAACGGAAATATTGCTTCAGGAGCAACAAAAGAAGTTAGAAGATCCTGACCCAGTAAGATGCCTTTTAAGGAAGCACACATTCTTTCATCTCTAAACAGCTGAATCACACACTCAAAATGATTGTACACTGGACACGTGGTCTCCTTCAGCATGAAATATGACGATTTCCCTCACTTCTGTGGCGAGAACAAGAATCTGCCTGCACAACCTCCAAAACAAAACCATTTTTCCAAAACAGAGGTTTTATTTATATGCACAAAGGACATGGTGTACCTCATTGTTTACTGCTGAAGATTCATCACAAGTAACAGATAAATCAGAGATTCTGGCCTCACAAGACATTGATAGGCTGGAGGTCAGACAATCCACAAGCTATTACGCACAGTTTTTGTAATGCATCCAGGCTAGGGGAATGATCTACAACCACTGCAGGAGCCTGCAGATGTTCGTAAATCAGCCTGCTGATAAAAATGACTACATAAACTGAAATCATAAATTTGCCTAGTGTTAAATGTTATTTACGCAGGATTTTCCTGGATTAACATCCTTGTTGGTTGTGAAACAGCAGTCCAATCAACCAGCTGGATTATATAGTCAGGTTTACGGTTAGGTCTAATTTTAAGTGAACCATAAATTATGGTTAGGATTAAGTTACATATTGCAGATAAAACTACCTACATCACACAGTCTATTCAGATACTCTCTGAAGACGTATAGTAGGGAAAGCTTATTTGATTTAAGATGCATCCCTTGAGTCATTAACTCAACTGATTTGTTCAAATACACTGATTCATTAATAAATTCTTGTCTGTTTGTTATTGAATCATTCTCTTAATTAAATTGTTTCAAAACCGCAAATTCATTTGGGAGCAAAATTAAAAGAGGGCCTGTCGCAAAATGCACACTTGTGATCTTGGACCCTTGAGAGCATGTTCATGCATGCATGAACCAAAAATCAGTGTCTTTAGTTCACAAGAAATCCCTAATGTTGTTTCAGAGTGGTATTTGAGGCTATAAGCGTTCAGGCACTCATGTGCCCCATTATCACACAAATTTGAAGAAAACTGTCCAGTGCAAATTAAATTATTGCAAATACTTTTGGGCACTTAATTAGAAGCATCACAATTATTATATTGTCATATTACATGTTACACAGGATAGGAAGTACTGGAGTGACATTTATTTATTTATTAATGAATTATTAATGTCTAAAATGTAAGTTAATCACTGTTAACTTGCACAAAATGCACAAAAACTGATAAGTGAATTAATTTGACACAATAACACAGGATTTTTTCATCATTGAGGATTTTTGTTAATGTCACAGCAGAATCTAAATTAATCTGAAGGCCTTAAACACTCTCAAATGGTATTAAATGTTATTTATGTTAAACATGCTTTTAAAGAGTGGATTTATTACCATCTCCCATATTCCTGAACTCAGCATGTCACATTAATCACATGCAAATGCTGAAATCTTCAATCCAGAGGGTATTAGATGTTGATTTCTCAGCCAGCATTTTTTCTCAGGCTATTTTGGTTAGTTGGGATACATTAGATCGCATTTTGATGAGCATATCCTTCAGAAATTAGAGGATGTTGCAGGATGCTGTCAGCATAACTCAAGCTCAAAATCTCTGGCTATTTGCCATCGAGATATAATTCACAATTTGAAATGACTTAAGAAGAACGTTACATAAGATGACACACAATCAAGAATCAGATTTTTCTATCTGTCCGCGCTGTAAAAAAAGCCATCTGTTCTTAGCACTAATGTGATTTATTTAAAGCGGAACAATGCCAACTTCCTGCTACTAATATAATCCCCTGCGTTGGTGTTGTTGTAGTTCCCATAGAGAGACAACATTATCACAAAAACAAAAGACTAAAGGGTCAGTGCAGTTATGGTCAGTCTATATGGACAAAATTCTGATATATTAATAAAAGTGTTTTCTAAAGCTGTTTTTATTTTGACTGCCACCAGGTCACTTTGAGCAGTCTCAGGCGAAGAATCGCATTTCCTTGGAAATGTAAATGCAAACCTCATTGATTCCATCAGAGGGGGTGAAAATGACTTCCGCCGCCAGAAATATGGCAATTTTTTGATTGGTTTTTCATGAGCGATGAACCCTGTAAATGTTATAGATGACTGTGCACTGTAATGTTTGCCAAGAACCCCAGGCAAGCCGAACTCTGCTGCAGTCATCAACCCTACTCTCCTCTCTGCAAAAGAATTATCTGTGATAACAGGAAAAAATGGTGACAGTTAGCCACCATGGACCATGTCGGATCAGCTGCATGACGTGCTTTTTTTATAATTAGGATCAGGGGAGAAAAAAAAAGAGAAGTAGATATTTACATTTTCTGAAGAGGATGAGCTCCACATCTTGGTTTGAATCTCCAGATCTACCTTATCCCAAACCTGCTGCTGGATTGAGATGTAGTGACTGTGAGGCCATTCACTGTCATGTACAAGAGATTTTTTGTGCTTGGTGACATGGCACATTATCCTGTGATAATTCATAAGTAGATGATGCACTGTTCAAGTTTTAAACCTGAAGTGATTTTTGTAAATCCATTATTCAAATGCTGTGCAACCACCTGACTAATGGATGTGTGTGTGCACCTGGTAATTAGCAAAGGAAAATTGCAAGTCTGTTTGCTTAGGAAACATAATAGCACACCTCTCCTCAACAAGCTGCGTGATTAGATGTATCATCTTGTCCTCTAAAAGTAGTGCGAAAATTATGCACCAAAGTTTAATGGTTAGGGTTAGGGGCTTGCTCAAATTCCTAGCCTCAGTATTAGCAACAGTAACAGTGCTGTTTGCCTAAGCAATCAGACTTGCAAAGACAATGATAAATTGTGGAAAACAGGTATAAAAGAAAAGGTCACTAAAGGTGTAAAATAAATGTTATACTGTGAATCTGCCCAGCCATTATTTTGAACTGAAGCAACACAGATCTTTCGATAACAATGATACATAATTCTAATTAGGAGTGGATGCATGGGAAGGGTGGAGGGGGGTGAAATGTAATACATGCATAAATGGAAATAAACACATCCCAACGGAAGGACTTGATAAGGGAGCATCAAAACAAATAGAACTGCACAGACCATTAGCTGCCAGAATCGTCAAACCTGCGTCCATCAGGTCTTTATTTTTATCCCGTTTTGTCATCTTTTCTTGTAATTCTCAAATGTCCTGAGGTTTCTAGAGAACGGAAGTGTGTTTTATGCAACTTTCGAAATGTTGAAAATTGCCCCACAGAGGCCAATCTTGATCAGGTGGCAACAAAGGCTCATTCCCCAAATCAAAAGCCACCCTAGAGATTAATTAATTCTGTATTTTAGGCTTCAAGTCAATTTGCTTTTCATCTAACTTTACACTCCCAGCAGAGCACAGTTTCCTCCCTTTGATTGTGTATCATATGTTAAGATGATCTCAGCAGGCTCTTTCTCTTAAAGGAAAGAAATTATACAAACCCACCGCCACGCTCCCTCAGTGTGTCGATATAAAAAAGCATTCTCTCACCCAGACTTACACACACTATCTATTTAAAGACACGCTGAGGACAGATGTGGTCTTTAATCAAGATACGATAGAATTCAGTACCTTTTCCTGATAGATGTCATCTATGGAGCGACCAGCTCCATAATTTTAAATCAGTTTCACCAAGAACGATGTTTGAAATTAATTTACAAAAGCTAGAGGGTTAAATAATGATACAACCCTATATATGCCTATATACCTCTTTATTTAACCCTCTAACTTTTGCAATCCCTATACTAATTCTATTCTTTAAAAAAAACCTCATAAATGGCACATATACAAGTCAACTGTGATACTTGGTTTTTTGATGCGTTATGCATTGTTTGAGCCCAAAGTTAATATGTAATGAGGTGCAAGAGGTTTATCAAAGTGATGTGAGTGTTCAGCAGGTGTTGGGCTGACGAGAAGTGAAGGGCTTGAGTGTGCAGACATGGTTTGTCAGTGCTGGGTCAGTGAACGTTCACGACTGCAGCAGCCTGAGGGCAAACCACCCCGCGTCACCCAGCCAGAGACACACACAACCACTCTTAACGCAAACATGCTTGTGCACACACAGATATGGATTTACAAATGTGCAAACATGCATGTGTACACACACAGCGCTCTCGTCCTGCTGACATTCTGTTCGCTTAAAAAGTATATAATCATCTGGTTTTATCACGCTGGTGGAGAGTTAAGAGGTGAGGAGATACATCAGGATTCATGCTCTGTGCATCAGTGCATGCTGTCTGCTTCAACACAACAAATACTAGTACAGAAGAGAAGAGAAGAGAAGAGAAGAGAAGAGAAGAGAAGAGAAGAGAAGAGAAGAGAGGAGAGGAGAGGAGAGGAGAGGAGAGGAGAGGAGAGGAGAGGAGAGGAGAGGAGAGGAGAGGAGAAGAGAAGAGAAGAGAAGAGAAGAGAAGAGAAGAGAAGAGAAGAGAAGAGAAAACAGGTGAAACAGGTGGTAAACCTGTGCATGCAATTAAACCATGCTATGTGGTGGTGGAAGATTATGTGGAAAATTAAATACTACATTTAATTCATGAAGTTTTGTTACAGCATTGTATTCATAGTTTTGCTTTGTAAAAGTCTTACTGACACTTTTCTATCAGTTTATTGTGTCCTTGCTGAATAATAAATATTAATAGCTTTCCAAAAAAAAGTTAGTATTGTGTGCTCTATTCCTCTGTCTTTATGAACTTTGTTTCTTTCTTTTTGCCCTGCATGTCTCTAAAATCCCAAAGCACCCAACAAATGGCTGAAAAGGACAATTTAACTGTGTTTTTTCATAGTTTTGTTTTGGTTTTGTGCCCAATTCACACTTCAAAGACACGCACATTATGTCTAGTAATGTTTTGTTCTCTCTATGACAACAAAGTCAACAAAACTACAAATAATGGCTGAATATTTAAGCCCTTATCCGAAGGTCTGTATACTGTGTCCAACATAAAACCACAGCAAACTTCTGGCATAAGTAATGGAGCAGCTTAAATTCAGTATAGAATATATATATATAGTAATCAGTTTTTGTAATTTTTGAAATTTTGGTTTGTATATTTTTATGTGTTGATGTATAGTAATATTAGTTACAAGTTTCCTATGCCTTGTGCGTTTGTATACCTTATGTTCAGAGGTGTGGAAAACAATATACTGAACTATAGAAACATTAGAATACAGAGCCACTTTTCTTAATGTTTAATTATTTACCTTCAAACTATTGCAGGACTGAGCTATGATGGTTGTTTGTGAAATGCAATACATAAAACAAAATTACCCATTTCATTTTGCATTGTGTAAAATTCAGTCAACTCATTTTTTCTGCACAGTACAGACACCTTGGTAGCCACCAACCCAGTTGGCACTGCTTTCTGGCATCCACCATAATGATAAGACTCATCCTTTAGCTCGTAACTCCCCCACCGTCTGCTGGGAATAGCATGCTGCTAATTTACCTCATTCATTGCTGCAGGCAGTAATTGTTTACCTGTATCCTTCTGAAGGTCATCACCAGCAGGAAGGACATTGAGTCATACAGCCATCCCTATAGAATCCAGCATGAGAACAACATGACACTCGTAAGCATCTCAGACACTCTAGTGTCTTCCAGTCATTATGAGGAAACACCTCTACATTTCTTCTACATCTGGTGTTAACACGCAGCTGTAATCAGAACTAGTCATATGGTGAATCACTACTGCATCACTATGTCACACTGGTTGTGAAAGTTTAGTTTGCCAAACAAAAGTTTTGGGTCGGTAGGTTTTTCTCCTGCTCACCAAGGCTTTATTTATTTGATTAAAAACGTCTACCTGGTCTCATGGCATTAACCTTGGTGCACTTTTTTTAGCCACAAAATACATACCAATAAGTACATTTCACTAGCCTGGGCCGCCCATACTTTGTTTGACACTACATTCATTTCGCGAGCAAAGTTAGTCTGGACAAGCTGCCGTTTTAGAGCATTTCTCCCAAAAAAGTGGGAACCAAAGAGAAACAAGCTTATACTTTTGATCGCATACTTTTGAGAATCCAACGTTTAACCGATCTTAATAAATGCTTATTTTCACTCATGTAAACTCATGTTTTTTCCACAATCACACGTCTGTGCTTTGTTTCCCGGTGGACCGAAAATAAACGTGATACTCACGTCCCCCAGAAATCTGATAAAATTCAACCAATCACTTGATGACTTCGACATTCCTGAAGGGTTTCCAGTTAAGTGTACCATATGCATCAGATGATTAGCCAACGTTCTGTGGGCGTCACGTGACGTCTGAGGCTGAGACTAGTAGTAAGGTTGCTTGGTCAGACTAAGCTCATAAAAAACACAGTAAAACTTTGACAACTTTTCGCACAAATTTACAGAGTTAAATTTTCACACAAGTACTTGAATTTCTTGAATATCATGTTATGACTTCAAAACAATATTATTCAAAGCAATACAATCCAGCTTCATATCTATGGGTTTTCATAGATGGAAGATTTACTCAATAGATCTAAACCATCGCAATATGTAATTGAAACAATGCAATAAAATACACTGCAATACTTACCTATGTGAACATAATAAAATGTGCCAGGGTTAACGTATTGAATCTGTGTTTTAGCGCCACTCAGTGGACATTTTTTGAAACTGCAGCAAAATGTGCAATAAGGCACATAAAATGATGTTGCACAAAAAGTTTTGTGTTTGTAAAAACAGCTATATTGTAAAATACTATTACAATGTATATTTAAATGCATTTTAAAAAGTAGTGTATTCATGTGATGGCAGAGCTGAATTTTAAGCATGATTACTACAGTCTTTAGTGTCACATGAGTCTTGATCTGAGAAATAATTTTTAACACTGACTTAATACTCAAGAAATACACTTAAACACACAGAAAAAAATAATTGCTGCTTATGTGTTTTGTCATGGTACTTTGTTTCAAGAATCTTTGCTCAATTATTTCCTGGTTTCTCAGAAAAGTCTTAAACCTAGTCCTCGACTAAAATGTAAAACTGAGCTTTTTCAACTAAAAGAAATTTGCTTAAAACAAACGGTCTTAAAACATGTCAGTGCCTTTGCTTTGTACAGTAGTGCTTTTTTGGCATGTATTTAAAAGTTACTTACATGTCCTAATTGCACTATGTCCTAATCCTGGTTTAGGCTAAACCCTGTCTATGAAACCTGGCCAAAAAGTTCAAAAGTTCATTTCTTTCTAATACTTCTTCTAATCATTTATTTAAAATATGATAATTTTTCTTTTTTTGTAACAATGTACAATTTTTACTGTCACATTTGATCAATTTAATGCAGTTTGCTACTAATTAAAAACATTAATTTAATAAATAAATGAATGAATAAATGAAAAGAAAACAAAAAAGCTTACCAATCCCAAACTTTTGAATGGTGGCTCAAAATTTAAAACACACAAACAAAAAATCCTTCACTCACAAATCCTCTTATTTATCTCACTTTTCAGTCAAGTTCCATGCCATGTTTTGTTTTTCATTCAATGAGCTGTTTAAACAAAATTTGTCAAATTATAGAAATAGAATATGTTTCTTTACACAGCTTGAGTTAAGATTGCTCTGTGCCTGCTCAAATTTCAATGTAAGGGTGCAATGCCTCATAAAGACCCTCCGAGCCAAGTATAGAGTTGTAATTGCTGAAGTCTGTGTAAAGTCTAAATGTAACTTCGGAAGCACTTCTGTGCCACTTTTGCTGTGTATATTTGGCAGTAGTTTGGGAACAGTATTTCATGCATACAAGGCTTCAGAACATCAGCGTTTCCCTTTTTTTTTTCAAAACATCATATATAATAATGTAATTGACTTCACAGCACTTTTTATTTGTACCCACAGCACTTTATACTAACCTGCCTTGTGTGTACACCTGCTCAAGTCTATTCAACAGAGGGTGACCGTAGGGGACTGAAGTGTGCCATCTGTCCTCTGGACAGATGGAATAAATGCCTCCAGAGGCACTATCGTACAATCCGCATTGCTGGGTAGGGCAACAAAGCGAAGCTTTTCTCGGAAGCTTGTACAACAGATTCTCCTGGGTAATGCTACGGGATGGCAGATGGCCACTACCAACGCAGCTGGCAAGAAAACAGACTGAAGTGAAACCTTGGGAGGTTGTGTTGCTTCTCCTTGTGCTCCAAAACAGCATTAATTCTGAATTTGTTTGCAGATGAACAGATTGGAGATTCCAAGATGCATTCTTCTAAAACAGTTCCCTGTTATTGGAAAGAAAAATGAAACTATTAGGGGGCGAGCTCAAGAAATGACACAGTTCAACTTGCCCTGGAGCATAAGCATTTATCACTAAGCTACAGCTTTTTAACACAGCTTTTTCCTTTTCCTAAAGAACAAAGGATTTTTAGGGTCAATGACTTGACACTCATGTTAAATTCAAATATATTTAACAAACAAAAACTTTTCAAATAAGAGACTTGAATATATATTTCTTTCAGACTATATGATGAAAATGTTTCTGAAATGATTTAATTATTTAACTTTCATATGACATGACATTCACTTGGATGGATTTATTTATTCAGTTAAATGTACTTCATCATTCAGACGAATTAATCTCTTCTATGATGACTATGCTTGACATTTATGAATCAAATCAGACATTTGTGTTTTTGTTAGGAGACCATTCAGGAATTAAGTTTTCATAACTTAACGGGAATGTTAGACATTTTTTTTCCTGGGACTGCCCTATGTTCAAATCATTTGAGGTTCCTGCTGTCCTATATGTTAATAGCAGATCAGTAATGATAATAATAATAATAAAAAATAAAAAAAACATTTAGTCTACAACAACAACAAAATCTACCTGCTCAAATAATCACATCTGTCATGACTCAGGTAAAGCTAAAAATAAGCATGCAGGTAATGAAGCGGTGGAGCATGATGAGAACATTGGCTTAAAACAAGATAACAGTAAAATGGTCTGATATGGATTTTGACCAGCTGGACTTCTTATTATTTTATCATTTGTTTAGATGCTGGTCTCTGCAAAACACATCTTTGCATAATTTACTATGATATTTTACCCTAGACACTCTTTGGATGTATCAATAGGTGGTCTGGGATGGCCTTATTATTACACTAATCAAAGCTGCAAGCCTTCCCTGCTTAGTAAATTAGACTGTGTGTCCACATTTTCTCATTCATCAGTGTTGTCCTTGAGAACAGAGGAAATATTTAAAGTGGCTATGCATCCTTCAATAGTCCCCTTATGGAGAAAATATATGTTTATGGTGGCCTCAGAAGGAGACAGCAATTTGTTCCACAGAATCAATGTGCCAATAAGAGCTAAGGCACTGATCTAAAGCATGAACGAGACATTCAGTGCCATTAAAAATGCATTAGGGCCAATCTGTGAACCAGCAGGGATTTGCTGGACTGTCTCTAGGCTGCCAATAAGAGCCGGTATAGTAGAGGTAGCTGGGCACTTAGTGCATGAAACTGAAAATCGATAATTGGCTCTGGCGTAAGTGACAATGACCACTCTTATCAGTTTTTTTTTTGGTTTGGTGATCGGCAGATTGCCCTTTTCAGACTTACAGTGGTGATAGTGATAACAGTACAATGCGTTTATAAAGTGATGTTTATTGCATACATCAAAAATGTTCCAAAGTGCTTCCTGCAGCGCAACCATGACAACTTAGGTTGCACTTCCTGTAAGCTTTACTGATGACAATGAGAAATTGTTTTGAAGTTGGCGGGTTTCATTAAGTTGGAATCACAGACACAAAAGCAGCAGTCCATATTTTGCAGTGATTTCCTTTGGATTCTTTCAGAAACAAGAAGGAGAGCATGATGGAAGAGTTTTGAGTGAACTATTGCTTTATGTTACCGAATGCATCTGTAATATCTTTGGCTATTGATGGGGAAAGTTTGATCAGTTTTACAATAAATCACAGTATGGAGGTTGATTCTGCCTGGGCCTGGGCTCAGTGGCCCTTTATTGTCTATACAGTTACACTTAACTTTCAACACACGTTTGCTTTCAGACATTAAGAAGATGACTCAGCTAAATGAGAAAAAGAGGTGACAGTATGCAGTGAAGCACATTAACAGACAGCAACACTGTTTTTTGTGAAAAGACGTGTGAAGTGCAGTTTCCTGTTTATCCTTTATATTGCACTTTTTCAAAAGTAATTATTTTCTGTGTAAAACTTTACTAATTAGGAAAACTACTGTAATGTGGAAATAAATGACTGGAAAAAGACTAAATATATTTTTAACAACGTATTGATCTATATATTGTATGAATGAAGAGATACAACAAAACAGTCTAAAATATATTGCTTTTTTTTTTTAAATTAGCAAAGAAATGTGTGCTGTGAACTGCTGAATTAATAACAATACAGCCTAATAAATTGTGTTAGAAGTATGCAGTAACAACTGCACGTTAGCAGAGAGATGATAATAGTGCTTCTGCTACTTAAAAACGTTTTTAAGATCTTTCTGGAAATGAGCTGAGCTGTGATGTGTGAAATCTGGAGACAGATAATCAAACCCTGCGTGATTTATCAGATCCCACAAGAATACATATCTTCTGAGACGTGATATGAGTCAAGCTGAAACTGGAATAACAGGCAGCTGACCGTGCTAAATGACACTCTGTTAAATGCAGGACAGCTGTGTTACATTTAAAGTTTTGATGTCTATTTGAGAAGAACAAATGAGTTAAGGACTGTAGTTTGAAGCAGTGACAAAAAACCCCAAAAATCAATCATTTTGAGGTATTTTAGCACTTGAAAATGAAAAGACGAACATAAATATTGTCACTATCCCATGTGCTTTGTAAACAGTAGCTCTAATTACAAAGTTAATATCATTCATGGAGTGTGACTATTTCAAAGAGAATCATAAATTATTCTGAGGTTTGTGCATTTTTAATAGGCACAGCAGTTTAATTTCAGTTGTACTATTTAATATAGCTTTTAAAATAAAACACTGGGATCTTACTAATAAACCCATGAACGCTCATTGCAAATAATGCCAAAATTCCTCAGATTCAGGACAATCGAGTTTAAAAATGTTTTCATACCACCAAACCAAATCACTTTATTAGGGATAAAATGTTAAAATGGGACTAAATATTTAAATGATATGCAATATGATGATGCCCCTAGGTGAAGTGAAGTCAGCCAATAGTGAGCTCGGCTACAAACCAATGTGACTGACAGGTATTAACCAACGGCACAGCAAGACAGATTGCACATTGTTACATTATGCACTTTTCTGTATGAGTGATTCGATACTGCTTTTGGGGAATAAACACATTTTGTTGAGAACCAAAAGGCAGTTTTGATAGCTAGAATTCCTTTCATTTCCACTGCCTTGCAGCATAATTTCATTGCCATTTGACTGGAGGCATCAAAATTTGCATATTTAAAGGGTTACTCCACCCCAGAAGGAAAATTTAGTCATTAATCACTTATCCTCACAGCAATCAACATGATTTTCGGAAGGTGAGGAATATGCACGTGTGTTATCAATGCATTTAACTGTATAAAGGGAATTCAAATTATTAGACTATTAGGTTGCAGCAAGATGTTATCAAGTGAATGTCATTCATCAGATTAGCCCTGCTCATCCTCTGAGTTAGGAGGAGCCTGAAGGGTAACGTCTCAGCTAGAGTGGAAAACGCCTCAAGCTGTGTTTTGCTTTGAGGATGACCCTACAGTCATTAGGCTCAAACTCTGAGTGACAGTGCTTGTAAATCGCCCACTCACTTGACCCAATGCTAGCACTAGAAGAAGGGACTTATTTGACTGGGGCTGCAATTCAGTCTACTGGAGGGGCTTAAAGTTGATGCCTTTTTCGGAGGTCCTTTCTCAATGGGATCGGCCAAGGAGCTGACAGCTGGATCAACCTGGAGAATCATGTCTGATTCATGTCTGAAGCGGGTAGTTCCCTGGCAGGGGTTCCCTGCATGAGCCGCACTTGTGACGCAACATTTGAAATAACATTGCATAGAAATCTGCTCAGAAAATGTCCTTTTTAAAGGTCGCCAGATGGCCAGGCCACAAGGGAAGTGCTGAGAGAGGTGATCTTCTGTTGCCGGGGCTCTTCTACAACGTGTAGGCTTTGACCTTCTCGCTGCTGCTGCTTAGTCCAGTGAGAGATGATCTTCACACTAAAGGAAAAAAATGCTGAAGAAACGGCACTCAGAGTTGACATATATGGCAGGCTTAAACAGGAGTTTCCCAATAACATGCTATACTATGGGAGATACTATTATATGGGAAGAACTATCATGTAAAAAAAAACACTCAAATATATGCATGTGGATATTGCAAAAACAAACAAAAAACACTGCAAATCAATGCAGCCTCCTCATCTACATGATTCTGTATGAGGACATGTCATATTTGTCACTTTGATGGTGTATGATGAAAATATGCACAATGAATTAATGTACCTGCTTTGCCGAAAATGCTTTTCTTTCTCCGTAAGATTTAGTCTACTTAAGAACAATTGCAAAAGTCTTTTTTTGTACCTTGTAGAGACACTTACAGAAACTTTTTACCCGATATTTTTAAGCTGGGAAAACTGGGCAGAAAAATGAATCGCCACGATCTTTCGCCACCTGCTGGGCAAGTTGTACAATCAAACATCTACCATCACCTCATTAACAAGACTATTACTAAATGCCTATTAGCCTATACACTTTGGAACGGGCTGTGTAGAATTTTAGAGAGATTCACCTAACTTAATCTAAACATAATGTAAATAAATCACTTCCTTTTGCCTTGAAGTTTCAATGGAAAGCTGATTTCGGTGTACTCTTGTCTTAGTACACTCTTGTCTTACTATTTGATAAGTGGCTTGCGTGACAGCAGCACTTATGCTCACTTGAATTTAGCAAGTTTATGCCAAACCAGATGATCAATGTTATGCAGCATCATTAGCATATCGCTGCAGCCAAGAGCCTTTGAAGTTCACATGAAGATATTTATGTGTTTGTGACCTAGAAATATTTGATTTTTCTTTCTTTCTGTTTTTTAAACTTTCGGTTTATTCCCAGAAATAAATATTTCCAATGTGTTCTCAAACTGCATTTGTTGGTCGTCTCCGTCCGCTAGGGGGCCGCAGCACGAACCCCACGCTCCTTCTCTTCTTCGCTGTTTATCTTCATTCTTCACTTCCTCTACGAAATCATGGCGGTCCACGGCCCGTTCGTAAAAATCCACCCGGTGGTTTTGGCATCGATTGTGGACTCATACGAGCGCAGAAATGAGGGAGCGAGTCGTGTGATCGGAACATTATTAGGTGGGTCCTTTATTTTCTGTGAGTGAAGTCCGAGACAGTCGCGTTTAATAAAGACAAGCGAAGCGTCGTTTTGTCTCCCGAAGCATGTGTTATAGTCGAGCAGGATGACTGAAGAGCACGAGAAAGCGCTTTCGCACTAAACTTTAAAGAGCACCACTTAACTGCTTTAATTTGTGTGTCACACAGGAACAACAGACAAGCATTCAGTTGAAGTCACCAATTGCTTCTCTGTTCCTCACAATGAGTCTGAAGATGAGGTGAGACCAACAGCATCATCTCATTTACCCCTTAAAGTGTGCTTCTGTTGTATATGCTATTCACCTGAATGATTATTACTAAACATTTCTAGAAATTATTCGTATTTTGGGGTGTGTACTATTAAATTATTGCACGTATTTTGGAGATCCACGTAGTAGTTATATTTAATTCAAACACAAAATCCTTCCAAGACAAGGTGAACAACACACACAAGTGACCTCATCTTTGTTTACGTTGTGTGCATCATAGGTGGCTGTTGACATGGAGTTCGCCAAGAACATGTACGAGCTCCATAAGAAGGTTTCGCCAAGTGAAGTCATTATAGGATGGTATGTGGCCACTCGTGCCAATGAATTCAATTCATTTAGTTAGTCTTGGATTGATTGCAGAGCACAAGTAATCTAGTGAATTAAATCCATAAAGTGCTTTAATTTATACATAATTTAACATGAACTGCAATTAAAATGATTTCAAGTGAATGTTTTCATACATCATATTCATCTCATAGAAACTGATGTACTAACATAATGCAAACTGAAATATGAGTAAAAATGAAAGAATATAGACATAAAGAACTATATGGAATTGACAAAAACAATTTAGCTAAAACTTAAACTACAATAAAAACAACTTCAAAATATTTATCAAAACTGCAATGATGTCTTAATGACACTTGAGCAAGAGAAAGGCTTTAGTATTTTGCCAGTCATTGTGGTGATTAGGGGTGGCAGAGTTCGGTTCTTGTTATTTTTTCTTTTAATCTTTAACACTACAGAAATATACTTCAGCATATGATATATAGCTTAATTATACACAATTTAGGATACAGTATTAAAACAGTTATATCATGTAATCATTCATAAACTGAATGGGATGCGTGTTGCACAATACTTGCATACAGTCGCAGTTCTATCGTTTTATTTCTGCTGTCATCAAAGGTAATAGAGCGCGGATCGGGCCGCATTTTTCTGTTTGAGCCCGGCCCGTGTCCGACAGAGCTGTAACCCAATTTTTTTCTCATACTAATGACACATGCACTTTTTTTGTGTGGAAAGCCCGCTTTTATTATGCAGCTGTAGGAAGGCGTTCGGAAATGTCAACGGATGAGAGCATCAGTGCACACGGGGGTAAAAAGCGCCGTTATAACACAGACGCACATTCATGCTGATGTGACCGAGCCCATCCTCTAATAGGTAACATGACGTGGATAAACACACTGACGTCTCACACGGGGCACGAGGCTACATTGCACATGTCATGAACCGTCCAACCGTGCCACCCATGCATGCCCCGAACCAAGACAAGCGAACCGAACGGTTCGTTTTTTTTCATGAACCGTGCCACCCCTAATGGCGATACAGTTCACCCAAAATAATTTGCATGCATCTTGAATGGTCCGAGTGTGAATACATTTTTGTGTTTGGCAGAAAAAAAATTGCTAACATAATAATGAATGCTAACATAATGAGCACAATCTTTTGTTTTGCAGGTATGCCACAGGATATGACATCACAGAGCACTCCGTTCTGATTCATGAGTATTACAGTCGAGAGGCTCCTAACCCCATTCACCTGACCGTAGACACGGCACTGCAGAGCAACAAAATGAACATCCGTGCCTATGTCAGGTAAGGTCGAAGGCTAAGGCAGATTCCTTTTTTTTGCTGCTCTTCTGCTCTCCTCTGCTGCACTGACGGTGATCATCATTGTTAGTTCTCAGATGGGTGTTCCGGGAAAGACGGTTGGTGTCATGTTCACCCCACTGACAGTCAAGTACATTTACTACGACACAGAGCGCATTGGAGGTCAGACTTTTTCCCACTTATAAACATTTTTGTGGATTATTCATTCTAAAGTGGAAGGCACTACTGGTTCATGCAGTATTTTATTATCGCATATTTTAAGTATAGCATATTTTCTTTTGAGCAGATTTTTTTAATGGATCGATCACCTCTTTTTGTAGTTGACCTTCTACAGAGAACTCGTGCATCTCCCAGTCGTACCAATGGACTGACCACAGACCTGGCCCAGGTGGGCAGTGCAGCAGGACGGGTACAAGAAATGCTGTCCACAGTGCTCACGTATATAGAAGATGTACTGGTGAGTGTCTCTTTGTGGCATAATGTTAATTCTTTTTGGTGACCAATTTGGTTTCAGAGGTAATTTATCCTATGGTTTTTCATACTTGATTAATTTTTTCCTGCACTGAAGACTTTCTGACTTTTATGTTTGTGTAATGTGTGTGTGTGTGTGTGTGTGTGTGTATGTGTATACACACACACATACTGTATATTTATGTAAATACATATGCATACAGTATATGCAGGTCCTTCCACAATATTAGCATATTGTGATAAAGTTCATTATTGTCTGTAATGTACTGATAAACATTAGACTTTCATATATTAGATTCATTACACACAACTGAAGTAGTTCAAGCCTTTTATTGTTTTAATATTGATGATTTTGGCATACAGCTCAT
>JAUMHI010000033.1:12678895-12707407 GCA_032359435.1 Enteromius unitaeniatus | reverse complement strand
CAAAAGGATTCCCGACCAAGTATTGAGTGCATAACTGAACATAATTATTTGAAGGTTGACTTTTCTTGTATTAAAAACACTTCTTTTATTGGTCGGATGAAATATGCAAATTTTTTAAGATAGGAATTTGGGGTTTTCACTTCACTTCAGTTGTGTGTAATTAATCTAAAATATATGAAAGTCTATTGTTTATCAGTACATTACAGAAAATAATGAACTTTATCACAATATGCTCATTTTTTGAGAATGACCTGTATTTAAAAAATATTTGTGTATATATATTTTTTTATTTGTATATTTTATATTATATATTAATATATTTACATAATCATAGTTTTGTCTTAAATATATACATGCATGTGTTTGTATGTTTATTTATATATGTATATATATACACAGTATAAACACATATTGTATGTGATATTGAATTTGACAGCACTGTATATATATGTATCTGTGTGTATATAGGTGTATATTAGTATTTGATGATTATGTGCCGTTAGGTTAAAAGTTATTTTATAGAAAATTCAAGAATCCCCAAGCGCAATCAACACTTGTCTTGTAAAATGATTTCACAAGATCCATTTTTGTTTCATGACTGAATGTTATTTCCTAGTCTGGAAAAGTGATGGCAGATAACAGTGTTGGTCGTTTCCTGATGGATCTTGTGAACAAAGTGCCCAAGATCACAGCAGAAGACTTTGAGAGCATGCTGAACTCCAACATTAATGTAAGTGACATTCTGTACAATTTCATTGTACTTCCCACAGTCATGAAAAAACATCATATTTTTTAAAAATGAAAGTGAGGTAGCTGAATAGATCTTTTGTTTTTTCTTTTTTCCTTCCCCAATACTTCAGTGGCTAGTTTTTGCTTATATGTTTAATAAAACATGTTAGCCATAGTGATTTGTGAGTGAATTTAATACTTAAATTATTTTTATGTACTAGCCTACTAAAATTATGTTTATGGTACCTTAGCCAGTCTTCATCAAAATGATAAATAACAATATTTATACAAGAAAACACAAAAGATCTGTAAAATGCTAAAACAGTAGAAACCCTGCAGTGTGTCCCAGATTGAATCGTGGCTGTTCTGGTAATTCTGAGGTGCTCACACTCCTCTGTTTACTATACTTTCAGTCTGTAACACTGTGTGGTCTAAGGTTTCAGGGTATCTCAGACTAAATGAACAAGCCTTACACTATAAAACTCTTATCATATCCCTCCCCCCTGTCATTTATTTATTGTGGACTTGTATTGAGTTATTGTTTGAAGTACTGAAGGACTAAGAAATGAAATGTGTTTATATCATTCCGTTCTCCATGACACTAACATGTCTCACAACTTTATTTGCACATGAGCTTTTAAAAAAGCAACCTCTTTTATATTTATGATGCTATTAGTAGGAATGGTTTTAATGAAGAAAATGTTTGTGCTTTTGTTTTGTCTGTTATTATAACCAGTAAGAAAGTAATTGTTTGGGGGTTATTGGTATTTTTTCTTAATTTAAGTCCTGCTAAGTGGCTGGCAACGAAATTACTACGGCATTGAATACATATGTGATATGCAAAATATAACGTTGATCTATTTTCTCTGTTTAGTGTATGGTGCACTCTCCATGGATCTGTGTTTAATATGATTTTATTACTGTTGCTGGCATGCCATTCAAAAGCAGTGTTCTCTGATCCTGGTGAGTGCTCTTATTTAATAGATCCATCTTGTTTTCTCTGTGTTTCATAGACTGATTGCGTTTAAATCCTATGAAGTGTATTGTATCATAATCAATACATGAATTTTCGAATTCGCTAAATTATCAGCATGATCAAAACTTGCTGTACACAATGCCTTCTGCTTGATAGCTTATACTTTTTCGGATGTAAAAGGCTTTTTAAGGAATGGTTTTTTCAAAAGTGAAAAATTGTCATCATCTACTTACCCTCAAGTAATTCCAAACCGGTATGAGTCTTTTCTGCCGAACACAAAGCAAGGTATTTAGAAGAAAGTAATGGTGACCCAAAACGGCCTGGTTACAAATATTTTAAAAACATTTTCTTTTGTGTTCAGCAGAACAATGAAAATCATAGTTTTGGTACTACGTGAGGTTGAGTAAATGATGACAGATTTTTTATTTTTGGGTGAAATATTCTTTCAAGTAGAATTGTCCACCTTCACATGTATTTTTGTGCAAAAGAAAGAATGCTTTTATACTGTAAGTATTTTAAAATGAAATCATGTTAAAATGTAAAAGGCATTAGAGGAATGTTGTATTGCATTGTATGTTTTGCTCTGATAATAAAAGCTATAGATCATAAAGCAAACAATGTAATTTCATTATACTAATGTTATTGGGAGATGTAAAATGACAATTAATATCCTCTCTCACTGTGTCATACTATATGGACCATAATTTCCTAGTGTTAAATATGTTACAAAAAACAACACGCATATGCAACTTTTTATTTAAGTTTTATTAAACCAATTTTTAAATAATCTGACTATCATTTCATATGTCGGGGTTTACAAGGTCAAAATGCTATGTTAAAATTTTTACCATTTGTTATTATCACAGGTATAGTTCCTCTACCCGAGACAGCCATTGACTTCTCAGACTTGAGGTCCCAGTCCAACCGTCTGAATGACAGAGTGAGCGTTGTCTGTTTACGCCTGTATCAGTGTTTATAATGTAGTTATTATGTTGATTTAATAGTGGTTCACATAGTGTGTATATTCTATTTACTGGCTTTGGGTTTTATTGCACAGTGCATTTCTCTCTGACTTGTCTTTAATCTTTGATTCTCTCATCAGGGCTGCGAGGGCTGGACCGTTTGCAGTCGCTGTGAAACCTATCGGCCCCCTCGAGCCCATCACTGCAGAGTTTGTCAGCGCTGCATCAGGAGAATGGACCATCACTGCCCATGGTGAATCTATCATTATTTCAATTAGCCAGTGCCATCAAATCGAATATATTTATGTGACCAGGTGTATTTAAAGTAGAATAAGTATTTGCAATATTATTTTTTTTTGGTTTTGCTATCTTTCTGATAAATGTGTTTATCATAGGATCAATAACTGTGTTGGAGAACTCAATCAGAAATACTTCATTCAGTTCCTCTTCTATACAGGTAAGTCTTAGAAGGATAGTTCATCCAAAAAAAGCCAATGTATTTTTATCCTTGCTATGGAAGTCAGTGGGACCCAAAACTGTTTGGAACTGCATGAAATGATGGTAGAATTAAAATTTTTAGGTTAACTGTCCCTTAAAGAACACATGAAAAGAAATGAAGTGTTGGATTGCATGTTTTCTTGTTCTCTAATGCCATATTGTTCGTGTATGACACTGTAGGCATGGCTAGCTTGTATTCCATGGCACTGGTGGTTTCAGCATGGATTTGGAGAATAAGGGGTGAAAGAGAAGGAGATGGAGATAAAGAAGGAGAAGGAGAAGAAGCCCCTAGCAAACATCTCATTGTGTAAGTCACAAATACCTGTATAGGACCTGTATATGTATGTATAAAGTACATATTGATGATCATATTAGTTTAAGATTGATGTCTTTTGTTAGCTTTTCACTTCTCCCACACTGTTTTTGGACACTTGTTTTACAGGGCACATTATATCATTTTACTAGTGGAGTCGATACTTTTTGGAGTTTTTGTCTTGGTGATATTTTATGATCAGGTATGCTTATATAGTTCCTAATTTTTGGACTATTTGTAAACTTCATAATAACGAGCAATGCAGTAATTGTAATGTTTCATATTGAATTGCATGTGTGCGTGTCATTTAACATTTCTCTAAATCGTTTCATTCATTTGAACATCTTTAAATTGCAGATGATGTGTTGTGTGTTGATTCTCATTCACAGCTGATGGAATAAATATCACGATTAATGCAAAGAGTTTCTTTTTATGCTCAGTCTAAGCTTAATGCATAAAACCTTAACACTATTCTTTTTCTGTTTTCTGAACACTAGTATTTTCTTATCTGTGTGATTCATGCGTTGATCTGTCATCTCCCGTTTCTCTGTTTTTGTCCCAAGCTGGTGTCCATTATAACAGATGAGACGCCCATTGAACAGATGAGAAACAGACTGATGAAAGATAAACCCACCAACACCCACCCATCACACATAACGCACACAAGAAAGCCCAAAATTGCATTGCTGAGGGAGGTTTTCGGACGTGGTGAGTTCAATGCTGTTTACAGCGTCTCTTTTCCTGCAAGCTTGTCGTTAGAATTGATTTGACTGGTACTGTTACAAATCCAAAGTATTGAAAAATAATGTTTAGCATATTTTAAAACAAAATAAAAAAAAGTCTCTCATATTCACCATGACTACATACATTTTATTTGACAATTAAATACAATAAAATCAGTCATTTTGCTGAATCAGTGTCATATAATTAATAAGAAATCATACTAATGTGCTGATTTGCATTCTCTCAAATATCAACACATTTTTGCTGCTTAATATTATAGTGTAAAATCTATATTTTTTATGATTCTTTGGTGAATACAGAGTTCAAAATAACAACTGATTTAAAATGGAAACATTACTAAATTAACATTATACATGTCTTTACGTCACTAAATTAAATCCTTACTGAATAAAACAAATTCTTAAAAAAAAAAAAAAAAAAGTCACTCCACAATTTTAACAGCTGTGTACAGAATAATTGTTTTTCCATTTGTATTTCTCTCATATTTACAGGTTCAATAATATGTTGGCTGTTCCCACTCCATTCCTCGCCTCCTTCTGTGGGCGGCATCAGTTATTCAGCACTTCCTGATTACGACGTGTAACACCAACCAGTTTTCCATCAGTTCCTTTGAACGTTTCATTAGTATCGCATCGTGTGTAAGACACTGTGAATATTATGTTACTGAGGTGCAGATTTCATCTATTGTGAAGGAAGAGTGCTCCTGTGACTTCTGCTTGCTGCTTCTCACACACAGATACTTCTTCAACAAACCTGGATCTTTTTCCTTTTTCTCCTTTCATCTGAATGATTTCTCTTCCTAGAACCCAGGACATTTATTGGTTTTCAATATAATGTTAATTAAAAGGATTAGTCAGTTTTCTCTCATCAATAACTTGTTTGAGGTTGATAAAGCAGCATCTTAACCTGTAACCAGTATATATTGTGTTACATAACCATGGATTGGCTTTAAGGGATGTGAAGACACACTCAAAGGTCAGCTGTGTTGACTTTATTTCAGGTAAATGCAATAGGATGCACCATCATTCGTTTTGTTATAATTGTGTGTGTTTGAGTACATGGACTGTACTCCATTTTACATGAGGATTGTAAATAAAGATGTATTTTATAACTTTAATTTCTGACAAAAGTGTTGCTGCATTTTCAGGGTACTGGACTACTTTTGTTGAAGTGATTAGTTTTGATTTTTGTTTGAAATGTTAATGTTTTTGCTGTTTTATGGACAGCTTGAAGGATGTGTGTACATAACAGATGAACATGTATATTGATAATGTTTACATTGATATTTATTGTAATTTATCTGTGGATTTTTGTGTCTAAATGCTGCTCTGACCTATGTGAAGTAAAAGACATCTTTTCATATTCAGGCTTTTTCGCTTGAAAATTAAAAGTTTGAGTGGAAATAAACCAGTAGTGGTAAATATAGCCTACGTTTCTTTCTGTTTTATTTATTTTCTCTCTCTCTCTCTCTCTTAACACTTTTTTATGTTTTTAGCTGTTTTTTCTTAACCTAGTCAAAATAACTCAACTAAAGTTAAATTAAGATTAATTGGAATGCACAAAGAAAAACTTGATATTTTTTCCTATATAAGAACGCTTTAATAACCTGACTTGTAGGAATTAGTTTTGCGCAAAATGTGTAATATTCTCTAAAAAATTGGCAGCTTTCATAAAGGTGTGTATAGGGAGCTGTGAACATTAATATTTCACTGGATGCACAGCACACCTAAATGAGTAAGAGCTAATTAAAAAGGGATGATATAAATTTTTCAATCCTTCTGAGCTCGTCGCTTACTGGCCCAAACCGTGATCACGTGTTTGTGTTGTTATTTTTGTTGTCGACTTCCTGGTAGCGCAAAAAAAAAAAGAAATCATGTGATCATGTGACGCTTCCTGGAGCTTTACTTTCACGCGTCACTTTTGCTCTCTGCAACAACGTTGACCAGCAGCAAACCCTAAATCCATCGCGGGATTTTGCGCTCGTTTTCGGCATGGCTGACGGTGAGCGATCGCCTTTGCTGTCGGACAGTCGCGATGGAATGAACGGGCTGTCACCGGGAGATGAGACCTACCGACCCCCGACCAAACCACAGAGTGAGTCAAACCTGAACCGGATTGACAGAGAGCTTTGGGACCTCTACAGCATTTTGGGGCATTCTAGGCGAATTCGAACGCACAACTCTATTCGTTTCAGTTCTATTGGAACGTTCGAACGCGCCAGGGATGCTCACGAGCTGGCCATTTATTATTTATCACTTTAGTTTTGATTTATTTAGAGCACAGTGTGTGGATATTTTGACCATGTGATTTAATTTGCCGTGATCTGCACATCCTGAGCACCTACAAATAGATCGGTGGCAGATTAGACAGTGCACCTGAATCACATGACTTAAGGAATCTGTTTTTGCCCTCACACTTATCAGTCTATCAGCTTAAATACTATTGACTCTGGGCCAAACGGAGCTGTAATACTAGTTAGAATTGTTGACCATGTGTAAAAATGTTGAGTGCTATCTACACACAATATTGCTTTGGGTAACAAATCCATTTTCTTTGCTTTGCTAAAACATATTGCTAAAGCATATAAATAGCAACTGAATTAATTAAAATAATGTAACAATTATTAATGATTATTAATGAAGGAATAATGTCAGGTTAGGTTTCTATTGGTGTTGGATATATACATTTACTTATTATTTTTTTATTTGCATAATATTTTTTGTAGTGTTTATTTAGATAACATTTTTGTATTATCAATTGTAAAATTTTCTTTCCTAGTAATGTGCTTATTTAATTATTTTTATATGCGTAATTTATGTAAACCTAATTTATAATTTAAGTAGATGTTAAAGTAAATCTAATAGCGTAGTGAAGTGTATTCATTAGTATTGTGAAATTTTATATTGTTTTATATTGAAATTTTATATACATTTTTTATATAAAATGTTGATCCTTCAATGAAATAATAATAAAAAATAAAAATAAAAAAGATTTTTTTTTTTTTTTTTCTCACACAACATTTTATCTTCTGATCTTACAATTCGGACCCGTTTATCGTTATTATTTTGAGTTTGTTATGTAAGATAAAGACCAGCAGAAACATGCTTTTGTTGTTTGCATTCTGATGTTAGTTTAAAAAGTACCCCCAAAAATGTTAAGTGCCAATATTTAAATAAAAATTCATTAATTTAAATTTTGTTTCATTGTCACAGGCAACCTACATTTAAAAATTGTTTGGATATTGCATGCCATCGAGGAATAATAATAATGGAAAGGAATCCTTCTCCAGTTCTTTATATTTCATTTGCATGTCAATTGTTAAATGTAGTACAATCATCCTGTTATTTTTCCTCTCTTTCTCTCTCTGCTGCCTCCTTACATCATCCCAGATTTCCCAGCATTCCCGTCAGCTCCTCCCGTGTCCATGCTGGGAGAGGCTCCCCCGCCGTACTCCCCGCTGGGCTCTCCGGAGAGCGGCAGTGCTCCTGTCATCAGCTGCAGAGTGTGTCAGTCGCTTATTAGCGTGGAGGGCAAAATCCATCAGCATGTGGTAAAATGCGGAGTCTGCAATGAAGCTACGGTGAATTAACAAGAACATTCATTCAGGATTTCAGTCATCAGAAATGCCTAGTTTTATGTGTTATATTTTTTTGAAAACTGTACTAGATTTAAATGAATGGGCAGACTTTTATATCACTTCCTGTTTTATTTAGCCCATAAAGAATGCTCCAGCAGGAAAGAAGTACGTGAGGTGTCCGTGTAATTGTCTTCTCATCTGCAAAGTCACCTCACAGAGGATTGCCTGCCCTCGACCTTACTGGTGAGAGACAATACCTTCTTTTAATGTGTATATATATATATATATATATATATATATATTATATTTTTATATATATTTTTATAGGTTTTTTTTTTTGTTTTTTGTTTTCATAATATACAATATGATGTATGTGTGTATTCTGTGCATATTTATTATGTATACATAAATACAAACACATGTATTTATATTTTTGAAAAATGTTATGTTGATATATTAAATATATTTACATATAATAAAACATAAGAATATGAATATATAAATGTATAAATATTTTTAAAAAAATGTATACAGTATGTGTATTTATTTATAAATAATAAACAGTATACATGCATTTTCTTTTTTGACAGCGTGAAAAAAAAAAATATGTGTGTGTGTGTGTTTAACTTTTTTCATCTTTATCAAAGAATTCTAAAAAATGCATAGGTTTCCACTAAATATATAAAGAATTAATTGATTATAAAATAAATAAAAATTAAGCACCGAATTACTATATTACAATTTATATAAATCACTTATAATCAGTTATTTTAAACAGTAATAATGGACGCAGTTCGGTCTTGCTATGAGAAATTAATGAAAATATGTCAGAATAGATTATATTGTTGATCTTGCTGTATTTGTGTTCAAATGAATACAGCCTTAGCGGATACAAGAGACTTCTTTCAAAAGCGTGTTTTTTTATTAGTGACTTTAGTAGAGAAGTCAAGATAATTAAAGATATTCAAAAATATTTATGATATTAAAGATTTTTGAATCAAGGTAATAAGATATAATTTGATGGGCGAAGGTTGTTGTGCAATGATGTTGAGATGTAGTGTTTTTCATAATAATTTGACTTATTTACAGAAAATTGATTATTTAATGTTTTTGTGTGTATGTGTGTGGTTTTTTTTTTTATTAATGGGGATCAGTAAGCGAATTATAAATTTAGGTCCAGTTCATCCTGGTGCCAGTAGTCCGAACCCTCAGCCTAGTGGTGCCAGAGTCTCCTGTGGCCACTGTGGAAACACTTTCCTAGTAAGAACTTTTCATAATTATAAATAATTACGATTATTAATTATTAATCATCTTTGTCATTTTATTGATAATAGCCTTAAAATAGCTCTGACTGATTATCTTTTGTTGATTTAGTGGACAGAATTTACAGATCGGACACTGGCTCGCTGTCCACACTGCAGAAAAGTGTATGTTAAATATTTTCCACAGACCTTTTCTCTATTTAGTACCAACTGCTGTATTATATAAAATAATATCATGTAATTCCATTCTTTTCATCCACATAGCTCATCAATTGGCCAGAGGTACCCTAGAAAGCGGAGTTTGATATGTTTCCTGCTGTGCTTGATCTTCGTTATAACGACTGCAGGATTGATTGTAAGAATAATAGCATTTTATTATTCATTATTTCAAAATGCATCATCGTTTCAGGATACCAGGAATCCTCTTTTCTCTCTCTTTTTAGGCTGGCACGTGGTGGAAAGCACGGGAATATAAGGGGATTTATGCCTCATGGGTATTTTTCATTCTCCTGGTGCTGATCAGTTTGGTCAGAGCTTTACACTGGACCTGCCTGAAAATCAGTGAACCACTGCACAACTACTCATCATAGGAGTGATGAATGTGGAGGAGGTAGAAATGAAGTGTAGACAAGAAAAAGATGTTAATAAAGTAGTGCTCTGTCAGAAGAAATTGTCATATTTCACCCCAAAATCAATGCAAAATCTTCTAATTTCACTTTGAAATAATTTTTTTTTATTTCGGGGGTGAAATGTGACCATTTTTCACCCAAAAAATAGTTTTACCCCCTTTTTTATTTTTTATTTTTCTGCTTGTGAACCCTTCTTTTTTCATAACTTATCCAGTTTACCCATATTCCTAATAGGAATCTTCTTTCTAAACATGGCAGAATTAGAAAAAAAGCATAGAAAAACAAATATTTCAGCCTTTTCAGTAGGATAATAACTTCTAGTTTAGTTGCAAAATCAGTAACTGCTGCAACAGGTCATGAAGTTGACTCTGACATCACTGGTGTCACACAAATATATTAAAACATTACAGTTAGAATGAGAGATAGTGAATGAATTGCTGACGCAAGTGTAAGTGCCTCATGTGACAATGTGCTCTGTTGTTATACCTTATTAAGCAGGTTTGTTTTGTATAGGAACTGCAACTTTCAGCTTTATTGAAAATCTTCACATCAAATGAAGGGTTTGAGCAAGAAAAAGGAAGCGAAAATACACTGAAACATTTGGAAGGTTTAGAAAAGAGAAAAAGCAAAACTCTTTTTTTAGTCAGTGCATTTTAGTGCATGTCACCTATTATTGGAATGTGCAAAAGATTGAATCACATGCAAAGATAAATCGATTATTCTATAAGTGTAATTTATTTTTTTGCTTTTTTGTGGACCTGTAGGGGTTTCTGCTCTTCTGTGGCCCAGGTTTAGACCAAACCTTTAACTTTCTTTTCTTCCTTCTGAAGCATTCAGCATGTCTTACTGTGTATCTTCACCCTCAAATTCAGCTTAGTCACCAAATTATGTTTTGCTTACTAACTATCAATATTCAAATATCCAACACAATGCAATATTACAGTGATTTCTAATGATCCTGATGTTATTTTTGTTGATGCTGTTTTTAAATCAGGCATTGCAGCTCATAATTTGTACATGTCTGTGGTTATATAATTATATAGCTGCATTAGAGTCTTCTCCCTTATATGCTACGAAGACCTTTAACATTACCCAGTAAAGTAGTATGGGAAGATAATCATTTTTTTTTACAATTACAATTTTGACTATTTAAAAAAGGAAGAAATTTTTATTTTCTGTACATAAAAATGGTCAAGTGCTAGTGACTGTAAATACTAATAGAAGAAGAATTGCTGTGATTTGTCTACACTGGCTGAAAAAGTGTGCAAACATTGTACCACAGTTTGTCACTGAGACAACTTTATACCTTTATATCTAGTTTTAAAAAACAAACACACAAAAACAGTAGGACTATATATTGTAACTATAAGCTTAATAACCCGATCTTATGAATGTGTGTATAAATAGTTTGCCAAATAAAAATGAGAACTCGTGGTATGGATATGGGGGTAAGATGTGTATCACATGTGTGCAAAAACTACGTATCACACCAAGCATGTGCATTTCATATACGTCAATGTCGATGTACTATTTATATGCATTTTCATTTTGTATCAGTGACAAGCTTTTGTCGTTTCTTTGCACATTATTTCGGAAAGTGTAATCCGATGTAAATGTACCGGCTGACCATTCGCATAGGCTCGTTTGCAGCTGAGATGAACTTCTTGCACTGCACTCTTAATGAAGATACAGTTACTAATAGATATAGTACTTGTACCTGTACCTATTCTGTGAAATGCAGAAGTGACCAGTATGTTTTTATTCTTGCAGTTTGGTTTGTTTACATGAGTGTGCAGTTGTACTGTGCATTTAATCTTAAATTTTTGTTGAAAATGTTATATATATATATATATATATATTGTTGCACTACATTTAGCATTTTCGCTAACTGAATCTACCCTCGTCCATGTTGATTTTGTTGTTGATTATTTTTTGTAATTTCCTTTGTGACTAAAATGTTTCAACAATCTCCTGAGTATTTGTGTGTGTGTTGGTGTTTTCTGACTATTTGAATAATTATGACATCATGTGACAGACAATGCTTGTCAGAAAAAAAGAAAGAAAACAGCTGTAAGCTTGTTAAGTTTCAATGCCAAAAGCTAATGTTAAAGGCATAGTGAAGTCTGTCATTTACCATGAATTAATTAATTTTTTTTCTGTTGAACACAGAAGATTTTTTTTAAATGTGGGTAACCAAACTGTTAACCCAATTATGCAAGTGATTATCTTAGTAGTATAAGGTGCTTATTAAGGTTAAAATATGCAAACTGAACATTGTAGTGGTATATGAGCATGACATTTTAATAAATGACACCTCATTTATTGACAAAATTTCAACATCCTTGCAAAAATGTTTTTAGTCACTATGGTAGCACAAATGTCAACGATATAATTGCTAATATTTTCCAGCCACACAGACATCTGAAAATCTGTTACATTATTATGGACCTGGCTTTCTTTTCCTGAAAATGATTTACTTTGAATCACCACAGAATGATAACTTAGTACATTTTTCATGAAATAATAACTAACTAAAAGTATAGTTTTACCAAAGAATGGCACTTTATTTATCACTTAGACACCCCCATGTTTTCAAATTCTGTGGAACACAGATTGAAGGCATATCTTATTCAATCCTATTATGCCTGATTCAGTTGAGTCTTCACTCAGGTCTTTCATTTGACCAATCCACTCACAAATGATGCATTCATGCATCTGATCCAGTTCTGGAGCCCATCCTTTTCTTTTTGCAGTCAGATTTGGAACGGGATCCGGGTGAGTAAATGATATCAGAATTTTCATTTACGAGTAACATTTCCGTTAGGCCTACATAAATTCAAAGCAGCTTAAAACAAAATATAATTTTTGATCAAAGATGTAAATTTGAAATATTTCTGTTTTTTCTTATTTACAGTAACATTACCTCATGTGACCTGACTAAAAATGTGCCCCCTTCTGTTTTTGTTACTAACCCACACTCTCAGAAATAATGATACAAAACCTGTTACTGTGGCAGAATCCTTTCAAAAGGTGCTAATATGTATAGATTAGAGGTCCAATCCTGCTCCAGTAGGGCCACTGTGGAGTTCATCTCTTAGAAGTGTCTAGTGTGCTTGACTAGCTTGTTCAGGTGTGTTTAATTGGGGCTAGAGCCTATCTTTGTTTAAAGGTGGCCCTACACAAATTAAGGCCTTTTGCACTAGTGCAACCTTTTCATAGTTCCTAGAACTATTGGTGGAGGTAGGCCTATGCGGTTTTTGTATTACAAGTACCAGGAACATATTTTGGGGGAACTGTTAGCTCCAACTTAAGAATATGAACTAAAACAGATTTATAGGAATTTATAGGAAACACCGGCTAGCCGGAATCTTTAAAAAGCCATGTAAATTTACTCCATAGACATGGCAAATCATGCAATTTAGTGAACTGTTTTCTGCAGGTTTGTAGTTTTATCAGCTTTGATGCTACATAACACTGCAAGTTGTCATAGCATATCAGAATTCCAGTCATGCTCTTTTAGTTTAGGTTCCATCTCCATTACTACAAAACCTGCAACATGCAACAAAAACAGCTCCAATCACAGCATCTTACATTCACCTGTTGTTAACATTTGTAAATACAGACATCACAGTCAACAACTTTAGAATTCAGCTGCTGGTCCTTCATTAGCTTCTGTGATACCATGAAGAATCTTTTATATTAATGAAATCTTTCCATTTTACAAGAAGAGTTCTATAGTTGAAAAACGTTCTTAAGATTATTAAAATGTTCTTCACAGTTAGAAAAACCTGAATGATTCTTGAATGGCTCACTAAAAGGTTATTTGGGGAAGCAAAAAGGTTGTTCTGTGGCATTACTGCAAAACCCCCTTTTGGAACATTTAATTCTAAAACTGCAGGATTGGACACCCCTGATTTAGCCAACTAAAAGTACAAAGGTGAACATTTGGAAATTTGCATAACAATTTTTGTACCATTTCTCCTGAGAGCGCGAAGTCTGCAGGACCCAACTTTTTATTTTATTTGTTGACCCCCATCAGTCACAATTCTGGCCATGCCTACAACTTCAGCACCTTAACAGTGGTGAGAGTTGGGTTGTCCTCATCATCCGGGCAGTCCAAATCCTCTTCCTCTCCATCCTCTTCATCAAGTTGAAGGCTGCCAGAAGAAAAGCGCATGCGTGCCAAAGGACCAGAACGCACCACTTTACCCAGTGTGGGAAAGTAGGGGTAGAAAGTGTCTGAATCTGAATCACTGTAACTACCTGTGCCGAGTACGCATAAAGAGGTGGGTCTTTCTGGGAGTGGGGCGGGACTTAGAGGAAGGTAGGTGGGCCTGGTTGGAACCTGGTGTCGAGAAAGGTGTGGATAATATCCCAGAGGACGATACTCCGATGCATAGGCAGCGGCGTTTGAGGCAAGTGTAGGCCGCTGGAATTTAAAGTCTGGTTGACTTGAGATTCGACGCGGCAAACCGGCCTGAAAGGTGGAGTCGTCGCTGTAATGGCCCACTTCCACTCCCCCTAAGTCTAGTTTCTTATTCAATCCAACTCTTAGTCCCAGTCCTCCTCTGGGGTATAATCTCGATTCTCCCTGGCCGGTGGGACAGAGCCTTTCGTGCTGCTTCTGTAGTTGTGGTGACAAGCAAGAGGACGGCAAGGATGAATGAGCAATTTGTCTGGGCAAGTATTGCAGAGGCACATGATTGTGATGTGTTTGAGGGAGGTGGTCTAGAGATGAGGACGTGTGGTCTTGCAGTAGGTACGGGTGAGTGGCGAGTGGGAACGTTGGCAGCACTGGGTGGAACTGTAGGTGGGGCGGGTTAGGATAGAGGAGCACTAGATGCTGGGTGCTAGGAGACAGTCGTCTCTTTGCCTTCTGTCTCTGAGCTGCTCTACCCCGATGTTCCGCTCCTGATGTGGAAAGGGAACGGAGCTTGGGCGAGGCAGAGTTGCTTGAGAAGGCAGGATTTCGTGACAAGGGCCTGGATCGTTCCAGCTCATTAGCGAACATGACTTCCATGGCGGATAGGCTGCGCTTTGCTACGCCTGTCTGTTCGTCGTGTTGCCCAGCAACGGTTGGGTTGGGAGGTAGATGCTCATACATCTATGTGAGGAAGAAACAAATGAGAAACACGATGCAGAGACATATCCGAAATGTTAAGTAACTGATACAATACCTGCTTGGAGACATCTGTCAGTATGTCAGGAGAAGATCTGCACTGTCGAGTGTCATATTCAGACTTACAGTAACTTCTGAAAAAAAAAAAAATTGCAAAACAGGCTGTAGATGCAGTCCCTACAGCACTGTCCAATTCCCTAAAGGTTCTGTTCTTGCAACTAAAATGTTACAACGCATTGCATTTCAATGTTCAAAAACATTGAACAAGCTGGAAGTAAAATATTTGTGGTAAAAAAGGTTTGAGATACAAAAGGTACAAATGTTGTCACTGGGAAGGCACAAAGGGTACACCGTTTTACCCCATTTACCCATAAAATGTGCATTTTAGTACCTTAGCTTTGTACATAAAGTGTTCAAATTAGTATGCAAACCTTACTTGTAAGTGCCTTTTGAAAGAGCAACAGCTTTTGTACCTTTTTGTACAAAGTGTAAAGTGTAAAGATGTAAAATCTGTGGTGCATTTAAAATTGTTCTATTGGTTTATGTCCCAAATGGTGCGTTTGATAATCATCACTTGTCTGTTCATGACATTGTTGCATGTCCTATTCAGCGTTTTATGTTTCATATGTGTGCTCACAAGGGCCTTTGTTTGAGTGACTCAACACAGTAATGTCAACTCAACCACTGGAGGACTACCTTTGTCTAAGGCAACAGAAGACACTTGTGTAATTTTTGCTATTGCGATTTGTCCCATTAGTGGCTCAGAAATTACATGCACAATTTATGCACAAATGTATTCCTAATACATACAATACCATGCGTAACATCTTACCTTTCAAATGGCAAATGTTTCTTGTCTCCAGAGCCAACACACTCAAGAAGTTGCTTCTGTGTTCTGCCACTACAATATCACAAACACAAGAATAGAAAAGACAACTGTTACTGATATATATCAGCCAGCCTTTTTTCACACTAACAATGATTTTATAGAATATTAAAATTTTCTATACATTTTAGCATTATTTGTGGGCTGCATAACTGAGCTTTTGAATATCTGGTTACAGATGGGTTGGTAGTTCTGTTTGAAATCATTATTTTATGCACACAAATGCAGCATTTATTTGATCCAATATTGTGAATCATTCATGTCATAAACCTTGATTTTCAACATTATTTACTCCAGTCTATAATGCTCAATGTCATGAGATCCTTAAAAATGGTTTTAAAAAAAAGTTTAACAATGTAAATGTCCTTTCTGTGATTTATTTAAACAATTTAGCATCCTTGTTAAACTTAAGTATTAAACTTTCAAACTGTAGTGTATATTACTGCAAAAACAAGATGTTATTCTATCTTGACAATTAATCTGTTTTTTTGCAGTTAAAAATATATATTCTCATTTGTATAAACATCCAGTTGTGCGTAATGCACCATATGCTGCGCAAGATCAATGACTGCAATACGTGAATCAAACTGAATGCTGACCGTTTCTGACACGGTTTTCACATATTTTTATTATACTGCTGTATGTGGGAAGAAATATATTATACAGAAGACTGAAATCACTCACAGTGACATTAACTTCTGCATTTTGCCTAAACTCATAGTATCTGATCATATTGTCACATCAGTGCTTTTCTCAACTTTGTCATATATATATATATTACTGTGTATATATATATATATATATATTACTGTCACTCGTTTTGCCCGTTATCATCAGTTATCAATAAAGTCACTGTCAGAGTAAAAGCACTCTCATACATATAAACCTATGAATAAAGTTTCTTGCTGTATGTTTAGCAAAGAAGATTAGAACTACTCTGTTAACTACTGAGACTTCTCATTGCATTCCACAAAATCTAAAGTCTCTGTCACATACCTGTATCTAAAACTGGATCCTTTACTGGATAAAATAGACTTTTGATGTGACTTGGGCTCTTCGGCGAGTCTGAAAAAAGCATGATACTCCACACACATCTTCCAGAATGCCTTACACACATCTCTGCTGGCCATGGAAAACTCAACAGTGTCTCTCCTTGAAGGCTAACACAGTAAGAGTTGAGTGAATGACAGATGAGTATAAAACTAAACATTCCATGTACAAATCTATTTCATTTTCATTAAAGCATTTTCATCCTCAAATATAGAAATACATATAGAAATACACATAGCAATAAATTCCTATATTTATGGAAATCATCAGTATAAAATATCTGGAATTTTACCACTTCATTGGTGTGGAACAAAAGTTGTGTATCTGCCTTCTTGCATTTTACGTTGTTTATCTTTCTTTTATTTTCTATCATATTGTTGTCTATTATGATAAATTGCTTGTGCTGTTCCTCATTTGTAAGTCTGCCAGCTTTGTATAAAAGTGTGTGCTAAATGCCTAAATGTAAATCTAGAAGTCAGCACAGGCATTGCAGATATAATATATAATGAGAAGGATTTTTTTTTAAGTGTTGCTGAGGAACTATTGTATTCTTTTCCCCACAGATTCCAATGTAAAAACAGTTGTTTCTATGGAGGGATCATTTGTGTCTTACCCCAGTCTCAGTGTGCAGTTTGATGAGGAAATGTTTCCTCTTGAAGCTCAGCTTTCGGATCTTGGCCCAGCTGAAGGTATTGATCTTTGTGTTTCCCTAATAATGTTATAAATATGTAAGAGAGACTACATTTAAGGGTGTATATTTGTCACTTTTCCAATTAGAAGGCTAAAGTGTAAGCATATATTTTGTACAGTACCTGAAAGACTAGCACTCCCATATGTGTGACAGCGAGGTTGATCCTCATGCCTTCTCCATCATGGGCGGGGTGAGGGCGGATCCCGTACATGTCCATTTTCCGGGCAACCTCCAGCAACTGCACATCTGATTCAGCAGGAGTGTGACCTCTGACCCCATAAACAAAATTGTTTAACTGGTAATTGGCAAAATTAAAGATGTCCAAGCACTCATTTGGGATTTGTTTTGTCTGTCAGAAAATATCATGGACATTCAGTGATGGGTAGTAACTAATTATTTGCAGTCTGGGTTACGTAGTCAGATAGCTTGGAATTATACTTGGAATAATACAAATACTCAATATATATATATATATTATTAATTACATGATTACATATTATTTACACAATGGCACAACATTTTGAAATTAATCATAATTTATTGTTTCTCCCTAATTCCTGTTTTTTTTTTTTATCTTAAAAAAACATTATTTTACAATTCTCTTATGTTTGAAAAGTTCTAGAATTTTGTGACTTTGAACTAGACCAGCCACTATAATTACACAGAAACACAGATTTTGACGATTAGATTTACTTACATTTGATATTTTTATGATTTAATTTACTATTCCCTTTTCATACATTTATGAAGTCCAGTTTGGGAAGCCCTATTCTATTTTAATGTATGTGATAAAGTCAGAAATGAGATCATTCTGGTATACTTGCATGGTGTGTGGTTGTATGTTACCTGTGCTTTTTGTGAAAGCGAATGATTTTGTGGTCCAAGTATTCTTGGTTTGGCACATATTGCTTATTTTCAAGATGATGTGCGTCCAACTCGTCATCATAATCCCCGATTTCTGCTACAGTTGGGTAAAGAGGAAAAAGTATAATGTGCATATGAAAGCATTTTGATGATATGTGAACATTCAATGAGGAAAGAGGAGCTACCTTGCAGTATATGAGAGACCAGCAGGGCGGCGCTGTTATCGTTACAGGTAAGACTACCATTTGACAGATCTTGTTTGATCTGAAGGGCAAACAGATACCTGTATAAAAGAGGCAGCAGTCAGACTGAACCCATATCACCTATCACCCTCTATTTATCTGCCTATATATCAAAAAATCACGGGAGTGTGGTTTACCTGGTTAAGCCTCTCTGCAATTGTCCTGGGTCAGGAGGAAAAAACTTCACTATGAAGTGGAACGCCACATCACTGATATCTGTGGGTGAGAAGCATTATTATACACATTGTGCCATTAGCCATTATCTTATTGTACCTTAGCAAGCTACCATTAGCAAGCTTAACGTTCACTAAACACAAAACATCAAGTGGATGGTTGTGGTCTAATAGTTAAGCATTGGAAATGGTAAATAAAAGGTTCAATCTTTTAAAGAACTAAATCAATAATTGGTGATTGGTGACTGTTTTGACAGTAAGCATCTACGGTAGGGGAAAGTGGGGTAAGATGTGCCAGGGGATATGTTTTCAGGAGTATTTTTATGTATTTTAAAAGTATGTTCATTTGCAAAAAATGCTGCTGACATGTGTTTTTGCAAGTCAGCAGCATTTCTAGCTGTTTATGTAGTTTTCTACATGGCCGGTGTTATGTCAAAGAGTTTGGGGCCAAATTGGATCACTAAATTATTAAATCACTCTTTAAAGACCCTATTTTAATCCTTCCATCTTAATCCATTCTCCTTGCCACAGTATAGTAAAACCTTACTAAAACTGATGCAACACTTCCCATGCACCACTACTATAAGTTAGCATAACACTTTAATTTAGGGACCGATGATCTTTATCAACTACTTGCTTATTAGCATGCTTATTGCTAAGTTATATATTGGTACTTCTAACACACATATTAATGCCTTATTCTGCATGACATTTTTTTAAACCACATAATCCTACCAATAACCTATACTTAACTTCCTTACTAACAACTGCTAATCAGCAAATTAGGGGGTTATTAGACATACATAATATATTGTATATTAATATATTATTCATAATTAATAGTGAGAAGGTCCCTAAACTAAAGTGTGACCTGAAAAAGTAACCAACTGGACCTTGTCACAAAACAAATATGACACAACAAAACTTACTTTTGATTTGCTTAACCACAGGTTTCAGGAGTTCAAGCCAAACCTGTAGGAGAAACAGCATGCAATTTCATTTTCTTTGGGTGCAGCAAACAACTATGTATTTGATGAGCGTTGATATAGCTACGATTTCGAAGAACAGATCACCAAAAAAATGAAACAAATTTGAAGTCATTATGCATTCATAATCTTGCCATGCAATGAGCTTTTAACTTAAGAACAGCTGCGACAAGATCAGCGAAATGAAATCAGAACGGTTTCTTGAACTGGGTGAACTGACAAAAAAAAAAAATCATCACTCAATAGACCACTACTTCTCTTGTGAAGTAGTTGCAGTGAGTTGTCAGTGACTATAAATTCTAATTGACTTCACACAAGTCAAATGGACCATTTAATGACACCTTTATGGAGCTTTTGTATCCTTCTTAAGGTTTAAAATTTCTAGACTTCATAATAATTAGATTCATTAATAATTGCACGTACAAGAGCGACCATCTACATGAAAGAAAATGTCAGGTTTGGATGAGTAAATGATTTTTTTGTCTGACTCTGCTGTTTAAGATCAAACTCTTTTATTGACGTCATTGACAGGTTGAAAGTTTTGACTCACATAGCTGCCAGTATGGTGACGGAACTCCAGGCCAAAGTACTCTTTCTCAAGCAGCTTTAGATGACCACACACCTTATTGAAGAAATCGGAGCCCAGAATCTTTCTCTGTGGGTAGATAAAGAAGAACACAGAGACAGAACCACTTTATACATCTTCCATTTCAAAATTGATACTCCTCTCAGTGCTGCTTGTACCAATGTTAATTTCGAGTGATGTGACTGCAGTGTCACTGTGAAATTACTCCACAGATTTGCTTCTTTCTTCCATCTCTATTACTTGATGCGGGTGGTAATGAGATTGTGATGTGATCTGAGGAGAATGCGACTCTTAGAGCAACTTTCTCTGGTAATTGAATCTACAGCAACTGAAGTCCTCAAACAGAATTATGGGAAAGTCAGATGCTCACTGAGTCAGCCGCAAAATACAGGGTTGCTTTCTGATGAGTGTGTTTGTGGGCACATATGTGTGTGAGGATGTGTTCTTGAACCCTGTATTTACTGTGACAGCGGGGCATAGAACCTCCCCATTATCTTGTCAAAGGCAAGGAACATGAGAAGAAGATAGAGGGATAAAGTCTGGAACAAGCATGAGATAGAGAGGTTGAAACACATACCACAGTACAAAGATAGATCTGTGACTCTCATGGCCGGGGAAATTTATGCCAAAATATACAGACTTTGTAAATACTTGTCAGGACATAATGGACATGTTTATTCCTATAATCAGGATTTTAACAGTAAATAAGCATCATGCACTTTAATTCAGTGCAAGTTTTTTTTAGTGAGTAGTAGTTTGACAAAGCTCACACTGATGCCAGGTAGCAGTGTTATTTTGTTCTTTTAATATGTTTTCATTTTGTTTAATCAATATTTTTGGCTGGAAGATCACCTAAACCATTACATTGGCTCTTTCAGCAGGTATTGCTTGTGCTTAAACAAGTAATAATTCTGCTCTCCTCCAAAAACCACATAATCTGAGGTGTTGTTAATTTTGATATATATCTGTGTTGGAATTTATAAAACCTTAAGCTCACCTTAAAATTATAGCAAGCACCACTAAATATGCTGAAATCACATTTTCTTGACCGAGTATTGATCGAAAAAACAGATCATCTCTCTACAACCTCTTTCTCTCTGATTTCTTGTATTTTTCACTGCCTCTTTACTAATTGCCTGTTTTGCCTAAGGGTGTAGGGGAATGCTGGTGTGCTCTCTGGAATGAGGCCAGGACAGGCTTCTGTTCAGTGCTGGCCACGATATTTACCCCTATTCAGACACACACATGCCTCAGGGCTATACTAACTCACTCACTCTCTGTCTTTTTTTCTGTCTATCTCCCCACCCCCCTGATTTTATACCTCACCTGCTGTTTCTGACTGGTAGGACAAGGCTGTGCTGTGTAAAAGCAGTGACAAAGCCCCAGGCATGTACACACACATACACACACAGCATCCCCCATGAAGCAGAAGCAGCAAGCAGATAATGGGTCATGAAATGATGCCCCTTTACAAGCAAAACACAGCTAGACCAAAAGTAAGAGACCCCCTTCCCCAAAATACACACACACACACACTCAAGACCAAAGATGTGGTGACATAGTGTGTATATATGTGTGTGTGGGGGTGTGTGAATTACTTCTTAAATGAAGAAAATTTGTTTTAATGTAAATAATGTTGACATACGTGAATAAGTGTCACAATTATGTATTGCCCTCATTATCAGATACACCATACATTTAAAGAAACTCTTATGTAATACAGATAGGGAAAAAAACATAGGTAGGGTAGACTTGTTGTCACACTTTTTACTTCACTGAATATTTCACAGGGTGTGGTTATTTTTGAACATCAGCAAAAAATAAAATAAATCAATAAAAAAGCTGACCAATCTATTATACACAAGTGAAGAAGGAAACATATTTCATCAACAAGTATATATATATGTGTGACAACTTGCCTCAATCTGGCATTTATGCAAACTACTGCTATAAAACAAGCATTTGTGAACCTTGTAGTTACCCATAACCCCCTGAGACAACTTACCCCGGCCTGTATATATAATGTATATGATTTCTCACCTCCACCTCGAAAACTCTCTCGCTGTCGTCTAAAAATATGACGCGTAATCGCAGTTTCTCATTCTTGTTCTTCTTATGGACAGGTGTCTTCAGCAGCTCGAACTTATCCCCCATCTTCTGTGCGTCTGTTTAGGGTTTAAGCGCCACACTTTTCTTTTAAATAAAGGACAGAGGGTCCATAATGTGTGATGTTATCCGTTTGATGCTGTAGTGAGGGAGTTGCGTGCGGCGGTCTCGTGACGAGTGTTCACGCATCCTGCTCTTAAACTGAGCAGCATCAGCAGCAGCACTACTGGATCTGATCTCAACCAGAGCATCACAATCAACACAAGTGTCTAGAACTCCGCAGCGCGCAGAATCAACGGCTTTTATGCTGTTAACAACATTGCTGGTGTCAAATATTTAGTTTTGTCAATGTATTCATCGTTGCAGACGCTGAATAAAGTCTTACAAAAGCCGACGAAAAATTCACCACATCATTTTATATTACGATAAAATATGTTTTGCATATAGGACAAAATGTATAATTAAAAAAATGCATGTGTGTGTATATATATATATATATATATATATAGACTATAAAATGAAGATATATCACAATTATTATTATTATTATTATTTTTGTATTAACCAAAGAAGCATAAGAATTCAAATAAAATGTATGGTGTATCTGATAACAAGTGCGATAGCCTACATAATATCCTAAATAATTATTAGCCTACACTTATTTACATTAAATCAAAGTTCCTCATTTAAGAAATAATTCATTATATAATACTAATACTAATAATATTAATAATACTAATAATACAAATACACACACACACACACACACACACACACACATATATATATATATATGCATACAAAAAATTATTCTACTATTCATAAATTGTTTTGCAGTTTAATTTTTACTATATGTTGTCATAAACAACAACAACAACAACAAAAACATTATAGAATTTATCTATATTATATATAGACTTTTCCTCAGTTGATGTTGTTAGTCAAGACTTTTACATATGTCCCCTATACAGAAACTAAATAAACAAATTTACCTTGAGGAATATTCAGTGGAGTAAAAACCAGTGACAACTAGCCTAGTCTTCCGTGCATTACGTAAGGGCCATATTATTTGTACCGTAAAATCTATTAACCTCTCTGATTACAAGAAGCTGGTGTACAACCTCGAGCACAGATCTCTAATGGCGAAGAGACTATTAGTGCAAGCTGCAACTCGTATTAAATGCCAGTAGGTGGCAGTGTTTCCTAATGAATTCCAAAGCAACGGATCGGGTTAAACAAATACTGTAAGTGTGTCGTGTACACGTGTGTCTGCAAACAGCGGATACAGCTGTGCGACGAGAGATTACACAATTAATTATGACACGTCAGCCTCTCAAAACGCGTCACACATCAGAAGTGTTTCTGTCGTCCTCTCCTATTGTGCTCTGTATTCCTGGGCAGGTGAATGTAATCTTTTGTTTTGTTACGGCGGAGCGGAACCTGTAAGAGGAGCTGAAGCCGGAGCTCTGCTGACCAGCTGCTACTGTTCCATCACACATCATCATCATCAACAACCTGTTTGATTTTCCGAGCACCTGTCGGTCTGTGTGTTTTCCACGAAGGCTGTACATACACCTGTATGTTACAACGTCTGGAGAAATGCTGATTTCTGCCATCATGTTTATACACTTTTTTTTTTTAGTAGATCCTAACACATTTTGTCAGGGAAGTGCGGCCTAAAACAATCAGTTAAAACAATTACACTAGTTTATATAAAGCTGTAGTGTAAGTTTAAAGAATAAAAAGTAATAACCCATAAAGTTAAACATTTAGAACAACTAAACCAAACAGTGGGCCACAATTAACGTTCTCCGGACGTTGAGGAGGGGTTCTCTTAACGTTATGAAAAAGATATAGAATAATGTTATCAAAATATTAGCACAAAAAGAGTTATATACAATTTAGACATTTAGATGTCTTAGAGAACTATCAAAATAAATAAATAAATATATATATATATATATATATATATATATATATAAAACTTTAGCCATTTGGAATGTTTCAAACACCTGTCTTAAGGGCATGTTGTCACAAAATGTTGTAATTATTATTATTATTTTTTTGCCTGGACAGAAACGGTTGAAAGTTTGTAATCAAGATTTTATTTGCAGCTACTTACACTTGATGACGTGACATTATTTTGATGAGTTCAAACCAAATGGAAATGGCTTCCAAAACTCACGCAAGACATGAATCATGTCTGCAACAGAAGTGCATTACAAAGGGCTTTAAAAAATATTCCTATCCTAAAAAGTTCACTAAAGTCAAAAGTGAGTGCTTCGCGTATAGCTAGCTATTGATGTGTGTAAATGGCAAATTGTCTCATCCGTTTGTTTCTCCCACCTTAAACTTTTTATTTCTTGTTATTACTCATTTTCCACTTGAAGGATATAGAAGCACAAATGCCCAGAAAGAGTTACTATAAAATGTCAAGGGTGTCATTTGGAAAATGTCATACACCGCATGGCATGAGAAGGGTGATATATTTTAAAGCTCTTCTGTTAATTTAGTAAGCAGTTAGTGGTCCTCTGGTTCATCTCACCCTGGGGGTCTGAGAAAAAATAGACACTGGAAAAGGTCTAAACCATTCCAGCCACTTTGCCCTTGATGATTCATTCACCTACACACTCACATCCATGTATTTAGCCAAACATCTGCCTTAAACTGTCTTCACATTAGCTAATCCCCTATGGTTGCTTTCCACCCCGTTTGCACAGATGTCGTTTAAAGTTTAAGACCTGCATTTTCCTTGGCTTCTGGTGGTTCAGTTTGTGTGGTTTATCATTCTGCTTCTCAAATTTGCAGTGGATATTTGACAACTAGGGGTACTGGACAATAATAATTTAAAGTCAACAGTCACCCTTTGCCTGTGTGTAATGTTCCACAGTATATAGTCGATTGATTTAAAAATGACATTAAAAACATTTATAATGTTAAAGAAAATAAAAGTGGTTTCTGTTCATCAAAGCATAAAAACAAACAGTTGTATTTGTAATCATATTTAATGTAACACTATTTTAAAGTGTGTTAAAGGGACAGTTAACTCAAAAATGAAAATTCTGTCATTAATTACTGACCCTCATGTCGTTCTAAACCCTTCATGACTTCTGTTTATCTTTGGAACAAAGCCCTGCAATGTAACATGTTCAAGGCCCAGAAACGTGTGAAGACATCATTGAAATAATCCATGTGACATCAACCATAACGTTACAAAGCTACAAGAAAAAAAAGAATTTCCACAATTTAATTTTTTCCCTGTCAGTCATGGTTGCACGTATACCACACGCTATATTTGTTTTGTTTTTTTAGCACTGAAAGTATTCTCATAGCTTAATAACATAATGGTCGAACCGCTAATGTCACATGGACTATTTTAACAATGTCTTTACTACCTTTCTAGGCCTTGAACGTTGTAGTTGCATTGCTGCTTAAAAATAACTATTTGTAATCCAAAGGAGAGCAAAAGACTTATGAGTTTGAAATGACACAATGGGGATCATTTTAAAGCAGAAGTTTAATTTTGGGGTGAACTGTCTCTTTAAATAAGTGATTTATGAGTGAATCATGTTACATATCTCTTAATGTCCTTCCCTGAAGAAAGAAACCTCATCTATGTATGAATAAGTTCACAAGAAAATTTCCAGCTAATTTATATGGAGCCCTCAGGTATAGCATGTCTAACAACAACAAAAAGGATATGAAAGTGTCTTTGAGCTCTTAATAACTTGTTCACTTGTCTCACGAGACAATCCTAATCCTTTTCCAACCCACTCACCCCTCTGGGGTCCATGTCTCATGAGAAGACTTCCTGTGTCTTTACTCTCCAGCTGATGTCACGACCAAGGACAATGTCATAGCCTATTAAAATCGTCCACACTGCTGGATCAGACTCCGTCTTTGCTTCATAAAAGAAGTAGGTGGAGAAGGAGAGATAGGGCGAGAAATCCCTTTATCCACACTGAAATGAAATTTAAACCCCTACTGTTTTATTCCGTGGAACGAACGTTAATGTGGATTCATTCTCTTTTGATTTTTAAATCTCCTTCTTCTCTTGTGTTTTAAATGAGATTACATGTCACAGCTTAAATGAATTTATATGGAGAAACAGAAGCTGTTCAATGGTAACTTTGTATGTTAATTGGGATGTTTAATGGTTTGCTTCCTGAAAACTCAGCCATTTAATACCAGCACTTGGTGAAAATCTTTAAATAGATATGCTGTCTCAAGCATGCTGCCATCAACATAATACGCATGACTGGAGTATCAAGAGCAAAGTGTTTTTGCTCAAAACTCTGGTAACGACTTACTCATGTAAACATTGCAGACAATGTAGCCTAAATTACTTTTCATAAGATTTTGTTTTTAAAAAGACATTTGTACATTTATTCAGCAAGGATGTAGTGTAATTACAAATAAATGCTTTTCTCTTTTTAATTTTTTTAATTCAAAATGTATCCGTTTCTACAAAAACATTTGTTTTCAACATAGATGATAATAATAAATGTTACTGAGCAAATCATGTGAAGACTGGAGGATTGGCTGCTAAAAATTCAGTTTAGGAATAGGAAAAAAATACACTTAAAACCGTTCCATTTGGTAATGTACACTATGATGCTGCCCATATTGAGACACTGTAATATGCCTCAAGAATGATTTTATTTACATAAGATCTGTCTCAGTCAGTCTCACACTTATCTGAAATGCAGGTCTGTGTTGTTTCATTTGAGAGTGGATGCCAACAAGAAACGAGTACCTGCTGAAAGCTAAACTTGTGGCAGCATGCTCCTGAGATGATTAATGGCTTTGCTTATGATTTCATTAATCTATTAATACCACTGATAAGTTTCCTGCTGCAAAGAGAGAAGGTCAGTGTCAGAATAAATCTGGACACTCATTAACCCCTCAAGCCAAACCTCTGATCTTCAGAAAGGTCTGCAAAAAAAGAGGCAAGAGAAATGGCATCTTGGCTAGAAAGAATACTTTTATAGAAATAGTCAAAGGAATGATCCGGTTCACAAAAGCCAGTGTGAATAGTTTGATCAGACTCATTCCATTTTGCAGTTTGAACTTGATAGATTCGCAGCACAACAGTCCACAGATATTTCAATTCTGAACCACAACAATACATACCTATAACAATGTATTAAAATGTGCCAGGGTTAACATATTGAACCTGTGTTTTAGCGCCACTAAGTAAAAATAAAAGTATCCTACTGGCCCTAAACTTTTTAATGGTGGTTTATATATATATATATATATATATATATATAAAGTATTATCACAGGTCAGTGACAGCACCATCACAATTGATTGATTGTGCTACTGTTAGATCAAGCAAAAAATAACTGCTTTCATAAGGTTCCCATAAATCCAGGTATATACTTGATAGACACTCTAGATTAAAACAAGACAAGACAAGGTTTTTTAGATCTGTCCTATGATTGATCTTTTGGGGAATTTGAGGTTGAATACAGATGAAAGAGGCTGAAACTGTAGGTGTTTTCTCCATTATCTCATGGATCAACTTTTTCCTTCAAGTTGACTTTTTCATTTCTTCACCTTATCTGGGTGGATTTCAGCATTTTTGGCCTTGTGCCTGCACTACACTGAAAATAGATGCTTGTATGCATCACACATTTATTTAGCTCAAAATCACATCCTGCTCTCTGTTTAGATAATTTCTTCACACTGTGTTAGAGTTTCATCTCGGTTTAGTTCAATGCAGGAGTAACTAATATTTATAGTCACAATTAAAACCTCTAGCACTTTTTGCTACTTTTTAATTAAGGTGATGGCATTGGTCTGTTGAAGATTGTAACTAAAAAGGTTTTTAGTGTTTAATCAATGCTTAAATTTGTGAGATTTTACATCAGCAGGTTTCCTTCACACATACTAATGCTATCCTTGGACTGAATGACACTTGAAAGCAAATTCAACCTTTTACACAGTTTTTCAGACATTAAAAAATTAATGTCTGGTGATTCCTTTCATTTTTGTAACATAAAAAGCATTAAATATGTAAAGCATGGGCTGACATGCTTTACAACAAATCAGAAAATTTGATCATGCTTATGGAGTACATGTTGCAAGAACATGCTACAACTTGGTCAAATAAC
>JAUMHI010000033.1:12643797-12678795 GCA_032359435.1 Enteromius unitaeniatus | reverse complement strand
AATGCTATCCTTGGACTGAATGACACTTGAAAGCAAATTCAACCTTTTACACAGTTTTTCAGACATTAAAAAATTAACACTTTACAACAGTGAAGACAGATGATGGTGGAACAGGTGATTCCTTTCATTTTTGTAACATAAAAAGCATTAAATATGTAAAGCATGGGCTGACATGATTTACAACAAATCAGAAAATTTGATCATGCTTATGGAGTACATGTTGCAAGAACATGCTACAACTTGGTCAAATAACTCCAGCAATACATACTCAGCATACCGCATTGGTTAATAACATGTTTGCCTCTGATGAGACTGTATGGGGTTGTATCAGTTTCTCCAGCTCCAGATCTTAATGTTTTTCTCATCTTTTACCAAGGCAGTGATATCTACAACTTGGTGGAAAAAAACCTGGCCAGGCATTTTTTCCCTCTGCCTTTATGGAGAGTGAACGGAAAGTTGTAAAACCTGGTGCCAGCTCTTACCTGGCCTTCCAAACCCCGAGATGAACTTAAAGCAGAAAGATGAGTCAAAAGCGATACAACGATGATTTAGAGCCTTACAGTGGCCAGCGTTCAGGGAGCCCGGAGGAAACTCCTCTCCTCCGCCAGGAAAACTGATGGGACGAGAGGAATCAGTGAAGGAATGATGTGTTCTGTCAGATGAAGTCTAACAATAACTGAGAGAATCTCTTCTGCACCAAGGAGATATAAAAGAGAGTGGAGGGGTGGAAATATTATGGTGGAAAGTAAACAAGGGCCAACATATGGAGAAGAAGAAAGAATACGTGTCAGAGACAATGTAAGAAACAAATCCAACACTCATTAATTATATCATACAAGAAACAAACTCATTAACATCTAGGATGGCCTAAGGACGAACAACCTTTAATTTTGTATGTAATATTTGTTTGTTTATTTTTTTTTCTTTCAAATAGTGACTATATGTAGAGTTAATTTGCGAAAAAAAACAAAAAAAATTTTAACAATGTTTTTAAAATTATGTTATGTTTATTTTGTTAGCTGTTTATTTGAGTTATTTTTTTTATACACACACACACACATGTTTTTGTACACCCTTCTGTGGATGACTTGAAGATGACTACTGAAATTTAGCATTACAAACCAGTTCTCCTTTTATAAAACATTTAACTATTTGAATTTTTCGTATTTACATTTTATAAAATTGTTACGAATGGGACTGAGGCATGCGGATCAAATCGAGGGGCTTTATTTAAAGACATAGTCAAAGAGGCGGGGTCAAGACAACAGCAAATAGAAATTGTAGAGGCAAAACATTCTACAATCACAACACTCTACACTCAATAATCCAGAGCAGTATCGAGGGTCGGTCGATCAGTGATCAGTCCAAACGGGGCAAAACCAGAACAATAATCCAAAGCAAGGCGGAGGATGGTACACAAACGATTAGGCAAACAATGAACACACAGGGAAAACACCTTGTATGAGGAAAGACACTCAATACACAGCAACTAACAAACATTAACACTTTTTAAGGGCAGTGCAGATAACAGAGACGGCTTCCAAGGTCCTTTAGGGCAAGGCCGGCAGAGCTGATGAACACCAGGACAAAGCAAACAGAGGCAAGTTCCTCTTAGGTGGTGCGGATGGCAGAGACGGCCTCTGGGGCAGTGCAGACGGCGCTGACAGGACAGCAGCCCTCCAGGGCGGAGCCGGTGGAACAGAGAGGGGTTAACAACAGCTTCTGCGGCCGAGACAGGACATGCTGTGAGTTCATAGGAGGTCCAAGGCAGAGCAGGTGGGGCAGAGGCCCTCCAGGGAAGAGCAGTTGGGACAGATGCCTTCCAGGGCGGAGCAGGCGGGACAGACACCTTCCAGGGTGGAGCAGGCAGCACAGAGGCCCACCAGGGCAGAGCAGAAGGCCAGGGCTGAGCCGCAGGACACCAGGGCAGAGCGGCCAGAGCCACGACCCTCCAAAGCGAAGCCTTCAGAGTCAAGGCCCTCCAGGGTGGTGCAGGTAAAACAGGAGCCAACCAGGGCGGCGCAGGCAGAACGGGAGGTCAGGATAGCACAGGAGACCAGGGAGGAGCAGACGTGGCTGTAAGAGAGAGCACAGAGAGATTATTGAAGGACTAGTGCCGGCTGCGAGGTTGCCTCCTTGGTTAGAACAAGGCAGGATGAGAGTTCGAAGACGGTCTCTATGGCCAGAACAGGGGCCGGACGAGAATTCAAGGATGACCTCCGTGGCCGTAACAGGGCAGGGCGAGGCATTATCAGCCTCAATGTCTGTGAATCGCAATCCCCAGCGTTAATGGAGAGGCCACGCACAACAAGCCAAAGTCCATAAACTCCATGAGGGATGACCGGGGTCCCTCACAGATCAGCCGCAGTCTAAGCTCTAGGTATTCCTGTACATAGTCCTCGAGCAATTGAGAGCCCTGCTCGAGGACTAACAACATTCTTGCAATGTCCATACCTGGCCAATGTCTGAAAGGAAACCCACTGGATCCTGAGGTGGCTGCGTATTCTGTTACAAACGGGACTGAGACGTGTGGATCAATTCGCGGGGCTTTATTTAAAGACACGGTCAAACAGGCGGGGTCGAGACAACAGCAAACAGGAATTGTAGAGGCACAACACAAAAATAGTACAGAGCGGTAGCGAGGGTCGGAAAAGAATATGATGTTTATGTGGTCATTATTGTCGTGCTGATATTTCTTGGACTCTGAGAAAGTCCAGAGAGCTTTGTTAAATAATTACTACTAAACTCTGCCTAACCATTGTCTGAATTCAGCTCAGGCGTATAATAACAGCAGCAAAATTGAGCTAGAGGAGACTTCACCTTTCATCAGTGTCACGTCAGGCTGCTGTCACCTCAGACTCACTTAACCAAGAGGAAAATTCATGTAAGTGTTTTTAGCATCTGCCAGATAAGCAACGCATCTGTTCTCATTTGCACACAGTGACAAAGAGCTGCCGAAAATAAAGGGAGCGTGTGTCTAAGACTGAGCTGTTTTTCAAACATGTGCCAGTCATTTCTTTCTGGACCTGACAGCTTGTAATACGCTTAGCATCGGCAAATCATTCTTTCAGCAGATGCACATCCGGTTCTAAATGGCAGATAATTAACATGTGTATGTGTACTGTATATATCAGACTTATCAAGCAGCCTCATCCACAAGGTTATCATGGTCCATCCTGCAGGGTTTGTTCTAGAACATCTGGATTTGTTTTTCCATTTAATTAACACATTTTGTCACTCTATCTTTTCTTATATATCTATATCTATATCTATATGTATATATATATAAAGAAATAGATACAAATATATAAAAAGACAGGAGTAAAAATATGGTCCATACTTTTATTATCTCATTCTTTTTCTGATGCATAGCCAAAACTTTTTTAGAATTTGCTAATCATATAGCCATGAGTTTGTTTGTTCATCAGAACAGATTTGGAGAAATTCATATATTAACAGATGGACTTGAATAGTGTGTATTACTTGTGGATTGTGATGTTTTTTATTAGCTTTTTGGACTCTCATACTGACGGCACCCATTCACTTCAGAGGATCCATTGGTGAATTGTGATGTAATGCTGTTTTGCTGAAGAAGTAACAAACTCATATACATCATGGATGGCCATTTTGTGCATTATGGTTGTGCATTGTGGTTAACTTCCCCGCTATAATAAAAAAAGGTACAGGTTTATTACATAAATTAAGCATATTGTTAATCACTATGGATAAAAAAATGAATAAATATGGTAAATCATAATAATAATAAAGACCAGCTTAAGGAAGCTGAGATAGGATGCTAATCCCTTTAATGTATAAACTATGGCAAACTAAATTTAAAAACCATAAACGTGATTAAAGACACCTCAATGTCAATTTCAAGCCAAAAAAAAATCACTTTGTGATATCACATATACATTTTAAAGTCAAATGAAAATCAAGAAAACAGTTTATTTCATTTTAATAAAACTTAAAATAAAAAGCTTTAAACAGTGGTAATGTGATCTTTTTTTTTTTCAAATTCATCATAACACTCTTTTGTTCAAATTAATACCCTTATTTTAATACCCTCACTTTTTAAATTGTTCCTTCTCCTCTAAATGACTGAGCGTTCAGTGTGTGTCTACAGCTCTTACACCATTAATTTACTGTCCATTAACCATTTAAAAAGAAGCATGTCAGTCTTAGACTAGTTATACACTCTCTGCTTTAAATTGGATTTGAATGGATTAACTCCAGCCTTGTTTCCCAGAAAGCCTCATTCCTACTGTTCATAATTACATTTTATACTGAAATGCAAATTCAGGTCAAAGTGTCACTAGGGTCATCCACATCTTGCTGACACTTTATCACTTTATTGACTTTGGTCTGTGATGCTTGAAGTTTGTACTGTGAAATTGTGCTTCTCGATACCTAAAATGAGTTTCTTGTATTCTAGACTAAATGTAACCAAATCTGTATTATGTCACTGTTTTAGAATGGTATCATGACTCACTCTACTTCAAAAAACCTCTTCCTACTCTTCACCTGCAGTCTGAGTCATTTAGTATTGCACATTTGTATATCAAAAGCTCATGAGTTTAGTCAGTTGTACACGTTTTCTCTAAATCTCTAAACTACAAAACAAACGTTAAATAAACAGCATTAAAGGTCTATAACAAAACTACAGTCTGATGCAACGTGCAGATGTTAGTACAATTAAATCATACATGCATACAATTGAATCTGCTACAGATTCTACAACACTAAAACTGTCTCTTAGGAAAATAGATTTAGGCCTAAAATTAATATCCTGTAATTATTTACCCATTCTCATTTCATTCTAACCTGTATGCATTTTTTTTAATGCAGAAAAGATGTTTTGAAGAACGTTGAAGCCCAAACAACACTGACTTTGTCATTTTATGGACAAAAGGCTCCATAGATGCAAGTCAAGTCAGGTTTGAAAGGACATGAGGTAAATAATGACAAAATTAAAGAATACCGAAGACACTTTAAAATGCTGCTTTATTAATGCGAATGCAGAAAGATGGCATGCCTGATGGGAACACAAATGTGGTTAAAAGGACATGTGGGATATTTTTATGGCATTTTCTCAAAGGATTCCTGGTGAGTCCCAGGAGAGGGGTGCACAGAAGTCTTTCCACACACACATCCAGATGTGTGAGCGTGTTTTCCCAGTGATGCTGAACAGATGGCATTCAAACGCTTGAGTACCTGACTTATAGCCTGACCCATAAAAGACAAAGCTGATTCTTCCAAGATCATGCTTCTTATCTCATGCTTTATTTTCTTGATAGACAGATAGATAGAATAGCACTGCACTGAAATGGTTCTGTGGTGTTTAAAAAGCTCATTTGAAATGAAAAGTAGTGAATAGTAATGTTTTGACCATGTGTTAATAGCAACTAATAGCATCTATACTTTTCAAATAATGTATATAGAAGCAAAATGCTATTTATATCTTGGTTGTCTGAGCAAAGTCGGAGGAGTTAGTGCAAACAACATTTCCCAATAAATTTGGTTATTTGCACACTTTAAATAAACACTGCTAATAATAATATGCATGTGCGTGGGGAAAACATTAAAACATGACGGATGGATGCTCAGATAGATAGATAGATCTGGGATATAACAGCTTGAGAGAAGCTGGACACTCGCTCGATAGAGGAGGAGGGCTGTAATTTCTCGACCTCCAGTGAAGTCTTTAACCATATATTGGAGCACATGTGGTTGGCAAGATGGAGCATCATTCTTCCAGCGAGAGGCGGAGTTAACCGGACCGAGAAGCGCTCCGCTCATCTGAATTTTCACACGGGTAAAGAGAGGCGCTCGGCTCGGTGCTGCCAGGATTGCTCTGTGGACGCAGGTCGAAAGAGGAAGGCATATAAAGGAGAGTGATGAGAAAGTAGAAGCCCTAAAAGAACATATTAAAAATAAGAATAATTGTAATGACCACTATGGCCGTTCCTGCGACTCTTCCGGTTCACTCTGGGACTTCTGCGGTGTCCGGGAAACTCTTCAGAACCGACCCGTTCTTCTCGAGTCCCGCGGACTCTCCGCGACTGATCAACTCAATGAACGCGTCGCTTCCGAGCGGCGCAGCGACGAACGAATGCAAAATCGTGGAGGTGCACGGAGTGAAAGTCGCTTCTTTCAGCGTTGATGGACAGGAGCTTATTTGTCTCCCGCAAGTCTTCGACCTCTTCTTGAAGCACCTTGTCGGCGGACTGCACACCGTGTACACGAAACTCAAGCGGTTGGATATAAACCCGGTGGTGTGCACCGTGGAGCAGGTGCGCGTGTTGCGCGGACTCGGTGCCATCCAGCCCGGAGTGAACCGATGCAAACTCATTTCCAGAAAGGATTTCGAAGCGTTGTACAACGACTGTACCAACGCAAGGTTTGTTCAGTCAATAACTTTTTTTTCTATTAATAGTTTCAGTATCTGGTGATTGTGCATTAGCCGTTAAACTGCATACAGATTCCGACATTTTAGTACTTTTCAGTGTTACAGAAATTCCTATAAACGCAACACGCGACGCAGTGAAGCAGCAAGAATAGAGCCAGACTGTATTTTACACTAGGGCTGGGTGGAGGAACAGAGCGTCCCGTTATGCTGCTTATAAGTCATGTTAAATGGCCGTCAACAGAAAGCAACAAGTGAAGCCCCAGTTGTGACTCCGTGAAAAGGACCCAGACGATAAAAAAAGAAATGTTTTAAAATTGTAGTTGAAAAATCCAAATTCAAAGAACTTTTGTGTTCCTTCATACACTTTTCTGCAAACATGTCAATTAATTAATTACAAAAGTAATCCTTTTAATTTGACTCATTTTGAGACCCACAATGGTGACTTTAACCCAGAAAGTGAAAAAACAAACAGATTTTTTTTTCAGGTTTGAATAACTTAAAGGTTTCAGACCAAATTGACAGTTTGCTAGAATGAATACATCACAATGTGCTTATCTTCTCCATGGACACCGTGAAGTACTTTCAGGGACCCCCAGGGGTCCACAGACCCCGAATGAAAACCCTGACTCTAATTAGATGGAATAGTTCTGTCAGGAATCATTAGTTCTGTGAATACACGTTATGCGTCAGCTTGTGGATTTTCTGTGGCCAAAGTGTAATTGCCGTTCTTTGAAGCCCAGTGCATGCCTGTCCTGTTCAATCCCTGTAGATCCTCACGTACGTGGCACAGATCAATTTTCCAGTTCCCCCCGTTATGTAAACGCATATGCATTGGTCAAGATCGTAAACTGTTTATTCGCTTTTTTGACCTTGCTGCTTGTTTTTCATTAAGTGCGTTTTGAGCATCCTGTGTTAAATTTCATTACTAACATTAATAATAACAGACTTTTTCTAAACAACTAGATTGCATTTCAACCTAACAAAGACAACATTTGCTTGGAGCCTAATAAAGCAATGAATTTAAACATTTCATTTGAGTAATGGCTTCTGGATAATCTCTTAGTGATTAACTACATGACTGTATATATTTTAGCATGTTTTGTACAGTGCTTTGAAAACACTGGGATCATGTAGCCTCTACAGAGTCAAGTTACGGTCGCGCTTTATTCACAGCAGACAATAGGTTAAAATTTGGCGCTTTGAACGTGATGTCTTAATCCTTCCCTTTGTTGCGGTCTGTTTGTGCAGAGACCATAACTGAATAGAGGGGAGATATATTGTCATATTAGGTCATGTGTTTTGAAGAAAGCCTGTCATCAGGTTTCAAAGGGCCTTTTGGATACTTTCAGAGGTTTGCAGGAAATATTTTTATGGCGTGTGAAAGTCAAAGCTCTTGCCTCTGGTGAGATTAGGAAACTAGTCGTTTTTGAAAAAAGTTTAGAAATGTAAAGCTACATGACTCTTTAAGGAAATGATTGAGAGAAGAGCATATAGTGCTTTTTATTTGTCCGTTTTATGGCTTTTTGTTCATGTCTGCTCATTTTGAGGTCATATGTTTGCTAGTGTACTCCAAAAAAGAAAATGATAATTTAGTCATACTTAGTTATTTATGAGAAAATACAATAAATATGGAATGAATCCAAGAAGAACAATATACATTTGAATTGTATTAAGAATTTAGCATTGGTCACATTTCACCTTTGTGTTGTCTGGATTTTGTTTCCTAGCAGATGGTTTACACTGCTGTGCATGAGTGAACTGCTTATTCACCTGTGACATATATTGTGGCGAACACACACATACACTCATGATTTTATTTCTCTGTATAAACAGTGATGTCTCACCATATGTGATCCTAAGAATACAAAGGTTCATAGGCTGGCTTGATTTATTGCCTAGCATACCATGCACTAAACATTACCATATATTAAGAATTGCACAATGAATCATTTGTAAAACAACATAAAACAACATTTTTGAATCACGATTGAGTCAGTATGAAGTAATGCATGATGTAATAGTGAGTCTGTAAATGCTGTGGATGACTACTATGTCTGCTGTAATATGAAGGTAGAATAGCCTCTAGGATCGTACTAAGCTTATGACTCTGCAGTACCCCATTTCAATGGTAGCTGAATTGTGGCTTTTTTAAACGGAATGAAAACAAATCGGATTTAACCTCAGAAGTGCCAGATATAAAGTATTATCATATATAACAAATTTGAGAAAACATCAAGCTTGTTTCCACCCACTTAGTTGACCTAAACTAAAAAAAAAAACATAGTTTGAAAAAAAAATTGCTAGACTATTAAAAATAAAAGTGGTTCACGAAACTTTCTGACATCTGAAAAACATTTTTTCTTCAGATCATAAAAAGGCAAGAAAGAGAACCTTTGAAGAAACTTTCAAGCACCTTTATTTTTAACAATGTGTAACTGAAATAAAATATGTAAAAATGAGACCTTTTTTAACAAATTACCAAAGCAACATTTTTAATTTTCACTTAGTTTACCTTGATGTACTAAAATAATTCAAATTAAAACAGGAATAATAATAATAATGTCAATAATATTTTAACATTTTTAAAGACATTAACATATATAAAGAATTAAAACAACAAAATTACTAAAAAAAAAGAATAAGGAAAATATAAGAATGAATTCTAAAATGAAAACTATGAAATAATATTATATAATAACAATAATAATATGCTATTTTATTATTATTGTATATTATATTTATTTCTTTATTTCATTATACAATTATTATGTAATGTATAAAAAAAAACTATTATAAAAAATAAAAGGTAATTCATAATTTCTATAAATTCCGAATGGTAAGAAAAAAAATCAGAATTATGAGATTTAAACACACAATTCCCTTTTTAAATTTTTTTATTCCACTGCGGAAATAATCTTCTGCACTTTTCTCTATTTCTGTAGGCACTGCAGTGGGAATCGTGTTAATATGGGGGCCACTGCAAATGCATGCAGTGTAAAACAGGCCAAACATGGCGTTATGTGCTGCTTCAAGCAGTGAGTATGAATGACTGTGAGTGCAGCAGTCATTCATTTGGTTCCTGATTGAGTTGTGTCTCAGCTGAGGTCATTCGGTACATTCAGTACTAATGAGCTGCACTAGGGGTGCAGTTGCACTCAGCGAGGTTAATGTGTAGCGTGAAGTGGACATTTTGATAACACTTAATTACATTTGTCCACATCAGAGGCGGATGTTGGATGGCACGACTTCTGCATCACTGCTTTGTGCCTCTTTGTGAAAAATCAGGCTGTAAATATTACAAACTTCCTATTTAGAAAGTTATTGTACAGACCAGGTGAATATCAGGAACACGTAGATGATAAAGATTGCAGGTTCATATAATCAACATTTGGTGCATGGATGTTGTTTATTTAGTCTACCATTTGAAAGTTTATGTATGTTCATGTATCATGGTTTCATTATTTATCCACACAAGTTTTTAGCATTGATAATAATCAGTGCTGCCAAACGATTAATCGTGATTAATCGCATCCAAAATAAACGTTTTTGTTTACACAATATTGTGTATGTATATATTTAAGAAAAAATGCTATATTTGTATATTGAACATACATTAATATATGATATTAATTATATACATCTAAATATGTACATGTAAATACATATAAATATTTTTTAAATATATAATGTATGTACATGTATTGATGCATGCATAATAAATACACTGTACACACATATATTACATAAGCTAAACCATTTGTTTTGGATGCAATTAATCATGATTAATTGTTTGACAGCACTATAAGTGTTTTTTTGTTGTTGTTGTTTTTACCAAATAAATGCAGACTTGGTGAACATACTTTTGTCAAAAACAGAATTCTACCAAACCCCTAATTATGCATTGTATATTATATTTCTAAATCTAAATGGTCAAATGAAACCTTCCTCTTTCTTTTGTTTTCAGTCACAGTTGGTTTCAAAGATTGTGTATAGACCTACAGTAATGTACTGTAGATGAAACCAAATAGACAATAAAAGGGTTAAGAGCTTTTTACTGTTTGTGTTGAGACAAGAGCTTTATTTAGCAGCGGGATCACAAAGAGAAGTTCTGAATGTTACGCCAAGCGATTAGCTGATTGCGAGGCGCTAAGTGACAGGTTAGCACATTAAGTGCTCGAGATACTGAATGAAACAGGAGGAATCTGGCATCTTTTTTTCATGACCTGACTCTAGTGCGGTTCACAGACACATAAATGAATGATCTCGTCTAGACGCAACAAGAGTCAGCTTGTTTTCAGACAAACGGATCCTCCACCTCGACTTGTTTTAGCCTTAGCATTATGACCTGTTTATGACTTCTGCTGAGTGTGTCATGCCTCGGTGTTTGCATTGCGGTCATGTAGACGGGTAACATGCGGATGGATAGATGCGCTGTGATAATGTTTCTCTGAAAAAAATAAACCAGACTTCTGTTCGGCTCTCTTATCTGAGTGAAGGAGATAAGCTGCTGTAAAACAGTCAGTTTCCCCTTAAGACAGTCAAGCAGACGAACGCACACTCCCTCCCCACGCTTTTTCCTGTTGAGGTGTGGATGTTATGGATGGATGTTAGACACATGATAAGCCCTCTCTTCCTACTCACCTCTCCATTAGAGGCTTGAAGAAAACAAAAATGACAAAGTGAAGCTTGACAGTATGTCTTTCAAAGCCTGTTTTTTTTCTTCTACTTTCCTTTTAAAGGAGCAGTTCACCCAGAAATGAAGAGAATCTAATCATTTACTTACAGTCATATCGTTCCATGTCTAACCTATAGAGACATTTTTCATCAACTTTTGATGTAATTACAGTTAAAGCTGTAATTGAAAACTGAAGAGTTGTTCGGCAACACATGAGGTGACACTTTAGATTATAACAGTGTCCATCCACTTTTTAATGGCCTTGGTTTTAGAAATATAATTCTCATTCATTTTTCCAATAGGAATAAAAAAAATTTAAAAAGTGTCTATTTACACTAAGTGCAAATAGCCCACCTTATTGGCAGAGTCTATTTACGCTAACTCTGCCAACCAACGTATAATTGGGCTAGTCAATGCTACAAAAGACGATCCTGTAACAACAGCTCCAGTGGCGTAGATGGTAAAGAACGTGATCAATTCAAGCTCAAATCCAAATTTGCCAAACTTTTTTCAAATCTCGTATCACATCAGAAAGGCATTTATTTTTCATAAAAGGAAGGAAATAATTGAAGAGTTGGAAATAAAGTATTGTGCAGGGTTAGAGAATAGGTGTAGGGAGGGCTTATATTGTCCCAATAAGGAGACGTCTATTTAAAATTTTTTATCAAAATTATAATTTACACTCAATATGTTTTGCATGCTGTGTTATAATGTACTTCAATACTGAGGTGCAGATAATTGAAGTTCAGAAGAAACCTAATCACTTTTCTTCCTCTATGTAGGACCGAAATGGGGGGTCGAACTAAGTACTTATGCCGAATCTAGGGTTCAAGTTAGTCTACCATTAACCATCAGGACTGCTATCCTTTGTGTAAATAGAATCCACTGTTATTTGCACTTAGTGTAAATAAAATCTATGACTAATAAAATATGCTATTTTCACTTAGTCTAAATAGCCTCTATTGCTATTTACTCTTAGTGCAAATAGCTGCTGCCAAGAGTTATAAGCTAAAAACGAAACCAACCAGCTAATAAGTGAAGGCCTTGCAGCAGAGCATCATCCTCATGGCTTTTGCACGCAACCATTTTCTCCTTTAAATTCTTTTTTCCTTTTTCTGTTTTTGCTGCTAATCAGCATTAAGGCAACTTGCATCACAAGCTTCTTGTGAGCTGCAATTTTAAAAAGGAAGAAATCCTGATCTTAAATTTGTTCCTCATTCACTTCTCGCATGTAGTGAGAAAGCTTAGTTTGTAGACCAGACAGAGCTTTCAATAGCTATGTTTCCATGCACCTATTTTTATGTGCATTTTGAAATATCGCACAAAAAATGCTGTATGGAAACGCCAAGATGTGCATAAATTTGTAAAACATGCTCCAAAAATGTACACACACATTTGAGTACGATACATTTTTTATTTTTTTATTCGTATCTGTTTTATGCGATATTCCAGTTTTGCGCATACAGTAAGTTTAATCCGAATCTTTAGATGGAAACATAGCTTGTGATTCTTTCTTTTGAAAAGTTAATATGTGACCCGTTTATTATTTATTTCTTCTTGTTGTGTAAGAAAACCCTTTAACCTTGTTAATATCGCTGTAGCGCATGGTTCTCATGGCCTATTTCTTTATTTCAGCCCTGTCTGTTGTATAGTACCTCATTCTCTAAGCATTTCCATTCTCGTAATGTAGCACCTTTGAGAATGCTGCTCGCGTCTCTCTGACCGATCACAAGGTGTCATCCCTGACTGTGCTGACTTGACACTTTCCCAACACACATACACACACACAGGATTGTTTATTGGCTTGCAAATATGTCCTCTATCTAAAAAGGACAGAGAGGGAGGGAAGTAGAGAGAATTGAATAAGTAAATGTTTTAATATGCAGGAGGCAAAGAGGAAAAAAAAGACAGGAAGAGAGGAAGAGAAAGAAGGAGAAGTATTCATGAGGTAGAGGCAGAAACTGGCATGCAGTCAATGCAGAATTGTGGTCATTAGTGATGCTTGCTAACGTATTATAAGAGTTACTTTACTATTTCTCATGCTTTTGTGATTTAAAAAAATGGCAACAACTATGACTATTGAACTTTGGTGTGTAACTTATTTTTTTTAACACTCCTTTATCAATAGCATGAATAACTATAGCTTAAATTGGAAGTACTGTTTCTTTAAGTGATCGGATGTGTAATTTTTCACTTGGCACAATCAGGGCCTTGGCCTACCTGACCACCTAGCAACCACACAGAACACCTTAACAACCACCTATCTGCACCAGAGACTTGAATCACAATTGACACAGTTACACTGTTTTATTGATTTTTTTCATAATGCAATAAACAGTTCACTATTTAAAAACAGATCACGAAAGCAAATGACACTCATAAACTACATTCACTTGGTCATTTTGCCTTTTAAAGACATTTCTATGTTTTTCTCAGGCTTTAATACAAAAAATGCTTTAAGCCACCAGTTGTTGTGGCCCCTTTCCTCTTTCACTCTATGAATAGAAATCAGCATTAATGTTTTCTGTTTGCTTCTGTGATTCTTTTTAGAAAGAGAATGAATGAAGTCTTTGTGTGGTGAAGCAACAGAGCAGCAGATAAACTGTGCCTCTTTTTCTCTCCCTCTTGCTCTGTCCATTTTCTCCTCTGCTTTCATACCCAGCCTTCAAAATGCATTTACTGTCATTTATATGTACAATTATAAAAACAATTATACGACTGTGCATATATATTTTTACTGCGATTATACTTAAAATACTCATATTTATAATAAGTATTCTATCTATCTGTCCATCAGTAAATATAAAGTGTCAGGGGCTGTAATTGATATTGGTTTGAAACACTGAATAAGTCTCAAATTGTGATTCCTTCTCTATTCATTCTCTACCCTTACTTTCCTCTGTTGTTTTTTATTTTGCGTGTTGTCTCTGCTATCTCCTTCCTCTCCTGCTCTTCTCACTCAATTGAAAATGAGAGACTGTAATTAGCTCGTCTGTGGTCTACACAAACCAGCCACAGAAAGATGGGCTATTGTATTTCTCAGAAGAAAGTCAATAGATGTCATTGTGTGTGTGTGTATAAATGGGCATGTGAAGGTGTGATTAAGCTTGTGTGTGTGTTTGTGTGTGAGAGATAGAGAGAGCGTTTGTTTATGTACGCACTGCATGTCTATCCTTATTATCATACTTGATAGTTGCACAGAAAAGAGGCAAAGGGCTACATAAATTCAATACCAAGCTCAAATGGAAAAAAGAAAGTAAAGACGACAACCTTGACCAATCAATAAAGGGAGGGATTCCCTCCAGACCTGAGCACTATGACTTCATAGTAGAAAAAACAAAGAAACAGATGCCTTGTCTTATCAAAGCATGTCAGTTTAGGTGTGCAACAAAGCAAAGCAACAAAATCTAAATATATTTTGCAATACAGTATTAGAAAGATATTGACATTGGTTAAGGGTCCTTATGATACGCACATAGAAATCTTTTTAGTAAGCGTTTTATTTTGATTGTTGTGATTTCTTTTAATTGTATATTTTTATAATTTAATAAATATAATAAAATAAAAATGTAAAATTCTTTTTGCAACAAGACAAATAAGTAACTCCCTAAGAGTGAATAAAAAGTAAAAAAAAAAATTGCTGCATTAAAATAAAAATCGCTCTAATGTAATAATTCTTGCTAGATTATAATCAGATTTGTTATAAAACAACACTCAATTTCCTGAACACTCAAATGTTTCGAAACCTTTGCAGACCCACAATATTTATGCTTTTCAGGGAAATCAACAAGCAGATGGTTAATATATTTTTAATATGCAAGTGTGTCGTAAACACACTTTTAATAGTCCTAAAATTATACAAATATGCTTATTTTATTTATTTAATGTATAATTAACAATTCAGAATTTTGCTTTTTCATTTTGTGGTGAAATGCGAACCAATTTTGTGACATGTTTCTGAGAGATTCCCCTTAACAGTTATAGTTAGTAAACATTTATGGATGTAAAGAGGAACTGCAGTGAGACCTGTGGTCAACGCCTGTGACAGCTGTTTGATATCTATCACGGCAATAAATAGCAGCGCTACCCTCTCTCTGAGTGTGTGTGTGATTGACAAAATGAAGAGTTGTTGAACTGTATGTTAGTGTGTGTGTGTGAGCCTGAGCTTTAGTAATATGTCTTTGATCTCTGGGGGAATCCTCCCTTGTCCTCCATCTGCCACCAATCATAGTCGATGACAGAGTATTGATTGAGAACAGGTTTCCATAGTAACAGACTCTTGGGTGTGGTCTGATATATGTTATATGCAGAGCTTGTCTTTTATCAAATGTAATAATATTTTCACCCACACTGTAGAAAAAACAAAACAATAAATAGTTATTTCTGTGTTCACGGTGATGCAGCAAATATTATTAAGGTCTCATATAACAGCCCTTTAATTAGATATTACTTTATTAGTTAATACTCCACTTCTGTGCTAATTTGGCTACACAAAAAGACTATATACAAACTAACGCAACATTATCTTATGTATCACAAATAAAATACAATGTATCACATTAGAAAATCGCAATATTCTTAAGAAATAAATAGAATAGATGTTAATACTATTTTGTCATTTTTCTTTTTTTTTTTTTTGTTGGATTAATGAACAACACCAAAAACACTTCAGTTGTTGTATTTTCATTGAGAATTTACTAAAACAACATTCAGACATAATTATTTATTTTAATTATATATATTTATATATATACATATCATATACTTATATCATTTTTTTTTTTCTTTACATTTGATTAAATACTTTTACATTTTCTGAAAACACACTCTTGCTTTTGGATCAGAATTAGCACGTATTGTGGTCATTTCAATTCATTTTCATTTTTATTTTGAAAAAAAAGGTTTAAATGTTATATTGTAACAAACCACTTTCTCACCTGTAAACTTTTTTGTGCATATGCTTATTAATCATAATCCGTATAAGATTCTAAATGCAAGTGCGGCAAGTCTTTTTGTTCCCTGTGAATCAAACCCGTGACCTTGGCATTTGTCACATCTTGCTTTACCTGTTGAGCTCCAGAAATGCAGTCTTATCTGACGCCACGATATTGGCACGACAGGCTCGTTTAGCCAGTGTGTTTCCAGTGCCTACAATCAGTTATTTTTCCGAGAGTGTGTGCGCCAGTGACCTCTGCATGACTGCATCGCTTCCATCAGCGGCTCATCCTGTCATTCACTAAAAGAGAGGGATTCTTTTCTCTCTGATAATACAGAACAAAAGAGCTGTTGTCAGTAGATCTGGATTAGCTTTTTTGTGTTTCCGTGCATGTGCACAGAAAGACAGAGCGAGAGAAAGAGAGGGAGAGAGAAGTGGTATCAAGAGATCAATGAATGAGCGTCTCCGAGAGCTGTATTACTGTAAGCTTTGTAAACAGCGTTCTTCCTTTTGTCTGTGCTTTTAAGAAAGAGGAAACCATTCACACCCCCGTACATCAACACACCGTCCCACACACACTGCACACATTCCTGTTAGGCTGACACAGCGGGTTAGTGGATGTATAAACATTACACACCGGGATGAAAAGAGAGATATGAGCAGCTGAACTGCTGTGGAAATGCATTTTTTCGCCTTCTCTTTCTTTCTCTCTATTGGGAGAGATTTCATCCGCATATGCTTGTGGTTCTTTTAGGCATCAAACTAATTAAGTGTGCAAAAAGCATACCCAATCCTTATTGTTTCAAAATCGCATCGCCTTATTAAATTTGCTCTGTTTAAAATCTGAACTGCTGCTGAGCCTGTGTTAATACTCAGAGATTTCAAAGGGGCCGTGTCGGAGAAAACAGGATTTTCCTTGCTCTTTTAAAATTCTGCCCTGCACCGTTTATCATACAGACATTAATAATTACAAAATTGTCTGGCTTGTTAAGAAGAGCCTGAGCTATTACTTTTCAAAGTGATCCGTAAGACAATACTTTTTCTTTTTTTTTTTAAATCCCACTGATTTTTAAAAAAGATGCACTCAAATCTGAAAGTGTGTTCTTTTGAATCGTGACAGTTTGCACAAATGTATTTTCATACGTTCTTCAGTTTAAACAGTTTATTCACAAGATTTGGGATTGGAAAGCTTTCAAAAGCATATTAGTCTACCCACTATTTCATATCAGTGGCTTTTTAACAGTGTTGGTAAGTAATTAGGATACGTGTAATGGCATTGCATAATTTAATTACGAAATAAATGCTTTGCCTGTTTTCGATGTGCACAGTATTTTGGGCCTTTTAAGGCTTGTTAAAGCAAAGCTATTCTGAGGCTTTTGATTGGTTGATTGTGTTCCAATGGAAATGTAAAAATCTGAATCTCTTTATAATTGCATTATTATAATTGTTATTCAAGTGATGAAGGATTTTTACATTCTGAGAATCTTGAGTTGATGCGTTTTTTGTTGTTTTGTTGAGATTGTATTTAATTTTTTCATGTGCAAAAATTTCAGACTAAAATTTCAAAGTGCTCAAAGACGTCAAGGCTAACCCTTATTTAAATGTTCCCGGATTATTAACAGCTGAAAACATCTGTTAGCTATTAAGAAAAGTAATTAAAATATAATCAGTTACATTATTAATGTAATTAAATAGTTACGCTACTTATTACATTTTTTAGGGCAACTTGTAATCTGTAACCTATTATAATATATTTCCAAAGTAACCTTCCCAACACTGCTTCTAGCATTCAGAATTTTCATGAAGGACAGTATCAACTATTATTTTTATTTTTGTAATTGGGATTAAAAAAAAAAATTATTTATGTTATTTGTTGTGTTCATTTCCAGTTCAGTTTTATTGTGTCTGTATTTTTTCAGTTTCATTTGATTCCTTTTAATTAATAAAATTTTCCAGGGTAAGTCTTTTAGTAATTTTGTAAGTTTAGCACAACTTTAAATTGTGTGGAAAATTTAACAATTTAAAAACTCGGCCAGTTCATTAGTTATTTGTCTGTTTTTCCACCTTAGTTTATGACATCAGCAAATTAAAAAGGCAATAGATGCTATATACTCTAAGTGCACATATCAGTAGATTCTGTTTACTCTTAGTGTAAATAACATATTTGCACTTAACGTATATAGCATCTATTAATATTTGAAGTCAATATAGCATGTTGTCTTAGCGATAGATGCTATTTGCACTAAATGCTAATTATTGATGAATGCACCGGTTCACCAAATCAAACTGAATCATTTGAAATTATCAGCATCTCCAATAAGCACTAATCCACAACTTACTTAAGTTATTTCCCTTTTAACATGGCTGACAGTCCCTCTGAGTCGAAATAAACCAATATCCTGTTGTTATTAACTTACTCAAAAAGTACACAGAGTGAAAATATTATTGAAAATAAATACCTTTCTGATGTGATATGAGATGGAAAAAGGGACAGAGTTCGACAAAAGGCAGATTTAAACTTAGGTTGATCGCTTTACACATTTTACAAGTAGCCACTGAAGCTGTTTTTGTCAGCCATCTTTTGTAATGTTGTTCAGCCCAACCACATGTTGGTGGACCGAGTTAGTGTAAATAGCCTCTGCCAACAAATTTCCATTTAGTTGAATTGGGAACAAATTTGTATGAATTTCTCTAATTAACTGTATTGCGTGAATCAGATTGCATGAATTTAAACACATTTGCCACCAACTCACAAGAAGTATTAAAGTAAACATTGATTTAAACTGATATCAGTCTCAAAATAAGGGAAGAAAAAAAAGTATAGAAAACTCTTGTGAAAAAATGTGACTGGTTACCTTTAGCTTGTATGTCATTGTCATTTATTGGTTATACACGTATGAGTTAATAATTGTTGCTGTATCAGAGGAGAGATCACATTCTTGACGTTGTCTACCATTACGACATAAATCAATGGAGGGATGTTAAACTCAGTCTGTTTCTTTGTCAGTCACGGGCCTCTGTTTAAAGGTCCCTCTCTTTTTTCTTCCACATTCTTCCAGGGCAAAAGCCCCTTAGTGTCTTTTAACCTTTGACTGCTCAGAGATTGTGTCTCTACCCCTGAGATGAACTTTTGGATTTATAAACAAAAGCAAGACAGAGAAGTAAAGCTACCGGCTGTCCTTTCTCTTTCTCCCCCTGTTACCTCCCATCACCCTTACTGACTGGACAGTCTGTATACTCTGTTTTGGCTATTTCAACTGAATTCAGAATGGTTTATTTCATCAGTAGTTGGTTGTGTTACAGATGCTGTTTCATATGCTGTGATTGACAGGTGACAGACGAAGTGCAATGTCAAAACAATTTCAGAGCTATTGGGAAAAAACAAAATTCATTTTGAAGTTTACTGAACCGTCTGCACCTGAACCTTCAGAAAGCTTTTCTTGATTTGACCTGTATAGGCTATAGACTTTCCAGTTCCAGATGTTTTTATAAACAAATACCTTCATTCAGCATTGGCACATTGATTTGTTTAGAAATTACATTAAAGTCTATATATATATATATATAGTTAAAAAAATTGTTAAATTTTTTAAGTTAAATTCACTGACGAATCCTGAAAAAAATATTGCTAAACAATATTAACAGAACTTAATGTTTTTAACCCCTATTAATAAATGAAACGTTTCCTGGGCACCAAATCAACATATTTTCATAATTTCTGAAGGATCATGCAATTGCAAGTCTGAAAAAAAAACCTTCTGAAGATTCATCTTAATTATATATAACAAAAATTAAAACAATTATTTCACATTGTAACAATATTAAACAATGTTGTTTTGACTGGTTTTGACTGTATTTTTGATCATATAAAGCAGCCTCAGAGAGCACAAGAGACTTGTGAAAAATATTGCCAACCACAAATGTTTTAAAGGTAGCATATCATTTTTTTCTTTTAATCATGCTGGGATTTGGAGGGGCTTCTAAAGATTTTTTTATTTTTTTACAAAACCGTTTTTTTAATTATTTGTAGTGTTCATAAAATGTATTTATTTTTTTCTGTGAAAAAAGTTTTTTATTAGCTTTGGATGTGTATTAATGTTTAATGTCTTCTTGTTCTTAACACATGGGCACAATACTAATGTGTGTTCACACCCTTCACAGCTCTCGTCCGGGTCGGCCCCCGAAGCGTTCCTATGGAGCCGGTGTGCAAGAAAGCCCCAGAATCCTCCACCACAGAGCAAACAGCCTTCTGTCTCCAGCCCTGCTGTCACCCACAGGTAAACGCAAGCATGCACACATACACACACAGTCTCGTTTTTCACCACATTCAGTGTGCTGTAAATTTAGATGAGCTTCAATTTACTCACTCACAACCCCCTTCAACACATATGAAAAGTATATGCTTAAATCACTCCCTCCTCTGCTGTCCTTCTGCTCATCTTTCACATTCTCTCTCTTTCTGCTGCTCAGTTCGGTCATCTTTCATGCACCTTCTTTTACGGGTGACAGTGATGAATGACACACCCCAGCGGGATCACTCATCCATCTGTTCATCCCTCTCTATTTCCCTCTTCCTCTCACTGGCCAGAAGCCTCACATCCCCCGTCCTTGCTTCTCATCTCTACTGTATCACATTGGGAAGGGTGGATGCTGAAAATGTGCTGAAATCTGCCCCAAGAAATGTCTTATTTCTGCCAGAATCTGGAGTGTAGCAATGATTATACCTAGAAGGGGACATGTCCTTCCCACTCTTAGACAATTATGACTAATTCTCATGAAACAACTTTTTTTTGCCAGATAATGTTTTTTTTTAAACATTCCATCATGTGAAAAAATAACTACGTACCTTTCAAGAAATCATATTTTCCCACCTCAGAACTGTGATCCTCAATCTTATATGCAGTTATACCAGTAATTATTTATGATTAGTAAGTATATATATAACTGTTTTTATTTCAAGTCCAAATGATTTTGTGTGCTTTTGTAATTGTATAATTTTTACATTAATTTTACATTTTGTATAAACATTTTAATTTTAATATTTCATTTGTTTATTATTATATTTTATTTATTTATTTATTTTTGTTTTAGCTCTTTTTAAATATTTCAGTTTCAACCTATTTTATCTAACCTATTTTCCAAGGCCATTTCTAACCTTTGTCTAATTTCTTTATAGGTCATCATCATATACATACATATATATATATATACAGTTGTATATATTACGGTTACACATTATTAGTGCTAATTAAGCACATATTAATCCCTTATTCTACATAACTACTGCACTAACTAATAAAGCAGCAAATTAAGAATTTATTGAGGGAAAAGTCATAGTTAATATTGAACAAGTGTAACCTATTCTAAGGTGTTACTCACATTAAAAAAATATGAATATGATGAATATGAACAATTATAACCCCTGTGGTCAAAAAATGGTCACTCCCATAGAACATTTTTAAAACTCCACCTTAAGACAAATCTTAAGACATAAAATAACTTGCTTTATACGTAATGCTTAAGAGCATGTTTATGTGTACAGTAATGGCGGTGTGAAAAGCATTCCCTCTCTCTCTCTCACACACACACACACACACACACACACACAAAGTTGTGGGGTCACCATGGAGGATGCGCTAGACTGTGCAGTGATATTCTGCCGTGTTTGAGCAGTTACCGTGGAGATGTCACTTAGAGTCTTGGCATCGTCAAGTGCCAGATGTCAGGACTCGTTAGGAATGAGAGTGGGGCAGTTTGCTTTGATTTGCCAAGTGCTCAGTCATTGTTTGGGACTTTGACAGTTGGGTAAAAAAATAAAACATGGTGAGTGAATCAATGATTATATTCTAACATACAACACACAATGAAGACATGACAGTATTTTGCTTTGAAATTTGTTTGCTTAGATATGAAAATCAGAAATGAGTTTAGTATCTCAGTTGTTTCTCTTGTAGAAACTAGAATGCTTTACCTGAAAAGACAAGTATAATAACATTATATATAATAACTCAAGTATAATGTCTCAAACTCTGCTCAGATTTGCCAAAATGGAGTGCAATCCAATGTCAGAGATTTCAATATGATAAAATTTGACATTTATTTAAATCTTTAATTTACATATTCTTAATCTACAACTGCAGCAAACCAGCCTTGTTGGCATGTTTTGGAATTTTCTGGATTGTTTGTCACTTAGGGCAATGACAGACAGCAGGGGGTGGTGCCAAAATACGCAGAGCAGAGGAGAGGAATGGGGGAGATACATGTATTAAAGTCATTTAATGGGTTTTAAAGATGTGTTTATACACACACAATAGCTCCAAGCTACATTTAAAAAAGACTCTTCTATTTACACTACCATTCAATAGTTTGGGTTTGGTAAGATTTATTGTTCACACTTTATTTTAAGGCCATAAACAAACCATTAACTACACATTTTGCCTCAATAAACTCCTGATTTGTTGCTCATGGATAGTTAGTAAGGTAAGTTAAGGTATTGGGTAGGGATGTAGAATATGCTTTACCAATAAACAGCTAATATGTTATTAATAAACATGCTAATAAGTAACTAGTTAATAGTGAGAATCAGTCCCTATAATAAGGTGCTATGCTTATTATTACTATTGATATCATCATCATCATTTTATTATTATTATTTGTGTTTTTTAAAACTATTGCGAAAAAAAACATAGACAAATATTGCAATATTGTAAAATAATATTACAATTTAAAATAACTGCATCATTATTCTAGTTTTCAGTGTCACATGATCCAGAAATCATTCTAATAATTAAATAATTAAAAATAAAACTGATTTGGTGTTTAAAAAAGCATTTCTTCCTATTATCAGAATTTATTTGACTTATGAATCATTTCCAACATGACAGTGACTTTTATTGTCACTGTTGTTACCAATTTAATGCATCCTTTCTGAATAAAGTAGTAATTTCTATACCACATCATTCTTTCTTCCAAACATAAATATGGAATGGAAATGGAGATATGTAGCGAAATGTCCGAGCTGCTCTTTTCCATAGCAGAATTGATCTTGTGATTTTTATTACTGCCAAGCTCAAAAAATAACAAAAAAAGTATCATAAAGTAGCTTTGTTGCATGTTTTTGTTGCATGTTGCAAAACAATGCATGTTTTTAAAGGAACTACTCCTATAATTGTGAGCTGCATCAAACAGTTCAGTTTTACTGCTTATTTTTTTAAAGCATTTTTTCTAATGTACATATGATAATCAGAACAATCTCACTTCACACGAACGTTGGCTTTCTTTCTTGTCAAACAGCTCATGTAACACACCTCAAGTCTCTGAAGATTGTTTTTCCCATGAGTCCAAAGCCAAGCACATGCAACAGCTGTATAGTAGATTTAGACAGTTAGCATTTACATAGAGATGTTAAAGTCATGATTAGTCAAGCAGCCAATGCACTCCTGAGGGAATTTGTCACTCTTTACTTGTGTCTTTGTGTGTGTTAGTGTTAATGGTCCGATGTTTTTCTCCTTATCATCAGTCAGCCTCGCCTGCACTTTTCTTCTCCTTTGTCACAATGTGAGGGAAAATAGTGACCTCGTCAAAAACAATGCACACACTCACCCAAACTCATATGCTAAACCTTACAAACACATACAAAATGGACATCTTTAGACGTGTGATGTGTAATGAAAAATCTGAATTATAATTAATGACAGAGGCAGCAATTTTAACATCAATCACTAGTCTAGAATTGACTGTCTGTTGCTAATCAATACTTTTTTTGATGGTATCCAGGGGAAACCAAGGCCAGAGCTCTTTGCCTGACTAATTGTGTTGCTGGTGGGAGGAGTTTAAAATGATTGATTGGCAGATAGCTATTTCTTGGACTTCTTCCATGATCTGCTTATATAAGTAATGCAGTCCAGCTAACAGAGAGCTAATTCAGGTCCCTTATCTCACTGTGACCCTCCAGTTGCTCTGACTAAACCCTGCTGCTGATGACAACCTACATTTACTGTCAACTAAGGAATTTATTGCTGTAACTTTTAAGCTAATGTGCTTCATAAATAGCACATCTCTTAGCAGCCTGAAACCAGTAAGATATTCATAACCAAAAAGTAAAGGCTTTTTTTCATTGTTATCTTACAGTAAAACCCTTACTAGTGTTATCTTACCTGCAAAGCTACCTGAAAAACTATGGGCAAGTGTACCTCGGAAAAGAGGCTGTTTTACCAAAAGTAGTAGCTTTAATCCCAAATACTTATTTGATGTAGTTAATAGAAGTTAATTGACAAATTAATACTGATGCATTACTTTTGAAAGCATACTCATTTTACAGCATTTTTACACAAGTGTCTAAAACTTTGAACAGAACTGTAGCTTTCCAGGTAAGTTTTTTTTAAGCATCTTGGAGTCGTTGCCACAGTTCTTCTGGATTGAGTCTTTCTCAGTTTGTTCTGTTTCTTCTTGCTATTGCAGACAGACTGGATGATGATCAGATCAGATCTTTGTGTGGAGTACTGGTTGTTGTCAGACAAAAATCTCACTGCATTATTGCAATTAATGACAAAAATAATGTTTGGAAATGTAAACTGATATTTCCAACTGACACGTTACAACAAAAGATAGAAATAACTCAATTAAAACCATCAAGGTCAAATTTATATATTTAAATAAAACACACACACGCACACACATATGCAAGAACTGTCTTCTATCTGAATACATGAAGAGTTAATTTGCAAAAACAGATAAATCAGTTTTTAACCATTTTCAAAAATCAGCTTTTCATTGTGCATTCCGAGTGATTGAATTATTTTTTATTAGGTAAATAACTAAAAATACTAGCTAATTAACACAATAGAACACATTAAAAACTTGATAAAAAAAAAAAAAACATGAACATATATAAACTCTTTATATATTAAAATGTGCCAGTGTCATAATCTTTCAGAAATCATTCTAATATTCTGATTAATGTCCTGGTTTTTTATTTATTATTAATTATTATTAGTGTTTAAATTTTACTTACCGTCAAACTTTTGAGTAGCAATATCACAGTTTCCAAAAAAAAAGCAATAAAAACAGTTTAGCAATGAAACCTCTTTTCAAATAAATGACTCTTTAAAAGTTTTTGATCAATTAAATGCAGCCTTGGTGATCTCAAACCTTTTACTGATAGATTAAATATAAATAATACATTTGGATGGAAAATAATTCTTAATTTTTGATGTTAAAATCAAATTTGATCTCAGTTTTTAATTGATATTTGAGATTATTGATATCTCTACTAAAACTGTTGAGGAGACATGGGAATGTTGAGCTGAATGGGAGAAACCAATGAGATATGAAGTGGTTTGTGCATGTAAACAGTTATTTGTGTTTTTGATCTTGAATGTATTGCAGGTCTAACAACGGCTGCCATGGCTGAAGCTTTGAAGATACAGAAGATGAAGATGATGATGAATCTACACAAGACCCACAACGGTTCAGAATTCGATTCAGATGAGCTCAACTCTAATACAGGTACAGGGCTTGTGCTTACATGATATGTTTGTTAATGTGTGCTTGTGTTCCTTTAAGGCAGCTTGTTTAAAGTGCAATCTGTAGATGTGCCAGACAGATGGCCTTGCAATAGTAACCTGGGCCTTTTGGGTGAGATGAGCCCCATCACGGAGCTCGCTCAGGGGGCCCATGTTGCAGGGTTGTGCTTGGTTTACAGAGACTAATGGTGACATTAATGACTGCTGCCTGACTGTGCATTTAGAGAAGACCAACAACAGGCAGAAGAGTAGTTAATCGTACACCAGCCCTAGAGGTGAAGCGAGACATTTGCTGCAGGTGTGCATGTGTTTGTGTGTGTGCATACAAGCCAAGCACAATTAGAAAATGTGTAAATAGATAACGTTGCATTTGTACAGTATTTGCGTGTGTGTGTGGAAATGCATAAGTAGAAATGCAATTTGTGGATGATGCAAAGCATTTCAAAAGTGTGCAACTGATATGTCTTATGTGGCTTTTCTGATTTAACTTATTTATTATTTAATTTTATATTTAGAAATATTTTGTCTCTGTATTAATGTTATTTATATTTATATTCATTATATGTTTTTATGATAGCAAATGCGACATCTAAAAATAAATAAATAAATAAATAAATAAATAAATATATATATATATATATATAATTAACAAATAAAATGGAACGCACCATTACAAACATTAATACTATAAAAAATTAGTACAATTTAAAATAATGTTTTTTTTTATATATTTTAAAATGAAATGTATTTATGTGCTGGCAAAGCTGAATTGTCATCGTCATTATTTCACATGATCCTTTAGGAATCCTTCTAATATGCTGATTTGCTGCTGAAAAATATTTACAGTTTTTTTAGCAATGCTGCTTCATATTTTGTGTGGCGTATATTTTTTTTCGGATTCTCTGAGTAATAGAAAGTTCAAACAATAAAAAGGAACATTTCACTTTTAGTGTTTACACTCAGCAGTGTTTGTAGACAGATTTGTTTTCGGCTTCACATAAAATGAATCTTCAAACACACCGCAGCCATATCATAACTGTGGCTAAAACTAATAGATAGTGTGGACTTCAAAGGCCATTCTCACAAGAAGAGCTTAGTAGGAAGAGAGCGCAGCATTCCTAGAGAGAACAGCTGTGGACAAGCAGAATTTAGGAGAGAAGAAAAAACGGCCTTCATCAGAAAGATGGAATGCAGTCAAGGAAAATCAGCATCAAGGATGACATCAGAAGAGCGGAGCGAGGCAGCGAGAGATACTTTTTTTCTCCTGCGTTGACAAGTTGAAAGAAAAATTCCATGCATTATTTAACAAGATGGCCGAAACCTGTCATACGGGTGATTGCCTGCGTTAACAGAACCAGGTGTGCGCTGTGAGCGTGCATACGGGTGTTTGTTAGCACATGTGTGCTTGTTTTCACGTCCGCGTGCGCTTAGCAGGGAACTCGTGTATAGTGTAACGCACACATTATCTGTTTGCCCCTCTTTCTCTGAGCATATGGTCAGCATTTTTGTATCTTCACCCATCCACCGTCTTTCCCTCTCATCTTGTCTGTTTGAAGTTACCCTCATTTTTAAGATGCTGTTTAAATCAGTAGGGGTTTTTTTTGTGCAGCCAATGTGTGTGTTTGTTTTAGTGAGAGCAAACATGTAGAAACACACAAATCTCTTCTAGCTGACTTTTAAAGCATTTCTCACTTGATCAAACAGTCTAGACAAGCTGACCATCTGGTGTTTATTAATTACTGGGATACAAATTACTGTAATTAATTACTGGCCAAAAATACTCAAAAGTGAGCAATAACCATTTTCATGAGACAGTTTTGACCTTGTCATCATGCCTCATTTTTTCAAGAGCGCCTAACCTATAGTGTTATTGAGAGGAAAAAACACATTTCCATTTTAGATTGCTTCTACTAATCTTCACGATGCCATAGAAGAACCCTTTTTTATCTAAATGGTTCCATAAAGCATCCTTTAACATCTGAAGAACCTTTCTCTTTCACAAAAGGTTCTTTGTGGCGAAAGAAGGTTCTTCATATTATAAAAATGTACAAAAAAGATGGGTTTTTTTGTTCAACCAAAACTGATCTGTTGGCCTGTTTTATTATCCATCAGGTGAAAATGATCTGTCTAAAATTCCGATCTCAAAATAATAGGTATCTTGAATAATATGCACTTTTGATTCACACATCATAAGACTAGGAATGTTTATTAAAAAAGAAAACATTGATTTCAAGTTTATGGAATGATTTTAGACTCTAAATGATTATTAGATGCACACAATTATCCATGTGCTACAAATTTAATGCATGTGTTTTATAGACACAAATAACTTTAAATTTGAGTATGTAGACATTTATGATTAAACGCTTGTACAGCGGTTTGTACAAATGAAGACAAGTTTTGCAAATAATACTGGTCTGTTCTACATTAATATATCATAAACTGCGCATGCAAAAAGGAATTTGTGCATTTGTGAATCATCTTGCCTTTCAGTGAACTTTGCATGTGTTTCGTCAACGCTAAAAACTGCAGAAAGTCTCAAAATCCACACTTTAATGGATTACAGTGATCCTTGTGCATAGGTAGTTGTGTATGTGCGTGTTTGTTTTGAAAAGCTGTAAAAAATGTAAAATTATGTCTCGAAATCCAAATGAACTGAACAAGACATCAAACCAGTTTTATTCGCAAACAAGTCTTTATTTGTACAAAACGCTGTACTAGCGTTTAATCCTGAATGTCTACATACTCAAATCGAAAGGTATTTGTGTGTTTGTAATAAGAAACATGCATAAAATTTATGTAGCGCATGGATAATTGTGTGTGCATCAAATAATAATTTTCTAATGATTCTAAAATCTAAATCTAAAATCTAACGAGTCTAAAATCATTCCACAACATGTTGACATTTCGTAGAAATATCTGCCATCCAGCGTTGCCAGGTTTTCACAGAAAAACCCACCCAATTGCTAATCAAAACTAGCCCAGTTGCTTTTCAGGGGGGATGCTTGGTAGAAATTAGTTCCCCTGACAAAAGTCACATTCCAGGGGCTTAATATCATGTTATTGGGGTTGCTTCACCCCGCAGACATGAAAAACATACAGAGGAAAGACCATTAAAGTAGCCAAATTCAGATTTGTTTGTTTGTTTCACTCACAAATACTTAAGATATTAAATTTGTAGGTATTATTTTTTTGTAAAATGCACTTCAGTTATCTTTATTTGCAACTTTCGAAAAACCATTTTACAGTGTTTCTCTTTACACCAGCTCCTTTCAAAATGTCAGTAATCCAAAGCAAGCTGTTCTAGAAATCACACCAAAAGCTGAAAGCCATTTCTATTTAAGTCCTTGACACAGGAGAATATACCGTATGCACGTGTGTGTACGTGTGCGTGTTTGTGTTTGTTTTAGTGTGTTTCGCAGCACAGCTGCAGCTCTTGTTGTCTCTGATTGCTCTTGCTTTCCCTCCTCTCATCCATCTTCATCTGTCTGATTACTGTGAATTAGTGCCCTCTCACTTACGTTAGAACTCCAGTCCCACAAGATATGTGAGCTTGTGTTGACACTAGTCTTGATTTCCACGGACGTGCAGATTGTCGCACAGATGGCCGTTTTATTGTACAGTATTTATGTCATGTTGAAGGGCCCGGGTTGCGAAGCTGCCGTGGTGCTGTAATGTATCTGCAGTGTTGGGTTGTGTCGTAATGAGGGAGCTTATTGTTTTTAATCAGGTTATTTTTGTCCGCTCGTGTGAAGACCTTATTGGTTGGAGCATGTGATATTCTTAAGGGGACTGACTTCATCCTGCGCTATCATTGATTCCTTCGCCACAAATCTGCCACCTAAACACCATCTGCTCCCAATGACACTGACATGAATGCTGATGATAGATTATCACTTCAGTTCATTGTTGATGCTGGTCGCTGGGCAACTTATATTTTATTGTTGCCTTTTTTCATTAGAACTATTGAGATATGCCCATTCTATAGTATTCTGTAAGAATATTTGTGTGTGAATGTGTAGTGTTTGTGATTAAATGTGTACTCAAAGCTAACCTAAGAAAGTAAATAGTTCTTTTACCAAACTTAAGTCAGGTATTTTTGATTACAAGAATGCTTGTGAATAGGATAGTTCTAAAATAACATCCATACCAGTAGGTAATCTCCAAAATAAAAGTTATATATATATGTGTGTTGTGTACTTTTTTATTATGTATATAAAAATACACACACAAAGTATGTTTAAAAATGTACTTCAAAAATATTTACATGTATATATATATATATATATAGGTAATATATTTAAAAAAATTTCCTTTAATATATACTGTACATTCATGTGTTTTTACATAACATACATAATAAATATACACACATATATTATGTAAACAAAAACCTTTCTTTTGGATGTCATTAATCATTTGACAGCACTAATAAAAATATATTACTATTGTAAATATATGTTCAAATATAAAAGCTATGTTATATATGTAACTTTAAGCTACCTGACTTTTTTTTATGATTAAACAGGATGTAGCGCTTTGTCCTGGGAGAGAGAGAAGCATTCATCACCTGCTTTAGAGAAAACACAGCACAGCTTGAACAACTCCCAGCTCAACTCTCTCCAACACACCCATCTACTGGCCAACAGTGAGCATTAACCATTCACTTTCACACCCTGATGTGTTTAAAAACAATTATTCAATATAAAATCACTAGTTTTCCACCCTTATGTCGTTTGAAACCTGTATGACTTTCTATTTTCAGCTACTTTGGCAATTAATGGGGTCTGGAGTGTTCAAGCTTATTATGCAAAAGCATCTTAAAAGTAGTCCAGATGACTAAATTGCAAGTATAATCTGAAGCCATACAATGTTAGACTGATGACAGACCGTGATTTTTCTTTATCCCGTAGGACTGGACCTGCCCTTCATGATGATGCCCCATCCCCTGCTTCCTGTTGGACTTCCTCCCGCCTCTGTTGCCATGGCAATGAACCAGATGAACCACCTTAATACAATTGCCAACATGGTTGCCAGTGCACAGGTGCACAGCCCCGTCTCCAGGCCGACATCTGCCATCAAGGTAGGACATACAGTACAGTACACACCAGATACTAATACACACAGCTCTTTTGCTGCAAGGTCATCAGGGACTGTACATTTCTAGCTTCAGTTTATTTATTTTGAGTCATTTAAGGCGATTTGCTGGTCCCCTTCATGGTCCAAAGGGTGTAAACTGCTTTAGGTAAGGTCAGGTAGCTTGATACCTGTTTAAGTTTGTTAACCATGTTCCACAGTTCATATCGCGTAATTGTTTTCAAATATTATTCTGAATTGCCAGATATAAGAGAACAAAACACAAATCTGAAAAATGTTTGCAGGATTCAACTCTCTCTTTTTCATTTCAGCAGGAGTGTTTTGATGAGAGTCCCTCTCTGACACCATCCATAGATGGGAACGTTCCTCAGAAAACTGAAGACTCGCCTCAACAAACCAGTTCAGTTCCCAGCAGTCCCACACAGCCTTACACACACTCTCCTGAAAAAACAGGTGAGTTTGCATATTCAGGGCTGTCAGTTGAATTAAAGACATCATAACATGTAATTAATTAGACTTATTAATTAAACAACCATCAATCTCTGCTGAGTGAATCTTACAAATAAACATACACTAAAAATTTGGGTGATTTAATTTTTTTTTTTTTTTAAGAAATGAAAACTTTTTTTCAGCAAGAATGCATTAATTTGAACTAAATTGGCAGTAAATATATTTAAAGGGCTACAAAATATTTCTATTTGGCACTAAGGGTAAATAGCAATAGATGTTATTTATACATATGTGTAATAATAGCAGTATTTTCTTAGCAATATACTATTTACAAGTGCAAGTGCAAATAGCAATAGCTTCTTTATACACTATGCAAAAATAGCTGTATTTTCTGCTATTTAAACTACTTATTGCAAATAGTGGCAAATTTCTGCACCTCACTATCATAGTGCATTATAAAACAGTATGCAATAAAAAGTATTGAATATAAATGACAGGTTTTATAAAATGGATGCTGACTTAATGGAACAATCCAGCCCTCCCTCCATGTTTTTTTGTAATATTGAGTAGCCCAATCGCACATTGATGAGTGGAGTTAAATAGCATCTGCCAACAAGGCAGGCTATTTGTAATTAGTATAAATAGACAAGCTGTTTCTATTTTAAGTAAACATTTTTAGTATAGAATCCTAAAGAAAATGTATGATGGTTTCCATAAAGCATAAAATATTGTACCGACGGTGGTGTAATTCAAATATATTATTGTGGCATATATATATATATAGTAAAACATAAAAACAACAAAAACCATTACAGACTGTAGCACTAGAAGCCATCAATCATAGCTGATTTTATTTCCATATAATTGAACAAGCCTGTCATAGGCCTGTAGTTGTAACACCTTATCGAACACTATACTATGTGCTATACCAATCTATATCTAAAATATGGTTTCTTAATGTTTGTGTATTTACAGAGACCCAGTTATTGTGGTTAGCATCTTCTTCTTGAAATGTGATATTACTGTTGTTTCATAATATCTTGCATATAATGTCCATAGAAAACAACATTAGATGATTTACATTGAGAAAAAAGTGTTAAACTAATCAACAAGGCTTGCAATGACTCTGCTGCATACACAATAACAGCACAAAGCAATATATGATGGCAATAGTCTGTGCTTCTCTGAAACTTCTTGTTTCATTTATCTGCTGTCTTTAAATATCTCTTTTTCTCTCTGTAGCATATGATGTTCACGATCAACAAAGTGAAACAGACTCAACTCTGCATATGAACAGACTTTCCAATGACAGGGGTGAGTTTCCTCAACATATACGAAATTTCATTAAAAAAAATCTCAAATTTAATATAACATAATGTTACATAAAAGCCTTTCCTCTGACCTCTTCTGCTCTCATTATAGTTCAATTATTGCACAGAACCACTATATTGCATTGCGTTTAGTTGGGTGATGTAATGGTATGTTGTATGTTGTAATGGGATATTCTAGTTTTTATATACAAGTAATCTCAAAACAATTAAAATAATATGCTCATGCCTTGCTTCATCCTTTACTAGCAAATGAATAAAAAGTGTAAATCGACATACAGATTCTACTGTTGTAAAATTTCGGATTAGTGATCAGTTTTTAAATAAAATAAATTGACCAAAAGTGTCATTAAAGACATTTTTAATGTTGCAATATATTTTATTATAAATACATATTCTATTAATTAAACTTTCTGAAGAGTAAAGTAATAACTGCAGAAAATGCATCTCTGCAAGCAGAGGAATAAATTGCTTTAAAATGCATTATAATATTAAAACAGTTATTCTAAATAATAATATTTCATAATATTACTGTTTATAAAAATGCTGCCTTGGTGAGCATAAACAATTAACTAATGAGTTTACATGAACTTTTGATTGAACAATAACACTTTTTTAATCTAAGTTAATGTTAATTTGAGCATTTACTGATGCATTATTAAAATCAAAAGTTGTGCTTGTTACCTTAATTAATGCACTGTGACTTAAAATGAACAAACAATTTGCTCATGTTAATTAATACATTAACAAATGACGCCTTTTTATAAAGTGTTCCCAAATTAACTTTCAAATGCATTAAAAACTCAATGCCCTCACTCAAAAAGAATTGAACTGAAAAATAACAACCAAAAGTTAAAAGAATGGGGATTTTCTGTATATTTATTAACTGATGTAGTTTAAATTATAACTATATATTAAGCATATTCTTCAAAAAGAAAAAAAAATCTTCCCTTCTTTTGTAGCTTATAAATCACATCTGATAGTATTATTTTAACATACTATTATAGCTTTTGTTTCATTTGTGATTGATTTTAATATTTTCTTATATTTTTAATACATTTTTAAATAACTATATTGTTTTTTATTGGTTTTTAAATCAGTTTTTTAAAAAATTTAAATAGGAAATGTTGCCTTGCCAAGCTTCAATTTGCTGTAAAGTAAAACCTTTAATTTATTTCAAGTATTTTTTTCATTATTTTAGTTTTAGTTAACTAATAGCCCTTAATGAGACTGAGATAATGACAGAATTTGAATTTATAGCTAAACTATTCTTTTAACAATCAGTTAAATTCATGCCTTTGTGTTTATTTTTTCACAGTTGAACAAAATGCTTTGAAGCCGGCACTCTTCGAGAAGGTTCCAGCTCAGTCATTGTCCTCTGGCTTCCCTGCTTCCCTTCTTTTCACAGATGGCCTCTCCTCTGTCGAGACACTGCTCACTAATGTCCAGGTATGGCCACAAAGAAATACAACACACACACACAAACAAGTTCAGCATCAATAACATGGACATGTGTTGCAGGGCCTGCTCAAGGTAGCTTTGGAGAATGCCCGTCTGCAGGAGAAACAGCTTCAGCAGGAGAGGAGAGGGCTCAAGATGGAGCTGTACAGAGAGAGAGAGATGAGAGAGAGTCTAGAGAGACAGCTCACCTCTGAGCTACACAGTCGAGGTAATATGTTGCGTTCTAATACATATTGGAAAACTGAAAAAAAAAAACAGAAATCGTCTGTTTCCATGTAATGTTTACACATGGATATTTTCTCTTCTAGCCACCATTCAGAGACGTCTAAAGAAGGAGAAGAAGGCAAAGAGGAGGTTACAGGAGGCGCTGGAGTACGAGTCCAAGCGGAGAGGGCAGATCGAGCAGGCCTTACAGCAGGCCACCTCATCAGACGCCCTCACACATGGTGAGCCGCTCTCACACACACTCAGAGAGTTTCATTCAGGCTGATTTCAGCAGGCTTTGTCAGCTGTCCCTGTTTGTTAACACAGATCCAATCAGTCTGGACATGGAGACGGAGCGATGCAGAAGCCCGGAGGACAACTGCTTGTTACAAGGTATTCAATTTACAGTTCAATTTATATATAATAGTACTTAATATACTGTACATTTATGTCATATATATATATATATATATACACTGTATGTTGTGTTATGTATACTGTATGTTTTGTATAAACACACAAATTAAAAACATAATATAGACTAAAGAATTGCATTTATTTGAGCGAAAATACAGTAATACCAAATTTCTTTAATTACATTATTATTTAATTGTAATATTATTTTTTATTATGTAACATTTTACACGTTAACACAATTAAGACATATTAAAATAAAACTAAAATGAATAAAACCCAACAGTGTGATCAGGACTCGACGCGAAGTGGTAGTAGTTTTCGCGATAACTACAGGCTGCCTGTCCATTATCCCGCTTATTACACGGCTACTTGCCACATAAGGAAAAAAACTGGACATGAATATTAATTTGAAACATTTTTTTGGCATATTTGTTTTAAATTAACATTTTCATCCTTCCGCGAAACGATATAGTACCACGTGACTAACATTCAAACGT
>JAUMHI010000033.1:12616874-12643697 GCA_032359435.1 Enteromius unitaeniatus | reverse complement strand
TACTTTGGAGCGGTTATTATTTGAAAAGAACGAACCTGCAAATGTCTGAACTGACCAATCAGAATCAAGCACTCCAGTGAGCCGCGTAATAAAATAAACTAAAACACATTTTAATGACCATTTCATTAATAATGCGTTAAAATTTCTGAACCACTAGTATTTAAAAACGTTTATGTTTTTGAAAGAAATCTCTTTTGCTCATCAAAGCTACATTTATTTGATTAAATATAAAGTTAAAAGACTATAATAAACATAAAGATAAAAACAATAAAGTTTAGTTTATTCCTGTGATGGAAAAGCTGAATTTTCAGAATCATTACTTCAGTGTCACATGGTATTCTCTCTCTCTCTCTCTCTCTCTCTATATATATATATATATATATATATATTATTGACAATGTTGAAAACAGTTGTCCTGCTTAATCGTTTTGTGGAAACTATTTTTTTTTCATTTTTTTAATGAATGCTGCAGAAATATCAAAAGAACAGCATTTATTTAAAATAAATAGTTTTTGTAATTTTTAATCAATATAATGCATTCTTGCTGAATGAAAGTATTAGCCTGTGTAAAAAAAAGCCCTTGTACAAAACACATGCCTATCAACGGGCTCATGTATACAGCATGTATGTACAGTATATGCATGTGCACAGTTTCAGCTGTGGCTTATTCAGATTTGTTGTCTTGACCTCACTTCCCCTTCCCATCAGTCTTTCTCAGCAACACGGTGTGTCACTCGCCCATGTCCTCCAAACAGATGAGATCATTGGCTCCCTCTGTCTCAGAGTGAAACCATTAGCAAATAAACACATAGATGAATCAAAAGACTGGGGACTAATTGCAAGTTTCCTGTGTAAGCAAAGCCTCACCGCATGAATATTCCAGCGCCGCCCTTCCACCCGTTTATCTGTTTCTGCAGCTGGCCGTTCTCTCTCTCTCCCCCTCCGTGAGACAGCTAAAGCTACATGATAAATTACTTGAATTACACCTTGTGTTAATTTTATTAAAATGGCTCCCTAATGTCGAGAAAATCTGCTACACATTGGCACAGCACTGGACTGGAGGTGTTCATTTACTGTCTAATGTCTTTTTGCCATGAAGTGCAAAAATGGGCCGTTTTAGAGAAAATGGGCATTTTAAATAATTTCTCATTTAGAAATATTTATTTTTATTATTAACTATTATATTTTAATTATGTTGATCAAACGCTAAGCCCACCATTAACTAAAATAGCTTAAATAAAACTACATTTCCATGGCTCATGAATTGACGTTTTATTTTTAAATTTGGGGTTGCTATTAGTCACCAAGGCTGTACTTATTTGATTAAAAATACAGCAAAACAGTTGTTAAATATTATTTTGTGTTATGTTTTAATAAACTTAAAAACATAATTCATTCCTGTGATGGTAAAGCTGAATTTTCAGCAGCCAGGATTCTTTGATGAATAGAAAGCTCAAAAGAACAGCATTTATTTTAAATAAATAAGTTAGTTTACTGTCAGTTTTGTTCAATTTAATGCACCTTTACTAAATAAAATTTTGCTGTCAAACTGTGAATATGTATTATATATATATACACACACACACTTGCATATATTTCAGAAAAATTTGTTTATATATTTATAATAAATTTACACAGTGTTACTGTGTAAACAAAAACTTTTATTTTTTGGATTGCGATTAATAATTAATTAATATCATTATTTAAACTGTACAAGTTTTCCCCCGACTAATGTAATTTGAACCTGTGGTTTAGTGCTCTTAAACTTTCCTGTTTTTCTTTCTTACAGAAAGCAGAACATACACAAAAAATCCAATAATGTACTAAGAGGTGGACAAGGATGTTCTCCACACCACACACTTTCCGAATGCTGAAGAGAGGACTTCAAGGTTTCATGCAATGAGCTCTCTGACCCAACCGAATTCTCCATCCACACATTCCAGATCCCTCGACTGTTGTTTTATATACATACATTGTGCTTAATTCCCAGTTTAAGATAGAGCGCACTGTTGGTGTACCGTTACTTGTTTTGAAGCAGCGTTTGGAAGCTGTTTTGGCATTATTCCTTCAGGACAGTGACCTTCAGTCTAATGCCCTCAGGACAGGCTGAGGAAAATGTAAAAAAACGATGCATCTGGCTTGTGTTTCATACTTGTTTAAAGACTCTAAAGAGTGTGGAATCTTACATTTGGTTGTTTTTCTCTTGTATGTCCATCTACTGGTTCTGCAGTCATTTATCTCTCTTTGTAGGTCAGTTTAGCTTCTTAACGCTGTTTAAAATGTTCACCTGTTCTTCAGTTTGAGCAGCCTTATATATGTGGGAGTTTTCTTTGTAAGACCTTTCGTTATTTTATTGGAAGGAAAAACTACTGAATGTGTTTGAATCTTTCCTTATGGGAAATACAGTATTACCAACGCCTCAAAAGTTTCAAACAAAATTTCGCCCCTCATTATTCTTCAGAGAACCTATGGATATTGTAGAGGTGGTTTCATGTTCTCAAGCATTTACAGCAATTTGATTCACTAACTGTTTTAGCATAAGCTAAAACTAGACACTAAAGCTGCAGAGGATATTTTCTTATGCATTTGGCATTTTCCCCAACACACAAGTCTTTATTTAGTCTGCGAGTTACTTAAAGAGGAAAACAGACTTCCCGCAGAACAGAATTCCCTGCTGGTGTTGTCAGGATGAGCTATCCATCCTATAGGCATTCGAAAGCTAAGTGATGTCTTGAAAGGTCTAGATCGATGTCTGTCACCATTTTGTGCACCAGAATGAACTGACAACACAAATAAACAAAGCAATGCTCATGTCACCGGTGTCACCTTGTCGTCAATAGCGTTCCTGATGAAGCGAAAGCCATCAAACAATCCTATTGATTCAGGTCATGCAAATGAGACCCCATTAGCGCTTAAATGCCTCCGCCGCTACATATCGGCCTTCATTGACATGTTTCAAAGTCCTCATTAACATTCAGACACAAGCTAAGTAGTGTTCCATACTGATATTTCTAGTCTACATCGGCACTCCAAACGGCCCCAGCTGTATGATCTCCAAACAAGGACATCATGACTCAAAGTACAGTACTGTTAAATGGATTTGTAATATTTTTCTTGTGCATACTTTAGGAATATCACCCGAGACCATAAATCTGTAGGGACCATAAATAGATTTGAAAACAATTTACTCCGATTTGGAAATGCTCCCTAAAAATGGGAAACGACCATTTGGGAACGTGGGAAAAGTGTGGTTTCAAAACTACAGCTAGCAAAAGATAGGAACGGAAGATAAACATATGTGTTTAGGATACAGAAATGGCCTCTGTTTTGATATGATTGTTTTGTGAGAAATATATCAGTACTTGTAAACTTGAAGAGGACTGTCGCGTTTGTTTGTGTGTTCAGTTCAGTTCAACATCCTGCAAAATGTATTATTTTAGCTGCACTAAATTTTCGGGTCTCTCTGCGTTAAAGGAACTGCATACAGGATATTGTGTGAGCGTTAACTAAGCAGATAAAATAAAAACAAAAGTGAAACCTCGAGAATCCAGAACTTTATTCAATACATTTAAATTGCTAGTAATGTTTCACAAATTATTACAAAGAAACAACATGCAACAAATAAATATTAAACAAATAAAACATTTTCATAATCAACTTCATGAAATGTGTTTAGGTGTACAACACCAAAATGATGAGACAAGTTGTGAACTCTTTCAATTCCCTTGAGCTGGATAAACAGAAACGCGCCTGATATGTCAGATTATTCCCAGGATGCTTTGAGGGTGGCTGCTGTTTTCTCAGGGTGGTGCGACTATGACTATAGATAGTCATATGCACTGATTGACTGATTTGCCCATAATATTCACTACAGAAACATGAGTTTATTTTGTTTCTCATAAAAAAGGCAGCCCAGATTTTTTATGTGATTTGTCTTCAGTAAGTTATAGACCCATTTCATGCATCACAGCCTTCAAATAAAGACAGATTTTGAGGAAAAGGCTTAAATAAGACATGGAAAAAAAGAGTTTAACTATATTACCCATATTAGGGCATGATGGGATGGAAAGGGAGGCAACGCTTTGAAAAGGAAATTATTAAGTGATTGAACTCGTGAACAACTTTTCACTTGTCATCTGATGATAACAGAGGATGTTTTTCCTCAACTAAACTACGTTCAGCAATCTTTTGGCACACTGTAGGAAGAATGAGAAGGTTTCTTTAAAGGACTGTTTTAGATGATACAAAGAGCAAAAACAAAAGCACATTTTTATATTTGGTTTTATGGTTCATGTTTTTGAAGGAAGTCTCATCAGGAAGTCAGTCTACATTTACTTAATTACAAACGCATGGAAATAATGCATTAAAATATAAAACTTTAAAGAAATGGTTTGCTATTTTAATATATTTTAAAATGTATTTTATTCCTGTGATGGCATAAAACATTTATTTTACATTTTAAACATTTTATTTGTATGAAATTTTTCACACAAAAATGGCACATTTTAGCAACTTTTTTTCCGCATTGTCACTTTCGGTTAATGCTTCATTGCTGAATAAAACTATTCATTTCTTTTTATTTTATTTTAAACCGTATATAAATTATATTATATATTTTCTGCAATCAGCTGAGTATCAGCTAAACAGATTATGTGAAAATGATGATGTTCTATGATTACAAATGTGGTAAAGACAGAGACAGATGAATTATGTAGTTATTTGGTCACCATATAGACAGACATGGTCAAACTGAAAACTGAAAGAAAGAAAGAAAGAAAAGGAAAAAAACAACACAAAGGCCCAGAGAAGAGAGATTCATATTCTTGCTCGCACATACTGTCTCTCGTGTAATATACCAGGTGATTGCAATGTAAAAGATCAATATTTCAATTTCAGACTGCATTTTTATTCTCGGAGATTAGAGAACAATCAAATTCTCGATTTTCTCCATCTGCCTTAGGAAGAATCTCCCAGTCTTACTGATAGCAAAAAAATGAAAAGGTTTTAGCCTGGGTGCAAGATGTTTGTTTTTGTGAATTATTCATTGAGATGTGTTTGTGCAAGTGAATAGCCATTTGCTCCAATTCCGAAGGGCAAATAATACAGATTGCTGAAACATAACAGAAGAGGAATGTGACATTGAGAAGTGGAAATGCGGACAAAGCCTTCTGCACTGCAGCAGGGTCACTTACTGATAAACAGGCCTCGCGCTGAAGCCTCTTCGTTATTTACATCCGCCTGATGAGCATTGGTAGACTCTATCCACATTCATTCTAATGAAAACGAGAGAAGTTCATGGTTATAAGTTTAGTTTCTGTTGTTTTCTTACTGCTGAGGGCATCCGTACTGCTACAATAAAACAAGTTATTAACTGTTAGATATACGGCTTTTAAATTTATTTTCAAATTTTAATTAAATATACAAATATATTATTTTAATTATATAACTCTCTGTTGTAACAAGTTCAACAGAGAGTTATATAATTAAAATAATATATTTGTATATTTAATTAAAATTTGAAAATAAATTTACTTAAATAAATATTATTTTAATTATATAACTCTCTGTTGTAACAAGCTACCTAAATAAAAAATAAATAAATAAATAAAAAAAATCACACAGGACATCCCAGCGACACCTGCCCACTGGACTATTCTCTTATCAAGCAAGGATTTGTTCTTCTTTCTTGGTGTTACCACCCTCTTGTGGTGAAGACTGGCAAACTACCGTTTAAAACCTTTTTTTTTTTTTTTTTAAATGAGCCCAAGAGTGGTTGTCAGTTTTCTTTTTTTATTTATCAGTCATTTACACCTCACCAAACACTTATCAAAAGCCTCAGCTAATGAGCTGCTGCCAACAAACACAAAACCTGCACGTTCCTCCCATTACAACATTTGCATATACAGTTCAACCTCAGGTCAATGACTTTCTCTCACACACACACACTCCAAACAACACTAATCAGAATAGGCATACAAACACCTGCAGGAGCTCACACACACAGGTTTTGGAAATAGCGACGCCTGATATCAGATAAACAGCTTAAGTAAATGATACAGCTGAAGAAAGTATTAAATTAAAATGTAATCAAACATTCCCTGTAAGTGACATCACATACATAAACACAGCAAATGCAAAAACAAATATGAAAAGATTGAGCAAAAATGGAACACCCTTATTTGGATAACACAAAGAATGAAAAGGTCCCAAGTATTCTCTTAGGGTTTCTCCCGTTATCTGCATTACTGAAATGAGAAATGTGGGAAATTTAGAGACTTGAGATGAGACGCCAGATTCAGACCATTCAAGCTTAATACAAAAAAATTATATTAAAAATACTAAGAAAAACAATTAATTTAGGAGGGAATTGTTTTTTTATGTATTTGTTGCATCACGATCACAAAAGTAAACCTAGAAATATTTTTTATACACAGAAAAAGATAAAATAGATTTTTTTTCTGTATTGGTATTGATATCTATATATATATATATATTTATATATATCTTTTAAAATTTGCTCCACCTAATTACATTAATACTGAAAAAAACTTTCCTTAATTAGAATCTACGAAGGATCTTTAACTATATGAAATCAATGGCAATTAAAAGTAACAGTAGGCATAAGAAAACTTAATTCAATTGATAAACCAATAACCTAAACTAAATTTTAGGGAGAAATACAGTGAGATGAGTCAAGAGTAATTGAAATGAGAACAAGAAGGATTTCCAGAATCCATTCCAACAGCTTGTGAACTTGATTGATTCAAGACACCACAGTCCTCAAAGGCAGATATTTTCCTGAAAAGAAGATTTCAGCTAGTTTACAATGTTACCGGCGTGAGAACGAACACAAGCAAACATCCAAGCTACAGTGTAGTTTGATTGGTCTATCTTCCATTTTTTTAATTTAAAATGGCATTTGATTTTAGCTTGTTCCTGGATGGAGTTAATGTAACAAGTGATCTAGAAGGAGGACCTCAACGTTACCTTCTTCTAATATACAGTTTACAGCTCTTTAAAGATTTTAAGGAGACAAGTTCCAGAAAAAAACAAAACCAAAAAAATAAAAAAAAGAGCAAAGAAATCTATCAGAGTTCAGTTTTATCCTGATTAAGAGGAACCTTCTTCTGGATCTCCTCCTCATCCGAGGTGTATCCTGCTTCTTCAGTTTTCCGCTTGCTGGACTCAGTGTCAGTCAGCTTAGACTTTTTCTTCTTCTTCTTCTTCACCTTCTTCTCCTTTTTCTGCCCATCCTCGCTGTCTTTGCCTTTCTTCTTTTTGCCCTTCTTTTTCTTCTTGTCCTCTGCGATAGCTGCCACGTCTCCCTTTTTCCCAGTCCAGTTCTCTTTAAGACAGTCTGCAGAGAGAACCAGACGTATGTGTTTGCAGAGTCATGATCTTTATACTGATTGTCCTCCCTCTAATTAGCAACATGTGATCAAATCAGAGCTGTTTGTTCAGAAAGTGATGTCTTTTTCTGTCAGAGCTTTATTGGTTGCCATAGCAATGGCATAAGAGCAAGTGCCAAATTAATCTTTTATAACAGGAAGCAGCAAGCTGGTCATAAGAAAGCTTTTGTGTTTACACTCCAAATGGTATTTTTATTGCAGTTTCAATACTTTGAGTTCTTCTTAAATAGTACCACAAAACCAGTAATTAAGGGTCAACTTTAAATGAGTAAATAAGCCTTTTAATGATGTGTATTTTTTTCAGGATATGACAATATTTGGCTAAGATAGCTATTTGAAAATAAATAAATAAATAAATATTGAGGAAAATCGTTGTCAAAGTTGGCCAAATTAAGTTCTTAGCAATGCATATTACTAATCAAAATTTAAGTTTTGATATATTTACAGTAGGACATTTACAAAATATCTTCATTTTCACTTTATGTCCTAATAATTTTTAGCATAAAAGAAAAATCCAAAACTTTGAGCCATGCAATGTGTTGTTGTTGGCTATTGCTACAAATATTTTGCGGTCGAGGGTTAGTTAGTTAGTTAGTTAGATACATACCTATATACCTACCTATCTATAAATAGATAAACAGATTTAGATACAGATATGCTTAGTAAAAGTATCATTCCCTTCAAAAAAATATGTCCCTTGTTTACAATTTCTGCTTCTGTGGCCTTGAGTAGCTTCCTGTAAAGTCTTTCCAGAAACAACAGCTCTTAAAGTTGGTGCCGATAAAGGAGATCAAGAGGTTTAGTCTGCAAGTACTCATAATATTATGTCTAGAGCAGTTCAACTGTTATAAAAGAGGTTGTGATGGATTAAAACAGTTGTTAGTTTCACATTACCAGTGTCTTGTCCTTTCAGCACGTGTTTCTCACACAGGTAAGTGGTGAGATCTTCCTCCTGGCTGCCTTTATACCAGTCTTCAATGACCTCTTCATACTGCTCTACCATCACATCACACTGAGGGAACAAAACACACGTCTCATACTTCCCATCTATCTGTACATATACTGCATTTACATACATTATTTTTTACTTGCACTCCCATTAATGTATGCTAATCAAAGTTATAGCTTGAAAAAGAAATAGAATAAAAGATTTTTTATTTATCTCAAATAGAAATATTTTATTATATTACATATACCTTTACTGTAACTGTTAATCAATGTAAAGCATCCTAGCTGCATCAAATTATAATTTGTTTTTTTAATTAAAATCCTAATGATGCCACACTTTTTAGCAGTAGTTCAAATATAGTTACACTTCAGCAGACTTAACATTTATTGCATTAGTGGCAAATATTTAACCCACTAACAGACTTAAATCTAATATTTTTCAGTCACTTACACACCTGTTTTTTGAGATCTGCCACTTCTGCACTGGTCTCGTTCCACAGTTCATAAGGAATGTCCATAACCACCTTCACACCTTTATTAACCAGGTTATGTAAGGTAGAGAACGTCTCAGACATACCCTGAGCAGAGAAAGACAAATGATCAGGGGTGTATTCCAGAAAGAAGGTTATGTGACATACCCGGGTAAGTTTAAGGGTAAGTTAGTGGATAGCCTCAACTTTCGGTTCCAAAAACGGAGGTAACTTTCTGGGTATGTATGTATCCATAGGAATTACTCTCTGAAGATAACCTCCAGGGTGAGTTTGTATCAGAAGGTTACTGATCATGGCGTGCCCTTTTGATGATTTACGCAGGGAGAGAGTTAGAAGACCGCATATTGATTTATTTTAATTTCCTAATGATTATTTGAAAGAGCGTTCGTTAATTTATTTAACACATCTCTTGAGACCACATTGCAAATGTCACAAACCGTGGGTCTGCACTTAGCACAGAGAAAAAAAAAAACAGCATCAGTTTTTTGCTTCAGGGCATTTTTTGTACAATGTGGGCATGTGCAGTGGCTTTACATGGAATAACTCCCTGGGAGACGCCCTCTTGCCCCCCGAAATTTATGTAGCGATTGATTGATGTTAGACACCGTGAAGGATAGTGTATGCCATTACATTTTGTTTTTTAAAGATTAATTTAAATATGTGATGTGAAGAAGATATTTAAATAGCAAATTTATAGTATTGAAATGTCTTGCCGTTTATCGTAAAGGTGTGTCCATCAATGAAATTTCCACTGGCACGGCAATATTAAGTCACTTCCCTTCACATCTTTCTCCATGACGGTAACCATTTGTTTTTATAACAGGGCTGCAAATGAACCAAACCCACCCAAACTTACTTCAACATAAACACACATAACGTTATTTTCTTTATTTTTTTAGCTGTATTGCTTTTTATTCATTATTATTGGCTACAATTCTTCATACACATGCATTAAAACTTCTAGCTCCTCCTCTGTGAAATATGCCGCTCCCTTTTTTTCACTCTCATTTTCCATTTTGACTCGAGAAATCGGTGATCCATTAAAAATATCTTTATGTACGCGCATTAACTCTGGGTAACCAGTAGGAGGTTGATTAAACTAACTCTTATCGGGTGTTTTGGAACCGACATACTCACGGTATGCGGGTTTGGGGTCAACCAACCCAAAGGTTATGTTTTACCAAATGGTAAGTTAACCAAGCTTTCTGGAATAGACCCCAGATTTCACCAGCTATAATGCAGCATAACACAATTTAATACTGTAATTCAGACAGAATTTGCACACCGTACATTTAATACTAGATTAATTATCAGTTAGAATTTCAAAGCTTATTTTTCACATTACACTTACTATATTAAATTGCCTCTGCAACTTGGGGTACTCATTCACAAAACCAATTCCAAGTCTTACTCACCCATAAACCAAAACATTTAAATGACGAAGTAATTCTGCAAAAACAAATGCGTTAGAAGTAAAGGAAAAGTGGCAGCCCACCTTAGCAAAGCGATTACTTCCATCTCTCTCTTTGTGTAGATTGTACTGCATAATCCTTGAGCAAACATTCTCCACCACCTCTATGAAACGAATATCGCTAAAAAGCAACAGACATTGCTTAATAAATAAAAAAACACATCCAAAAACAGTATGGCATGGTTACTTAACAGCAGCCATTTCCATAGTACAAAAAAAAACACACAATGGAAGTAAACCGTGACACAATATTTACGTTTTGACGAATCCAAGTTTACATTAAGAAAAAAAAGTGACTTACGATTTGACATATTTGATTGGCGGTGCACCTTTATCATCCAGGAAGCGGTAGTTGGTTTCAATCACTTCTTTTGTTTTACCAGTCTCTTCAAATGCAGACTTCATTTCAATACTGAGAAATTTGCACACTATAGAAACATACAGAACATATTCAGCACCAGAAGAGGAACCGAAAGCAGTGTGTCTCAAATCCTAGTGTGCTGCCTACATAGACAGCATTGTTTGTCATTAAAGACCCACTCAACGTTCTAAACATGCAGCCAGGTAGGTATCACACTAGGTTTTGCAACACATCCAGTGAGGTCCGTTGAAAAGAGGAAATCTGCTGCTCTTGATTTCTCCCCAGCACATCAATGCAAGATTTTGAATGGAATACATATTAGATTTAATGACTAAAATAGAAATAATTGCCAAAATTAAACATATATTGCCTTAAACCTGTTGTGAAACAACAACAAAAAAATTTATATTGATACATATGGCCATTTATATGATAACATATATCTCACACTTATTATATTGTGTTAAATGTGTGCCAGCGACTGCATTAAATAGGTATGATAAGTATGGAAATGCACAAACGATTATGGTGTATTTAAAGCAAAATATCGACTCATTATGAAATTAGGACAGTCTACCTTCACATTTATTTGGCAGATGCACCCACTCGTCGTCTCCGCTTTTGTTAGCAGCTGCGGCACTTACGAGAAACAACACGACGCCGATTAAAACATTCATTTTTGCTAGTAGGGAATATTTACAATGTGCAATATTAAAACACCGAGCATGCTTATTTATCTAGCCTCTACGTATTTCTTCTGAAGCCTCCACTTCCGCTGTGGCAGGTTGACGCAGAGGCTGCGGGGAGTAGACCAATCACAAACGCCGAAGTGGCACGACAGAGCCAATGAAAAACGTGGGCGGGATCCAAGGCATCATGCACTAGAGATGTTTATGGAAGAACGGCTTGTATTTTTGACAGTGCATGCTCTTAATTCAATTCTAAAAAGAAAAAGTACGTCTAATATTGTAGAACAATAAGCGTATTCTTATTAAGCGGTTCTAGAATATGGTTTCGTTATGAAATTTGGTCAATAAAATAATAATAATGTATAATATATAATATAATATACCAAAGAAACAGTTTTAAATAGAAGATTTTGTGTAATGTATGACGCAACCACCAGAGGGCGTTATACTCCACATAATTAGATTCAGCACTTGAGAATTGCACTCATAAATTAGCATGTCATGTTTACCAATTACTACAGTGGCAGTGTTGGCTAATCTTGGCCTACTAAATACCCTCAGGAATATTTTTCTCTGTCATTCAGAAATTTCCCACTGGTTTGCAGAGGCGTTTTTAACAAATGCATACATACATATTACAATTACACACACACACACATATATATATATATATAAAGACTGAAAGACTTTTGTTTTGCCCCCATTTTTCGTGAACGGAACTCAAAGTTCTAAGACTTTATCTTTGTAAAGCCTATTTCACTTAAACGTTGCTCACAAATCTGTCTAAATCTGCGGTAGTGAGCACTTTGTTGAGATAATCCATCCACCTCACAGATGTGGCAAATCAAGATGCTTATTAGACAGCATGATAAATGGCTGGCCACATCTCACAGCACCACAGATGTTGCAAGTTTTAAGGGAGCGTGCAATTGACATGCTGACTGCAGCAGAAATGTCCACCAGAGCTGTTGCTCATGAATTGAATGTTCATTTCTCTACCATAAGGCATCTCCAAAGGTGTTTCAGAGAATTTGGCAGTACATCCAACTGGCCTCACAAACCACGTGTAACCACACCAGCCCAGGACCCCCACATCCAGCATCTTCATCTCCAAGATCTGAGACCAGCCACCCGGACAGCTGCTGCAACAATCGGTTTGCATATCCAAAGAATTTCTGTACAAAGTGTCAGAAACCTTTCTCGGGGAAGCTTATCTGCATGCTCGTGGTCTCGACCTGACTGCAGCTTGTTATTATAATCGACTTGAGTGGACAAATGCTCACATTCGATGGTGTCTGGCACTTTGGAAAAGTTCTCTTCATGAATGAATACCGGTTTTCACTGTACATAGAGGGCAGGTGGCAGACAGCATGTATGGCGTTGTGTGTGTCAGCGGTTTGATGACAACGTTGTGGATCGAGTGGCCATGGTGGGGTTATGGTATGGGCAGGCGTATGTTATGGACAACAAACACAAGTGCATTTTATTGATGGCATTTTAAATGCAAGGAGATACAGTGACTAGCTCCTGAGGCCCATTGTTGTGCGATTCATCCACAACCATCACCTCATGTTGCAGCATGATAATGCATGGCCCCATCATGCTGTCTAATCAGCATTTTGATATGCCACACCTGTGAGGTGGATTGATTATCTCGGCAAAGGAAAAGTGCTCACTAACACAGATTTAGACAGATTCGTGAACAATATTTGAGAGAAATAAGCCTTTTGTGTACATAAAAAAAGTATTAGATCTTTGGAAAAATGGGGACAAAAACAAGTGTTGTGTTTATAATTTTGTTCCGTGAATAACCATTGTGTATATGAAAGCACATTTCCATTCTAATCTTCACCAAATATTCATTTTAATAAGAAATGTCATTGAAATGCAGTGCACAAGTCACCGCATTTATCTGAATTTACACAAACAAATTTATAGGCTGCTCCTGTTATCAACAGCATTATTTCCAACGATAGAGGAAGGAAATTGGATGCGTTCTTTGGACAGCATGCTGAAGTTTAACCTGTCAACTATTAGCCAACACTTCCAAGGGCACAAGAAAATAGTTTTTGCAGGCAACATGACCTGCATTTGCTTAGAAATGGCAAAATAGTCTAAAACACTGTTATAGTTTGCGGTTAAGTAATTAACGATTCAATATGAATTAATTATTCCCAACCCAGGTAAAGTCTGCCCATTTTTACAGTGGATACAGTACAATCCTTCAACAATCACACATATATATTTACCATAGTACATAAAACACTGGACTATGCAATACATCACAGTGTCAATTTGACAAAACGATTGTACAATAGTGCTGGCATTACAAATGTCCTCCATGATAACATTGTGTAGTATTTTAAGGTACATTTTTGCTACTGCCAAAAATCTGGGCCTTTCTTACTTTACTGTACAATCCTACAGTAGATCAGAGCACATATCTACATTTATATCTTGTTTGGAAATGGCAAGAAATCAAAGACAACACTAGGATTATTCAGCTTTATTGAATCTGCATATTCGGCATTCCCTTGAGTTCAGTTTCTGGCTGTCAGAACTACTTTTTATCTTCATCGTATGTTCACACATTTCCAAGGAAAAGTAGAAAGTGGTAAGAATCATACAAGAGGAGCATGTATTTCATTCAAGTGTTTACATAAGCATTTACAGTGCCTTGCCAAAAGTAATCAGGCCTTGACCAATTCTGTTACTGGATTACACAGTCCCACATTGTAATTGTGTGATTTTAATGCCTTTGTGAGGTTTCGTTTGAAAGCATTCAAACAAATCTACTAAAATGTGACACTGTTTTGTTATATTCAGCCCCTGCAGTTTAATTGTTTGAATGCAAGTCAAACAAATCTACTAAAATGTGACACTGATTGTGTGATTTTAATGCCTTTGTGAGGTTTCGTTTGAAAGCATTCAAACAAATCTACTAAAATGTTACACTGTTTTGTTATATTCAGCCCCTGCAGTTTAATAGTTTGAATGCAAGTATCGCCAATGTAATATTTATAGTAAAAAAAGCAGAGTTGGTCAAAAGGCAGAATATTTTTGCATGGCGCTGCACATGGTTTGTCAGCATTCATCGCAGAGCAGGGGGATGTCTTATTCGATGCATGTCTCTGGACATCTCCCCTATACCTGATTATTATAATATCCTAATTAATATTCACATACAGTAAAAAGTAAGCAGTCAAAGAAGAAAAAAAAAACAGCTCCAAAAACGTTATAATAGTATAATGTATAAATAATGTCTGTCTAGACTAAAACAGTCTTGAAATTAAATAATTTGTACATGCTATTCAAAATACAAAAATAAGATTTCAGTCATGTTAGATTCTAGCATAACTTCAGCCCTCCGGGTGCATAACACAAGTAATATCACACTATGATGTGCACGTATCATAGCACTAAAGTGAAAAACCTTCACCGCATGAGTGCCAACGGCTCACTGATCAGTTACTGAGGGGGAAAAAAAACATCAATCCTGTTCCACCAAGAGCATGATGTTCTAAAACATACACCTCAGGTCCATATCAGATGCATTTCTCGCTCAAGTACACTTTCCAATGAGAACTTTCTATAAAAAAGAAATACATGAACTGACAATGCGTCTGGTCACATTGGAGATATAACATTGAATGGTATGAATTGGTTAACTGCTGTGGTTTAGGGTTAAAGTCCATTTGAAACAGCATTCACAAACTATTTTTCTAATGTAATGTGATGTTTTTTAATAAAATAGGATTTTCACTGCAAAATAAATAAATAGATAAAAAGTTGGATGGGTTGGATCCAAAAGTAACACTGCAATTGCTATTCACTAGTTCCCACTTCCTCTGCGATTAGTAATATAAATGCTTGCTTGGCGGACTGTCCGGGGAACAGGCAGGGAGCCCTAGGAGATTTACCCCTAGGAGGCGAGGGTTAAATGGTGCTTGGAGCCCAGCCCGGTCCCCGCGTGCCCCCCGGGAGGAAGTGGTGGTTGTTGAAAGCAACGAGAAGACAATAAGTCGCTATAACCGGGCAATTTTTAAAAGGTAGCTGAATGGTGGCAGAGTTCCGAATAGAGAAAACCAGAGGAGAATGTGGTAAGTTTTGGCTTTCTCCTCTGGTCTGGCCCTTGCTCTGGTGGCGGTAAGGGGAAGGTGGTGTAAGTCAAAAACAGAAGATACCAGAGAGAGGAAGTGAGTGGTATTTAAAGCGGAGAGAAGGAGTTCTGCTAGGGTAATTGATTATAGATAGATTGGCAGCAGCTGGTGATCTTTCGTACGTGTTCCTCCTGAAATGCGTTATAAAATGCCATTTATTGTAGTTAAATCAACTTTAGAATTCAATATGAAAATGTAAAATGGATAATTAATATACATATTTTTTGATGAAGACAATCATTTTTATCTTTGGAATCATGCACAGTGATATCTGGAATATGTATTGCGAAATTAAATAGTCAATTCTGATCATTCCAAACCTGACTTATTGTCTTCTGAAGAACGTTTTGAGAAAATTGTCTATTTGCAAGAAAACGGGCTATTTTGAAATTTCTGGGGTGTGGAAATACATTGGTGAATGGAAAGTACAACTAATATAATTTTTTAATTTCCACAACAATAAAAGCAAAATCTATAGTAGCGTTTCTATCACTTTCCAACAGGTAAAACAACGTAACGCAAAATTGATCATGTGGGTCTGAATAAAAAATAGGTCTTTTTTTCTGATGTATTAGAAACTGTGAAAAACACAGTGGTATTATATAGTTTTATGTATTTCAATGTTGTAATGTAAAATGAACCAGAAAATGTATATTATTTTAAAATCTAAATATAAAGATTTTCTTAAAAACTAGATTTATTATAAACTAGAGTTCTAGAAACTAAATTTGGTTAGTTTCTTTTAAAATAAAATCGAAGTAAATGGCAGCCAAAAGTAGTTTTGACTTTAAAATATATTCTTTTGTGTACCGCAGAAGAAAAAAAAAATCACACAGGTTTGGAATTTGGAAGTGAACTTGATTAGTGGATATCAGAATTTTCATTGTGGTGACAACAATGTGATGTAATGAAGATATATAAATATAACCTGGCCTGCATGTCTCTGATGATGGCACTTTTCTGTCCCTTCTGAATCTCTGTCATCCACTCAGAAATTACAAATATTGCAGCAGCAAAAGAACAAAAGAACGAACAGAAGAATCGCTTGTGGTTAAGGTAATAGTTATTGATATCATCACTGATTATTGTTATTATCAAAGTGCTGTACAGTACATACTAGCAATACTATAGCTGCGTGGTCACCGAATCGTCCTGTTCCGTTAGCCAGCGGGAGGAGGCTGGCGTTTGTCCGCCACAGGGCCCGACCAATCCCTGGAACACATCCTCATTTGAGTCTAGGAGGCGAGAGCTGGAGGCGGAGAAACTGGAAGCACAGTGCAGGGAAGAGGGAGGGGACAGAGGTCCTAATGTCAGTAAAACATCCCTTCCGTTAGCTCTCTGTCCATTGGTTGTCATGCCACTGTCACCCTCATTTAAAGCACCCATGTCCACCTGATTAAGGTTGGTCTCGCTTCGGGTGACGGGTCCGGCGCCCCTGGTGAAACCCAAGTCCTGCCAAGCCCCCGGCGGGTGAAGCAATCCATCTGAGATAGTGTAGGTTGCAGCGGTGACACCTGCCGGCTGCGGAAGGTGGCTGCCCATGCGTGAGAACAGCAGGCCGAGCCGTCTGAAGGAGTTCTTCTTGGAACTAGAGAAGCGGGAAAAGCGCCTCCAAGTTCGTGAAAGTGCAGGTCTTGAAGGAGCCACTGAGGACAGGGAAGAGGAGGGCGAGGGGTTCTTCCTCAGTCCGTTGATCTTTGGTTTACCCTCCCTGTATGCAGATGATTCCGCCACCGTCGTCGTAGCGACCTCCATTCCGGAGATGGAGCAAAAGAGGGCAGAGACTCCGTACGACGGATCTGAAGGTGTAATGGTTTTGAAAGACACACCTTTGGCCCCGATGCTGCTCTCGTCGCTGTGGTGGCAGGCCTCGCCATCGTCGCTGACCTCGTCCCGAAGCGTGGCCTCGCTGCTGGAGGAATAGTTCCTCCGGGGGGGCTTTCGGTTGCCAAGAAGGTCCAGAACTTCGTAGCGGAAACTGGAAATGTCCTGTTTCAACTCCTAAGGAAGAGCATTATTATAGTATTACGTAATGCATTTTGAAATTTTTTTCCATACTACGTATTTTTAAAGTTATAAACAGTATTTGATGGACTGTTATATAGGCACGGTAATTTGGGTTGCTGCTGCAAAACTGGGCCTAAGAGAGGTAGTGCCCTCCAGATTTTCCTGTGCCCCTCAGTCATTCCCAGGATACTTAATGTTTGTGATAGTTTTGAGATTAATCACATATTAAAAGCACCAGGAATTTAGGGCAGATGTATTTGTTTTATCCCTACAGTTCCCCTTCACTTAAAGAAGTTTATGTGAAGTCTTAATACCGTAATTTTAGATTCTGACTTGTAAAAAGCATTTACATCCTCATCCTCTTTTTATGAGCCATATTCCAAAGCTTTTTCACTTCTTAAGATGGCCACCAACAATCACATGCACTGCTCTTTAAGTGCCAATGTAGTTAAGTGCGCTTAATCCACAGTATATTAACAATATATTAAATATGCACATCATAACATTTTAGTTAGGCAATAGTTTTAGTTATGTTAATGGGTTTTGATAGTTTTTCAGTAAGTAACTTCAGTAAGCAATTACATGTCAACTAGCAGTCATTAGAGTATTAGTAGGCTTCTGCTTACTATCTTCTAACACTTTATATATTGAAGCTTTTATATATTATATAAAATATATAATCCATTTATATATTATTTATTTTGATAGGTCCACAAAATACAACTTACTGACTATCAGAAACTTTGCAAGTATATGTTAACTTATTTTACTAACCCTAAACCTACCCTAATAATGTACTCTGACAGTTAGTAGACGTTTAGTTGCAAATTAATAAGAATCAGTTAAATCCAAATAAAGTAACCAAATAATTTAATAAGACTGATTTTGTAATCTGATTTTGTAATATTACAGAATTCAGTCTCAAGCACTGTAAAAAAAGCTGTAAAAATAAGTGAACGATGAATAAATCTCTTATTTGCATCATGTGTACATCTGCTCTGGTTGTTACAGATGAGAGAATTCACCAAAAGTGCAGAATTCAGTCAGTGTGCATGATGACTCTGGCGTATCAGTGATGTTTATATTTAAAATACCCTTAAATAACAGAAATATAAAAAGAATTTAATCTAAAATTACAAAGCACAAATATATATTTGTTCTCATGTCTTCATGTTCTCATTTTTTAATGTGTTTGTTCATTCACATTATATAAGTGTTTGGGCTGTTTAATATTAAGATTTGTCTAAATTTCAGATGAAATACGCTTCTGCGGCTATGTACTGTTACTAGAAATTAAATTCTAAACCACTGAGATTTCACTGTGAGTGGAGAAAGTGGTCTGTAGTGGACAGTCATTACTGATGTTGCTTTATGTCTTCACTGTGTCTTGTGTAATAATGTAAATATTCTGTAAAATGTGAAATTTATAATAAATAAACGGCAGTTGTGGATGTCGGAACTTACCCATGAAAAATACAGTAGCAACATTTCAGGCTACATGAATTAAAGTCAAATTTATTGGGAAAAACAAAATCATTATATGATGTAATACTAGCTGAAAACATTGAAAGCCACATGAAAGTTCACCTTTTCCAAAAGCTGAGGTAAATATTAAAATATAGAGTGTACACTTATACACACAAATACAAAACACCATCACACTAACATAAAATAAGAAAATAAACATTCAACAACATAAGATGTTAAAAACACATAAAAAATGTATGCACTTTAAAAAAACGAATGTTCATAAGTGATAAAAAAGTGATAAGTGATAAACTCCAGATTTTCTGTCAGCACTGGGACATTGGAAGAATGATTACTTGTGTCAGTGTGCTTGTTCATAAGCCTGCATTTCCTGATATTTCTGTGAGATAAATACAGAGCAGTCAGTTTCAGAAGCACCTTAAAATTCTCCTCCGTCAGCCCTTCGCTTGTCTTGGCACTGCGGATCATGGACGCCACATACCTCTTCACTAGACTACGGATGACCTCCTGAGGGTTGAAGGAGAAGAAGAGAAAGCAAGCAATCAGATAGAACTCCCTAATCTTGTTAATCTGGAAGTGTACCGCTGGATCTTTGGTGTGACGGTGCAAGGGAAAAGAGAGGCAGGAAAACAAAGCCAGAGGCGAAGCGATGTAATGCAATTACATGCACATTGTTTGTATTCTCGCATGTGTGTAATTGCAGAGCTTTATCTGCTGGCATACCTGATAATGCTGATTCTGTATCAGCCTGTCAGCATGCTTTTCCTAAAAGGAAAAACAAATATTCACACTTTAATTATGCAGGGTAATTGAGCTCATTAACTAATCAAATACATTCCACTTTTATTTATTTGTTTATTATATATGTATATATATATATATATTTGTTTTATTTCTCTTTTAGATAATTATATAAATATATTTAAATCCAGGGTCATTCACAAGATATCATCTGTGGGCTATGAGTCTCCATTATTACAACTGACACTATAACAGGGCATTAAAGTTTTAGTTTAAATCAATTACAATATAATGCATTTTTTTATTAATTTTGTATAATTTAGTGTACAGTAGAATAAAGTCTTAATTAATCATATTAATTATTTTCATCACCCAATATCAATGTTCCCACTCATCATGATCAGCATTCAAATGACAGAATAATAAATTGTTTTTGAGCTCCAGTAATGAAAAAAGTCGGTAAAGTTTTTTATATTTTCTTTTTTCAAATTTTACATTTATATTTGTCTCAAGAATAATAATTAGTAAGCATATTATTTTTGCATAAGAGAGATACAAAACTATTGTTCAAAAGAATGTTTGGTTCCTTTTTAAGAAGTCTCTTTCATCTCACAAGACCTGAATTTATTGGATCAAAGATGCAGTAGAATAGTCATTTATTTTCTCAGTGTTGAAAACAGTTATGCTGCTTAAATTTTTTTTCAAAATATATATATTATTTTTTTGTTTTTTACGATTCTTTAATGAATGGAAAGTTCAATAGAATAATAAGTATTTGAAACAGAAATATTACTTACTGACCCAAATATTTGAACGGTATACGGTGTATAAACTGAGCTGATGATGTTGAAAAAATTGGCCACATAACTAAGACATACAGTATGTTGTATCCACTGAACCTTTTGAAGGACATTTAGACAGATGCAAATTGCTCTAAAAATCTCTGACAATAACTAATTTCATGGAAATTAAGAAGCAATTTGGAACAATCAACCCTTTCTTATGACATCCAAAACAGAGAATCAATCAAAATATCAAATCCAATCTCAATGCAAATTGTCATGTGCAGCTGGCTATATACTCCCCGCTTTTGCACTCTATGGAGATGCTTTCTTACTGGAATGCTGATATTTGTACACTCCGAAAACAAGATGATGAGCACTTCCACATGCAGATGAAAGGAATCTGATTTTGCAGTATAAGCTGAGAGATTCTTAGTATTCTTATCAGATATTGCAGGAAAGCTGCTCTGCTCTTAGCTCTACATGTAGGCAGCTTTATATAATGATCAAGGTTTGATCCCAGCTCAGCAATACCCGCAAACATGTGGGAGAGAGTTTTGAGTGAGTGTGCTTCTGCTGTGTGTGTGTGTGTGCATGTGTGTTTGACAGTGTGAGAAGACAGAGAGAGTGAGAGAGAGTGCATAAGCATCTGTATTGATGCAGGCCAATAAAGGCCTTGCAGAGAGATGGATCTGTAATAAAAGTGCGTCAGGTGGAACAAGAGAGCATATATTCGAAACAAAGATGACGAGAGTCCCAGGAGTTTCAAGGGGATTTGCATGGCAACACAGAAGGTTAAACTCCAGACAGACTCGGGCCATGTTACACCTCATTACATCATCAAAGAAACAGAAACTTGTTGAATAAAAAAAAAAGCAATCAATTTATAAGAAACTCCACTTCACTGATTCAATTCAAATGAAATTTGCTACCACTCAGGCCACTCTGAATGAAGCCAGTAGCTGAAGTTTGTGTGGGGAGGGGGGCTGACAAGCTGGTTGTGACATAAATATGGCAAAGACCTGTCTCATGAATATTAATTAGGCCATACTGACGTTGCTAGGTAACCTTCCTGGTTATCTAACACATAATTAATATTCATGCACCAAGCCTTTGCCATAGTAGGACTGATAACAGAGCTAAACCTGCTACACTACAACTAAAGCTATTCTGAACAGCATGTCATGAGTCATTTTAAAATAATTGCATGACTTTTTCTTGGCCTCATTTCGGAGACACAGAATAATTGAACTTTTAATCAATTTATAATTAAAAGTTCTCCTCTTAGCTCTACATGTAGGCTTTACATGCTACATGTAGCATGAAAGTTCACAATTCATGCTGTGAAAATGGAAAGGAATTTTAAAGAAACTACTGAACACAAGTAACGGTGATCAATTATTAGTAAAGATTTAGACTATATCATTCAAACGTTTTGGGGTCAGTAAGATAAAACATTTTATTTGGCAAGAATGCATAAAATTGATATGTAATGTAAGACAATAATATTTCTAATTGCTGGTATAATAAATGCTTAAAATATAAAACAATAAATGCAGCCTTGTTGAGAAGAAGAGGAAAAAAACTAACCTCAATCTTTTTAACAGTAATGCATGCTTTCCCTTACATGCCAAACTTAACCTGTAATCTTGATCGACCCAATGAGTGTATATGTACATAATATGTTTGAATTATATGATTTTGCACATCTGTTTCTGTAGATCAAGGTCTGTATTAGATCTCAGAATTATCAAAAATGTAATAGCAACCAATTAACACTAAATACTATATATATAAATACTATATATATATATATACTAATATATAAATTTAATGTACAAAATGATGTAAACACTTTCTCACTGAGACTGACGTGTTGGTTTTTTAAGCAGCTGCCTTTGTTAAGGTCAAAAGTTTTTATATGTATTTCTCTTACCCAGTGATACCTGAAAGTAATGCATGATGATACCAGTCTAAATACAATTACTACATCCCACTATGAGTCAAAAACCAATAGTTCAAAAGCAATAAAAATGTAAATGAGCTGTTCTAGCATTCAGTGTGCTGATATATGTGTGTGGCTGTGCTGTTAGTCATTGTAATGGGTAATCAGTTACACAATGAGCCAGCCGCATTGTGCTTAAAGTGTAATTTAAACCAGAACCACTTGATCAGATTCAGATGAAATCAAAGTGTGAATGTTCAGATGGATTCAGGTTGTTTTCTTTACCGTAAACTCCTTCAGATTTTCATGTTTATGGGGGTCTTCTTTAGGTGGGGCAGCCTCTGACCCGCAGAGCCGCCCGTGTACCCATCGACAGAGGTACCAGAATGACTTAGGACTGGGGATGATGTTGAACGGTGGGGGAAGTGTCCCGCCCTCATCGAAATAACTCATCCACAGCTTGGTTCGAGCAAACTTCCACTCTATGTCAGCATGGTCCTAAAGCACAGTGACAAACAACTAATTAACAATATGAACTGAATGACGATAATAAATGAAGTATAAAATCGTAAACCAATTGTATCCAGAATGCATAAAATGTTTTATTTATATTATACAAACTTTGGGTAAAACTTTTTTTTGTTTAAGGTGTCATTGTTACATTTACTTAAAATAACAATTAATGCATAATTACATGCAGGTAACCCTAAGCCAAATGCTAATCCTAACCCTAACCATATAGTAAGCACATGTAGTTAATTAATATAATTTAGTACTGTAAATGTATAATTACACTGTAACAAGCACACATTAAAATAAAGTTGTTGTTGTTGAGAAATCACCATATTAGAATGACTTCTGAAGGATTAGGTGAAACGGAAAACTGGAGTAATCCTGCTTCATCACAGGAAAAAAACAACATTTGAATGTTGTAACATTTCCCAATAATACTCTTTTTACTGCATTTTTGATCAAATAGTGAAACCTTGATCACCATGAGACTTCGTACTAACCTCAAACTTTTCAATCAAAATTTTACTAATATCAAACTTAAAATTATACAAAAACATCTTTAAAAATGAAAAAGTCTAGAATTTCTATTTATCAGGTGCTATATTGACACATTTAAATGTGTCCTATGGGAACCTGCTTGCAAGTTGTTGGCAAATCATCTGAGTATACACTAAGCATATTTCTGGATTTCTGAATTATTGTGGTCAGTACTCACTGCGATGAGCTGGTAGGAGTTGTTCATCATAGCAATGAGCATGTTGAGGAGAACCACCAAGGAGATGACATTGTAGGTGCCGAACATAGTGGCTCCAACAAACTCTGTAAACTCATGCCGAGCTTTCACGTTTGTTACATATAGATTCAGGAGGCCAAATATCGACCAGAACAGTGACTGAAGTGTTTCAAATAACCTGAAAGACATATAGATGGAGATGCAAAAGGCAAGAAAAAGAGACAGAGAGAGAAAACACAAGAATCAGAATATTGTGCAACAACATCAGAGATGCATTTAGGATGGGCCAGAGAAGGTTACAAAGCTCCACGGATAAACATTAAACATTAACATTAAGATTCATTAGTAAATAATGGAAAATGCATCAAGTAATTAATGTACATCCTGTATATATACATGCATAAATATCAGTGTTTAAATCCATTTAGTATTTTAGGTTTATTAAGTTGCATTTCTTTCAGGAACATAAATTAGGCCTACATATATTTTGTACATTGTTATATTGCAGTTCCATTTAGAAACTTTGAAATCATCTTTGTACTGGCAGTCTGAAAATCTATTTAAAATTTAATGAATCTCACCAACTGATGTACAACATGTACAAACATGCACAAACAATGGGATACCAGGCTGTCACAGCTTTGTAAATAAGATGCTACAGTATTGCAATGTACAGCATAAGAAATTTCAGAAGTCAATGTCTGGCTGCCTCTAAGAGTCGAAGTTTGTGCATCTACGAGCTCCCTTAGGGTGAAAGGAATTGTGATTTCTTTTCTTTCTTTCTTTTGTCGCATTAAATATTCAACATCGTCAGCTTTCATCAAAGTCTTGGCACAGATAAATACAATGTGGTTTCCTGAAAATAGAAAAAGCGGAGTTCCAGCAGCACTGAAAGGACATGGCACTGTGGATCACCCATAGAAGCAGGTATTAGACTGAGTTTGACAGAGTTTGATGGGAGAAACTTCAGTGCCACACACACACACAAAAGAAACATACAGCAAGACTACTGAGAGAATGCTGACAATGAAAAGTGCTGTGTCTAGGAATCCAGTGTGCTGGGTGAAAAAGTTATTTTATTGTGTGTTTGTAGCAGACTTGTAATGTCTCACTGCCTTTAATTCCCAAAAGAGCGTGCAGTGGCAGCCTTGACTCACTTTGTGCCCTAGGCAAGATAAACACAACAGAAAACCCCCCACAACAACAACAATATAACAATAAGGATTGGGAGAGTCAAGCGGATCCATATGCAGGCTGTTATTAACCTCAAGGTCAAGACAGACAGGGACGTAATAACGGCAAACAGGTGCAAAACATAAGAATAATACAATACATAAGAGTAAAACAATAAGCTGAGAAAGGGCCGGGCGATCAGCGAACAGTATCCAGGAAGGGCAGAAACAAAGGCTATGATCCAAGGGAGGTGGCAACGGTAAATCCACACCGACCACAGAAAATACAGCAAAGGCTTACAAGGGGTAGAACCACAATGATGAGCGACAAGACAAACACAGGTGGGTCTTTAAATACACTAGATAACGAGACAAGGGGGCGGAGGAACTAATGGGCAGCCATGGCAACAAACAAGGTGGGAGGAAACAAAGGTTCATAATACGAGTCCTGAACAGTGAACAGAGAGACAGACAAACAATGAACATAGCCATGGGCTGGAGTGCCCTCTGGAGGCTTCCGAGGGCAACTCCAGTGAAGCTTGTGACAAACAACAACATATGTAGTATAGTATGTAGTATATACCAACACAGTCTCACGAGCAATTCTACATATTCGTACATAATCGTACATATTCATACAAGGTGCCAAATTTGTTCCAATTTGTACTAATTCGTACAACCTCACATTTGTCTAAAACCACGTGATGGGTAGGTTTAGGAACGGGGTTAATTATAAAAAATATATATGTACAGCATGTATTGTGGCGGGAATCCCGATGGACTATGAGCGTTGCCCTGGCAACCAACAACACACATCTGGATTCACGCTATGACCGATTGGCTCCTCACTTCCTGGATCCTTTCACTGGGGTAAAAGCACTCCCTTGCACCTGGCCCTGTCACTGGAACTGCACTGAGAGAAGAGGATTCACGATCGCACCGAGCACCGAAGACGCCATCACCAGCACGACTGTTTGTTTACCTGTCACTTCCTTAATAAATATCACCCTCCGGGGCTCACTCAAAATCTTGCTCTAACGTGTAGTTCCTCTCCAGGCCACAGTGATGGAGAATGCGATCAGGCCTGAGGACACCTTAGAGCAAGACCCAGCGATGGAGGACCTTGTGAAACAGCTCACAGAGGTTAGCTTCCGCCAGCAGCACTGTTTTGAGCAGGCTCGTCGAGAGGTTTAATCAGACCCTCAAGCAAATGCAGTTCCGGGACATCTTCTCTGACGTCCCTGGCCAGACTAACGTCCTGTCCCACGACATCTGCACTCCTTCCGGCGTCATCGTCCGGCAACGGCCCTAACGAGACCCTGAGGCCCGCTGGCAGGCTACAGAGGAGGAAATCAAAAAAATGCTCAAGCTGGGGGTAATAGAACCATCCCATGGTCCAGCCCGATTGTCCTGGTCCTCAAACAGGATGGCACCCTCCTCTTCTGTAATGACTACTGGCGCCTGAACGGAGTATCTGACTTCAACAGCTATCCCATGCCCAGAGTGGATGAACTCCTGGAGCGCTTGGAGAGGGCCCGGTACATCACAACACTCAAACCTTCCCAAGGGCTACTGGCAAGTCCCACTCATGGAAGAAGTGAAGCTCAAAACAGCCTTCTCCACGCCCTCTGGACACTGGCAGTACCGGACCCTTCCCTTTGGGCTACACGGTGCTCCAGCAACCCTCCAGAGGCTGATGGACGTGGTGCACCAACCTCACCAAAACTTATCTGCTGTCTCTATTCCTTGCTTCCACAGACACGCCGTGACCGATTGGCTCCTCACTTCCTGGATCTTTCAGTGGGGTAAAAGCACTCCCTTGCACCTACCCCACATTGGCCCTGTCACTGGAACTGCACTGAGAGAAGAGGATTCACGATCGCACCGAGCACCGAAGACGCCATCACCAGCAC
>JAUMHI010000033.1:12603567-12616202 GCA_032359435.1 Enteromius unitaeniatus | reverse complement strand
CTCCAGTATTTTGAATTTGGACTGCAATACCTAGTTCAACCACTCGGTGTCAATCCTACATACAGTACCTTTAAGTATCAAATGTATATTTGTAGCAATAGCCAACAATACATTTTATGTGTCACTATCTTTATCTATCTATCTATAAAAATATATGCTTGATATGTTTTTGATTACCACTATGCTTGGTTTATTTAAATACATGTGGCAAAAATGTGACAAGACAAGAGGCCCCTTGTTTTGAATAGACATGATGTTTCTGAGCAGGGCATCGACATTTCTATGTGCAAGCTGTGAATAGTGGTGTCCATTTTGAACACATGGGCTGGATTTAGAAGACTGCATCCATGTTATATTTTTGGCATATTCAGTGTCACTGATACAAAAAACAAATGAAAAAAAAAAAAGTGTGGCCTGCACCTTAAGCACAAGACTGCCATGACAGACCTGCCGTGGCGGAGCCCTAATGGAGGCACACAGGTTTGCCTCAAGCACCTCACTGACTTGTCAGAGATAGTGACATAACAACTGGCAGCCCACTAGAGCCAGCATCCCTCCACATCCTGAGCCGTTTTAGCCGACATTTGGCATTTGAAGCTTTCGAATTGAAAGGCCAAAATAATACAGAGAAGACATGAATATGCTTTGAGTGTACTGGTGTGTGTAAGATCTGTCTTCAGAAATCTATTTTGCCCCTATGCACTGAACAAAAAATTCTGAAGCAGATTTTTTCCAGTACAAATATCCAAGCATGCATAGGGCAAGGTACTTCATAAGCAGAAATGAACTGTAAAATATAATTCTTATATATTTGAGAACACTTGTTTTCTAAGAATATATTTTGAATCAAGTTTATTTTTCTTACTGTACACTCAAAGGAAGGTCAAAGCACTGATCAAAAATAAATGGAAGCAAATGCAATTGAATATATACAGGTTTGTTGTTCGTTATTCTATTCAAAATAGAATTAACTCTAAAATAAAATAATATTATGATTGTCAAGTATTATTAGAAATATATTTTTTAGCCTAGTTAACATAACCCAAAAATTTGATATTAATTGGAATGCACAAAAAAATTTTGCAAAGCTTTTGCAAATGAACTCTTCATATATATATATATATATATATATATATATATATTTATACAAATCGCACACAAATAAACAAATCACACCCATAACCAAAGTATTTCTTTCTGTTTTCTAGAAATGAAATGGAATTTTTATATTTACATCTTTTTTTCTGTGAGGGTCCCAAACTGCATGGAATGTCAAAGTCTTTAATCTGTGAAGGATAGTCTCTGTGACTGAACCTCAGAAAAACACCACAGGAAGCCTGAAGGAGCTTGTGCTGCTTCAGATGTGATAGGGGTTGAGGGATTTGATATCTCGGTGTGGTAATGCCACACACAGCTCATATGCAGCTGCAGGCAAAAAATGAAATTCTGATGAAAAGCAAGAAAATCCCCAGATGTTTCAACAACATGCTCAGGTTTTTTTATGTTTCAGGTGTTTATATTTCACAGAGCAGCTGCACTTTTCTGAGAGACACAGCTCAGATTTATCGTCTTCTTTCCCAACATTTGCTCTCATAAATATTCATGAGATGATTCTTGAACCTGCATTATTGTGCAGTGTTGGATGATTGTGCGGTTATCGATTTGTCATTGATCGACAAATCACTGGTAAAGCAAGAGGTCTTAATGAATATTCAGAAGCAGCATCAGTGGTGTGGGAAAGGATGGATGTATTTTGTAAACAAACTGCATTGAGAAAGCTTGCTTGAAACTACTTACAATCTAAAATTGTTCAAAAAATCAAGTCAAGGCATCATTTTGACTACATTAAATTACTAAAAACGTACCTTTGTGCACTTTTTAGTGAGACATGAAATACATACCAACAAGTACATACAGTATCACTGTGGTTTCCGAAAGAAATGAACACTAGAGGCAGTAAAACTCTGACTTCCTTTACTCCTTTGAGTTTTGATTAATAAAACGTAATTTTCTCACGCTTACTAGAAGAATATCACTTTATGACCTTAAAACAATATCAAAATGCTGCAATATTTGAAAACTGATTTGTTAGCATCACACATATTCAGCTTCATATTTATGGGTTTTCATAAAAAGTATTTTTATTCAGTAGCTCATGGAGTATGGAGACGTACGGTATTTAAGAGGTGAGGATCTCCAGCTTGAATCCCGTGTAACTACGGTTACATCAACAAATGCATTTTTATATCATTTTTCCATTTGTTAACACTATCGAGTAGGTTTAGGGTTGGATTAGGTGTAGGGCATCTTTCCAACATGATAGAGCAATAACTTTTAGACACAATCCACTGATATTTCAATTCTAAACTGCTGCAATACGTACCTACAGTATATCAGTGTAATAAAAATGTGCCAGTTTTAGCGCCACTCAGTGGCCATTTCTCTTTGAAAATGCAGCAAAAACAATTACGCACAAAAAGTGCATGGAGTTCCAGATTTTATTAAGACCAGGATGTAAAATGTAGTTGGCTACAGTATATAAGCTATATGAGAGTGGTGCAGAATGGATGAAAGCAAGTTAGCACTTCCGATTTTATCACTCCATTGGGTTTTTTGAAGGGGTGTTTGGTTAAAAGCCTGAAACAAGGTTTGTTGTTAACACAAGCTGAAAATATTTCACAGTAACCCTCTATCGTGAGTTTTTTAAAAGCTGCTAACAAGTGGCCAAAGTGAGGTTGCTGAAGACATTAAACATAATACATCGAACAGGCCCACTTTTATAGCCTTGTTGTGTTTATACATTAATTGCATATATGCATATTATTTTATATAAAAATTATATTAAAACTGCTGCACCGTAATCAATAAAGAATCAATGAATCATAGTTTTTAAAATGATTCATTTAAATAAACCATTCAGATGAATTAAAGAACTGAATAAACTGAACAATACAACAAACAGATCAGAGGGTAAGTAAAAAGAAAGCTGCTAAACTTACGTAGAGAAAGCATTGTTCTGTTTCTCGCAGCGGATCCCTTTGCAGTGGTTGGGTTCATCGGCTGCCTCGGTCTCGTAGTAAAAGTATAGCTGATTGAGTCCATTGGCAAAGGCCAAAAGTACTAAACAGTAGATGAAGAGGAACTTGAGAATGTCCAGCAGCATGCGGCCAAGTGAGATCTGCAGCGGGCCCAGGTGAGAGTTGGCCGTGAAGAGGGAGATGAGCCGGAGCGAGCTGAAGATGTTAGCGATGGCAAACAAAGCCTCAGCAATCAGTGTTGGATGCCACATCTCCCATTCCTCCCGTGGACGAGAGCTGTTATACTATAGAGGACATAGATGTCATTATTTAGTTTCATTGTAAGAACTACAGTGGGTATGGAAAGTATTCAGAGCCCCTTAAATTCTTCACTCTTTGTTATATTGCAGCCATTTGCTAAAATCATTTAAGATCATTTTTTCCTCATTAATGTACACACAGCACCCCATATTGACAGAGAAACCCAATGAATTGCTGACATTTTTGCAGATTTACTAAAAAAGAAAATGTTAAATATCACATGGTCCTAAGTACCCTTTGCTGTGACACTCATATCTTTAACTCAGGTGCTGTCCATTTTTTCTGATCATCCTTGAGATGGTTCTACACCTTCATTTGAGTCCAGCTGTGTTTGATTATACTGACGGGACTTGATTAGGAAAGCCACACAACTGTCTATATAAGACCTTACAGCTCACAATGCATGTCAAAGCAAATGAGAATCATGAGGTGAAAGGAACTGCCTGAAGAACTCAGAGACATTAATAGCCTTGGTGAGAGAGGTAAAGAAGAACCCAAAGATCACTACGGCTGAGCTCCAGAGATGCAATCGGGAGATGGGAGAAAGTTGTAGAAAGTCAACCATCACTGCAGCCCTCCACCAGTTAGGGCTATATGGCAGAGTGACCCGACGGAGGCATCTCCTCAGTGCAAGAAACATGAAAGCCTGCATAGAGTTTGCTAAAAAAAAAACTCTGAAGGACTGCAAGATGATGAGAAATTTTCTCTGCTCTGATGAGACCAAGATATTTTTGGCCTTAATTCTAAGCGGTTTGTGTGGAGAAAACCAGGCACTGCTCATCATCTGTCCAATACAGTCCCAACAGTGAAGCATGGTGGTGACAGCATCATGCTGTGGGGGTGCTTTTTAGCTGCAGGGATAGGACGACTGGTTGCAGTCGAGGGAAAGATGAATCCCAAGTACAGGAATATCCTGGAAAACCTTCTCCACAGCGCTCAGGACTTCAGACTGGGCCAAAGACAATGACCCTAAGCACACAGCTAAAATAACAAGGGAGTGGCTTCACAGCAACTCCGTGACTGTTCTTGAGTGGCCCAGCCAGAGCCCTGACTTAAACCCAATTGAGCATCTCTGGAGAGATCTAAAAATGGCCATCCACCAATGTTTACCATCCAACCTGACAGAACTGAAGAGGATCTGCAAGAAAGAATGGCAGAGGATCCCCAAATCCAGGTGTGAAAAACTGTTGCATCTTTCCCAAAAAGGCTCATGGCTGTATTTGATCAAAAGAGTGCTTATATTAAATACTGAACAAAGGGTCTGAATACTTCGGACCATGTGATATTTCAGATTTTCTTTTTTAATAAATCTGCAAAAATGTCAACAATTCTGTGTTTTTCTGTCAATATGGGGTGCTGTGTGTACATTAATGAAGAAAAAAAATTATTGATTTGAGTGATTTTAGCAAATGGCTGCAATATAACATAATATAGAGTGAACAATTTAAGCGGGTCTGAACATTTTCCATACCCACTGTATATGCTGTGCCATTTTAAAGCACCGAATTAAACACTAAAGCCTGTGATTTAAAATGTACTTTACACAAGTATGTAAACACAGTTCTAGTTATGTAAACATAATGCAATAGTAGTTTGAGGATGCATTTATTTGACCAAAACACAGTAAAAACAGTAAGATTGGGAAATATCACTACAATAACAGTTTTCTATTTCAATTTATTTTAAAATATAATTTATTCTTGTGATGTTGAAGCTGAATCATTATTCCAGTCTTCAGTTTCACATGATCCTTCAGAAATCATTCTGATATGCTGATTTACTGTTCAAATAAATATTTCTCACGATTAACAATTCGTTAGCGCTACAGTACATTTTTAATTTTTACACATTAGTGTATGTGGATTGGGACCATGCTTACAGATGGTTAGCCAAGTCTATGCATATTTGTGTAAAGTCCATTTTTAGCCTATTTACATACTTTAACACCCAACATAACCAGGTGCTAAATGCACTGGTATAGTGCTGCATCATGCATATTTAAATTCATTGCCAAGTCATTGTCATTTGTTTCTGGGCAAATAAGCCTCCTTTTTATGCAAATGTGGCTCAATGGATCAGATTCAAATACGTGAATGGATCGGCTTATTTGTCAGCTGCAGTTAATGCTGCGCTACTTAAAAGGGATGTTTGTGTACATTTTCTAGTGATCATGGCAGCAGCAATTCATCAAATGATGATCAAAAGATGGAGAAAAGTGTGACAGCATGATTATATGTGATCATACATCTGAACATACCGAGTCAATTCAAATGCAGTGGTGCAATAAAATTTTAAAGCATTAATTTTGTGGACGTGATCGCACCATTACCTGATTTTCATAATTCCTTGTGTGAATCAGGTGCTGTAACAATACCAACAGCAGACACAAATTACAAAATACTATCAGTACGTTAAAATCACTCTTTTTTGGAACGGTTTGTTAAAGAATAATGGAAAAGTTTAACGCGGAAAAAAACAGCGTGTGGAAGATCTTCCATTAGTTTTTGTTTTGGATATGGCTCGGTCTTTTTCTAGGCAGTTGAGTCAAAGGTCTAACAGATTCTTAAGACATTTCTTGAGCTTTTGCTTTGCGTAACTTCACTTGAGGGTGGAACGAGATGCCTTCTCCCCTCTCCACCATCCCTCAATTCCATGTTTCAGTGGGCAGAGAAATAAGGCTGGCTTTTCAGTGCCAGGCATGGCTGAGCTCTTCTTGCTTTAAATTCTGTTCTCTACTGGGACTAAGACCACAATATTAACTGTAGAAATAAATTCCCTACACACATATAAACACAAATGGTGTAGAAACAAAACTGCTAGTAATTTCACGAACAATTAAAAAGAAACAGCAAGTAACACTGAAAAATTATATAGTAATTAAAAAATATTTTACAGCATATTTCTGCATTTTGGAATTGTTCTATAAAATAATAATACACCTAGACAGAAACATTCACACAAACACTTATAGCTTGTAAATGCAATTCTTGAGAACATGTCCAAACCCAATACAGAACATAAATTATATGGCTTGGACCATTTATCATTTCGCACATGTATGCACACACACACACACACTCGTGTGGGCTGGAACCCCTTCCATGCAGGGTGACTAACACAGCTGCAGATGGTCATGAAGTCTGGAGTGTGTCTGTGTGCATGTGCTCGCGTGCATGCGAGTGTGATTGTGGATGACTGAATCGACAGCAAAACATTTACAGGAGGAGCTCACCTTGACATACGCGACGATCTTTAAAGATATAGTGGCCAAATATAGAGAATTCATGGCAAAATCCATCAGGTTCCACCAGTCATGAACGTACTCATTAAAACCTCCATCCCACATCTCCTTAATCTCGGCCCATATAAAGCCTATGACAAAAAACAACAAACATACAGGACTTACAATGCAGAATATACTGGTTATTGGAAAATATTTTAATTTATTGTAATAGTTGATGGAATTGGATAGAAATGAGATGAAATTACATTTTTAATTCTACAGGCTGATACCGTACATTTAGAATCTGAATCAAAAGTAATTTTATTCTATTGTGCGCAAACACATAAGGAACTATTTAGTTTTTTTCTATTTTTTTAAGCTCTTTGTACATATCCATGCATGCATACATAAATTCATACATACATAGGATGTTAGAAAAAATCATTTAAGTAAGACTAAAAAACAAACAAACAATAAATGAACAAAAATACTGTGATGTGAATATGAAACAGACGATTTAAGCTGCATAAATAAACACTATTTAATTACTGTACACTGTTAAATGTAGTCTTTAGCTAATCTCACAATTCATTTCTATTTTTCATACAGTGCCTAATAGTACATAATGCTGTAATTCCTGATTAATTAATTAATATTGATTATTTTGAATAGATTCAAAAATGGAAATAAATAATGGAAAAAGGTGGAAATAATTCATAAAATAAAACTTAAAACAATGTTTCAGGGTTAAGGCTTAATTAGCTGTAGAACTTTATTACCCGGGTTAAGGGTTAAGTATAAATACCTGACCTGAATATCTTAAGAATAACAATACAGTGTTGACCTGCACACGATTTCTTAATATATTTCATTAACAAAATGTATACAAGCTATATGACCTACATCCTCATGACACATCCAATCATACTCACCCAGCACCCAAGGTAGTATCATCCACTCCACCACAGTGGGCGGAGGGCCCTGTATGTGTAGGTTGGTGCGTGCTATGTGCTGTGAGGCTAAGAGGAGGAGGAAGAGGAAGGTGAGGTAGGAGGCTGTGTGGCAGATAAATTTGATGAAGGGTTTTTTAATGAAGAGCCCCAGTGTGCTTTTTGGAGCCAGCAGGTAGATCAGCGAGAAGACAGGGAAGAGCAGGCCGATAATGAAGCACATGACTAGCTTAACTGCCCAGTGACGGCGCCGCCAGCCAGGAAAGCCGTCATACCATAGTGTGGCCAAGAGCTGCTGACAGTTTGGCTGTGCCACAAACTGGAGGGGGGAAAAAAAGAGAGAGATTTGTAAACGGATTTTAAATGATTTGTAAATGCTCATGCATAACGGCAACCATACGCAGAAGGACCAATTAACTGAGAGAAAAAGGAGCATTATTCATTCCAACAAGGATAAGTCATTTTTCATCTATCCTACAGATGGGTACAATGCATATTTTCATAATCCATTCCTTGGTGGGTGGTAGGATTGACTAGTTGACCGACTGATCTTAAGGAAAATCCACCAGATACAAATCAGATATGCTTCGTAATATTCATAAGATGCATCAAAATGCATGTTTTCAAATTCATATATGCAACCTTAAAGAAATCCAACACTCATGGCTCAAACTTTTAAACTTGTTTAAAATGTTTTGGGTGGTCTGTGTGATGCATGAATCGAAATCTATAAATTTTTATGATGCATGGATTTATTTATTTATTTACATTTTAATACAACGATTAACTTGTAAGGTTTTGTAATGAGTCTGGCCTGTGTTCCCTGCTTTTCATTTGGACTTTTAAGTTGCTTCCTGTCTGGTGTGTCTTTGCAGCCAGTTTGTAGTTTTGGTTTCCCCTATGACATGTTACCCTGTGTGTATTTAAACCTCCGTATTTCTATGTCAGGTCTTGTCCACTGGTGGATGTTGTGTTGGCTTCTTTAGTTCTGTTCCAGCTTTTTGGCTCATGCTCCTTGTCCTTGCATCATTGTTTGTTAAATAAGTAATGCATTTGAACCGCAGTCTTCTTAATGTCTAAGCTCATCAACATAACAGGTTTAACTTTACTTCCTAATTTCTCCATTACAGACAAGTGATTTAAATATATGTTGAGAATCAGTTTAAACAAATCCTTAAAACAAACCAACAGTTAAAAAAAATAGTTCACAAATCAAACATCACTGCTTTACACAGATGTCCAAAAGAAGTACCAAATGAAAGCAACTGTCTAGATTTACAAAAATTATACTAGCACTGTATGTACATTTATTGCATAAACATATCTTGCTTTAAAGGACAGACAAATACTGTGATTCATTTCTCTGCATTTGTTGTTGAACCATTTGTGTTAACACATTTAGCTCTGAAATGTCACTCATGGTTAACAGCTAAATAAAAATGTGGCGACAGAAAGAAAGACAGAACTGGCAAATGCAAACGGCTTTATGATTATTATATTCCTAAAGGAAAGGTTTACTCATCTTGTTTATGCAATTATACAACCCCTCTGACTTTTTTTCTTCCATGGAACACAAAAGGAGAAATTACACTTAATAAAATGGTCAAAGCATGCAGTGACAATGAAAGGGAACTGGAGCTGTCAAGCTTCAAAAATTACACAAACGTATCATAAATTGGTGCATGAATCCCTAGTCTTCATTTACTTCCATTATATAAAAAATAGGCAGAGAAATACATAACAAATAATAATACGAATAAATAAATACAAACACAGATACATGCAACAACATATTCATGGCAAAATATTCATTTTAAGGTGACTATTTCTTTAATGATGCAAAAAGTATCTCTATTATCCATCATTCTCAAAGAAGCAAGTGGAGGATAAATGGAGAAAAGCTTCTTCAGAGTGTAAACAAAGCTAATTACCAGTTTAGTGCATTGCTGTAGGAGACTTGCTTGTAAGAGAGCGTCCTCAGAAACATCTGCTTTGAAATGAAGCGAGCCAAGAATTGACTCGCCTCATATTTCATAGCACATTTGTGATAAGTTATCTAGTGGCTGTAATGGAAAAAGCTGCGTGGGATGACAACACCGCATGATAGATGAGTAACAACTCTTTCTCAGATTTAAAAGTTTCCATTGTTAAGAGGCTTCTGTAGCAAGCCTGAGAAAGCAGGGGCTTCTGAACCAACGGTGGCCCTCTGAATGTCCACAGTTAATCACTGGTTTCCCACAATCCCTCACTCAACCTCATTGCATATATCACAAAAGGTCCCTTAGGAAAAGACAATCAACCTCCACTTAATGAAGTAAGCTAATAGAAGCACCTGAACCCCAGGGAAGAGGCATGAAAAAGAAGAAAAAGAACACAAGACTGAATTTAACAAAGAGCTTTGAGAAAGGAGATAGGACAGTAATTTCCTTCAGGTTTGACTTTATAATGAATCATTTGTGAGGTTGGCTTGTTTCCCTATGCCTGACTTGTTGGTATTTCTTCCATGGTGTTAGGGTAATGCTACAGCAATAAGCTAAATCCCTTCTTCATCCATCAATATGAACACTAACCTTCAGGCGGCCCTTTAGCTAACAACACCATTCCTCAACCTGGCCACGAAATGAGACTGATAACATCCCAGCCAGCATGTACCGCTACAGACTGTAGTAATGACTTACAACACGTGACACGCAAGTAAATAAATGGCGTCTTGTATTCTGACCTGTGAGAATGGTCTGGATGCCGTTCATATGTACCTCAACACTGCATTGAAGATAAATGGAAACGGGATCACTGTAAAGATGGATGGGTTTGCTGTAGTAGTTTGCTAGACTTTGAATGAAGTGTAAGTACTATTTTTACAGTAAGTACTATTACAGAAGCTCAGCTACATACATTTTACCAATGAGGACCTGCTTGTTGACAGATAATGACTGAATGAGAGGAGGCATGTTGTACACTCTGTTTGGCAAGGAGACAAAATAATGTGCATTGAAGATCAGTCTTACTTGTGTACACAGCACTATCCTCAATTTATGGATGTGGATAAATGAATAATGTCCATACGCAATAAAAATGACGTCAAAGAAGAGTAGCCTTTTGAAAGTTCACTGCATTTGTTGAACAGTAAGTTTCTATTTCCAGAATTGATGGAGGCTAACTGGAGGGGAAAATTAGATCTGCTCTGTTTTCATTTGTGTAGAAAAGAGTTTCTCAAATCTCCATACAGAGATTCCCAATTGGGGGTAGTTTGCAAAGATTTAAGATCCCTGTCCAGTTTTTACATGTGTTTTTTTTTTATTTTCACCTTTCCTATTAAAATACTTGCTACGGATGCAAAAATGCAGAAAATTGAACCTGAAGAGATTTTTTTCATGACAGACAAACGTTTTGGAGACGAATGTAAATGACACAATGTGAGGTTGTATTTATCTTTTAGCATGCTAAAACATTTCGGATTCAGTGTGGAATGACCTTTAATTATCCTTTGTTGAAGCTATTAAACAGAAATTATGACTGAATTTCATGGAATTTCTAAATAAATTTGTCTTTCTATGAGAAGTTTCTCAATTATTGCCCACATTAAGGCCCCTGCCACAGATATATTGCTAGTGGAGAGACTTTAAAAGTTCAATGAAAACTGAAACTATCGCAACAATATTGCAGCAATATTGCATCCATAAACCAATAATTCAATAATATCTACTTTAATAATTCAATCACAGTGTTTTGAAATTTCTGCACTGACTAAATAAATGCACTAGTCCACCCATTCACAAAATCAAGTCACTAGGATAACACTATTAGTCTAGGTTCACATGGAGTGACCTTTATGAGACAGTTCAGGAGGTGAACAGAAGGACAGGTTATGAGGTAATCTGTTGTTCTCCTGACAGAAAGTGATTACAGAACAACAGATGTCCTGTTCGTGTTCTGGTTGCTAGGGAGCAGTATGCTAATGAGGATTGATCTCCAGCTCTGATAATGCAAAGAGTTTAGGCTGGCTCACTCTTGAAGAGTCACTGACTCTAATGCAGAGTCAAAGAATACATTAACGTCCTCTAACACTGTGCACACCTGTTCTGCATGATGTGCATTTGACCTGCATGACAGTCCCCACAGTATTTGGATGCTAAAGTGACGCTTAAAAATGCATGAATGCATTATATAGCAAATTATGGCCACGGCATCGGTAAACTAATTATTTTACAGGTTTTCTCAAGGCCGACTTTATTTTTCTGACTCTTTTTTTTCTTCAGTTCTCTTCAAGCTCACACAAGTGTGCAACAAGTACAGTTCATCACATTACGGGCATGTTTTAATAACATGAAGGTTCCCAAGTAGTCATAACTTAATTTTGAACAATCATGGTTCTTTAGCTGAAAGGAAAGGAAAGGACGTGACATGTGGCCAGGTATGGTTTCCCATACTAGGAAGTAGCGCTCTGCATTTAACCCATTCAAGTGCACACACATCAGTGAGAAGTGATCAACCACACGCACACACACACGGAGCAATAGGCAGCCATAGTAGTTGGGGGGATTGTGCCTTGCTCAAGGGTACCTCAGCCGTGGTGCTGAAGGTGGAGAGAGCACTGGTTATTCACTCCTCCCACCTACAACCACTGCCAGACCTGGGACTCCAACCAGCAACCTTTGGATTACAAGGCCAACTCCCAGCTGCCCCCATGTGCATGAAGAACGTCCACAACATGCACAGAACATTTCCATTGGCCAAAGGGTTCTTTAGATAAGAACGTTATGAAAGAATGTAAGAAAAAAATGGTTTCTTTAAAAAAATCTTTCACTTAAAGGTTCTTTGGGGAACCCAGAATGGTTCATTCTACTAAATTGCCCTGTAGGATATTTATCTTTAAAGTGTTTTATTTCAAATATTAGGTGTGATACTTACAGTTACATAATTATTTACAGTTAGAGTGATTCATTTTTAAATATCAATTGTGGGGCTGACTTCTAATAGTCGAGGATTCGATGATTCGATTCGTAGACGTCTGATTCGACTATGAACCTCATAGTCGAATAGTAGCAAAGTGTTATGTAACCAATGAGAAGCAGCACACTACAGGCCTGTAACGTCCGGACCGCATTTGTTAGCATTTACGGA
>JAUMHI010000033.1:12563142-12597080 GCA_032359435.1 Enteromius unitaeniatus | reverse complement strand
ACACACCATGTTTTTCTTTTAGTTTTTTTTAACTCTTTTGTTTGAAATGGAAAAAATCTAGCTGCTATCTAAAAAAAAAAGGTTCAACTATCAGTCGACTACGGCAAAATCGAACGAATCAGATTCGACTATGAAAATCCTTAGTCAAAAACAGCCCTAATCAATTGAATATTAATGGTTTCACGCTCTCAGTGACAAGTAATTTATCAATTACTAATGCCTATTATCCTGATAACATATTCTTTGTTATATAGAATTGTCCAGTTTTATTGGACATATTCAATATCAACAAAAACAGAAAGAAAACATTTTCTCCTTTCAAAAACTGATAATCCTATTTATTTTCCAACTGTAACTATGATATACATTAGAGGATGGATACCCGATCTGAGCCCGGTGGTACCCGACAGGCCGGGCCGGGTTCGGACAGATATTTAGAAAGGCTGCTCAGGTTAGAGTCGGGCTCAGTCATTTTTTTGCCCCGTGTGCGCTGATTTCCAAACGCCTTCCTATAGATGAACGGGTTTCATCTATAGGACGGGTCGGGTTCGGTTACTGCTCTGTCGGACGCGGGCTGGCTCGGACAGAAAAATGCGGCCCGATCCACACTCTAATATACATCTATCATCTGTTTTTAGTGTTGTGTTGATCTTGACCCTCATTAGCACTGACCTGTTGTGACCCATCTTGAGAACCAACGCCTTAAAAAACAACTTCATTGCAATGTGTGCTGCAGCCAACAAACAGCATCTTAATGTTTTCTTCACTGCAGTCTCAAAAGATTACAGAAAAACTGCAGATGTGCACCGTGATCAGCGCCTTTTTTATTTCTGCCAAATTAAGTTGCCACTAGGGATCTAGCCATTTTCTAAACCCCACACACAGCACCTACTAAATCTTTTAAAACGGCTCTTTTCTAGGAAATTGTCTCTTTAAGGGTACAATGCTTCCCAGATCCCTTTGAAACCCTCTGCTGTAAAAAAGGCTTGCCGCATCAAATTTTCTCAATACGAGACGGTGGACTAAATTGCATATCTGCCAATAGAGCAGGAGGTGAATCAAAACTCATACTGAAGTACAAAAGACTGAGAGAGGGAGAGAGAGACAGAAGGGATGGTGTTTTGTTTTCATCTTCAGTGCAATACAACAATGGTTTATATTCAAATCTGTGAAAAACGGTCATTAAATTCTCATTATAAACACACGTAAGCCATCTTGAGTCTAAAAAAAGCTTGATATCTGTTAAATGTGTATTATTAGTCTTATTTTTTCAATCAGAAAGGAACAATAAACCATATGACATATGTAGAAAAGACTAAAGGTTATTCAGGTGCATAAGCACTCCCTTTAGATTACTGAACAAGAACTATTTAGCTGCCACTTTAACTTTATTTGAGTAATGGAACTTGCAGGCCTGACAGCGCGGTGAGTACAGGCTATGGGCTACTTTAAGTCACATTAGTATGAGTTATCGGCATCTACTCGAATCATGCTCTGAAAGGACAGTTTCTCATTAAGCTCCTCACAATCAGAAATCAGTAAGTGCAAAATAATTAATCTACAGTAAGGTAAGCTATTACCAGCTGCCTCTTTTGGCATTACATAACAGACTGTGTTCATCTCATATGACAAAAAAAGTATAAAGAATATGAATGATTTTTAAACTGCTTGAAGAAGATGCTATAACTTTTACATGAGTTATAATAAATGTGATATTTTATTATATGATTAATATATTTAATATCACAGGTTCATTATAAATGTGGTCATTACATTAATCGTATAAATTTAAACCATCTTAATCGTGCCATATCAATAAATGTAAAAATAATCCAGCTATATATTATAATGTCTATATCAATTATCAACAGCAGAGGCACTGTTATATTCTTTAGTTATTGAAAAACCATTAAGCTAATTAAGCTAACAAACATTTGTCTCAAAATATATTTTGTAATTTGATTTTAATCTTATTTGTACATAACATCTATAACATTAAATAAATAAATAAATAATAGATATTTCCACATGCATAGTGAAATGTGGATGTTTAGAATATTATATTATAAAATATTATATTATATTATGGAAAGTAGCAAGTGTTTTAAAATGTTAGGATTGACCAAATGATAGGGTTATCTTAGCTTCAATGCTAACAAAAGAGCTAGTTTAGGAGACATCAGTTATGCAAACTCTGCTCCTCTAATCTCCCCCGCCTCAGCATGCGGTTCTCCTTCAACCTCCCCTAATAAGCGTTCAGCTTGCTCAATTTCATTTTGCACAGTTCGGGTCAGATGTGATTTAAATGCTAATTTACTTAGCCTCTCCAGTTCCCCCAGCTGCATTGTTGCTGCAGTGCCACTGCAATTCTGTAGAGCCCAGGCAGTGCTCCAAACAACAGATCATGATCGCTGTTAGTATAATGTCATTCACTCTTTGGCTGGACATAAGCAACCTGGCAGATAATGCACCGCTGACTGCGGGAAGTGTCGGGTGCCACTCCAGCCAACGTTCACAAATCATGATATCCCTTTTACTTGCTTTGCACAACAAGGGAGTAAATATTAATTTCATGTTTTTGCAGTACATTCATCTTATACACTCTAACTGACATATTATAATTAAAAGAGGAAGGATGTTAAAAGAAATGAGATTGGACTGACCAACTGCAGACTATAAGTCTATAATAAGACCACAAATAAGTCCACAATAATGTCAGGCCTAAAGACATTTCAACGCATTACAACATAAATAAAAAAAGGCATAGACATATCTAATTTGTGTCTAGTTTACATAACAGATATCGATTATGGACAAATTTAGTTCCACAATAAAATCATAAAGAGGTATCCTAAAGGCCTAAACTTATTATTAAAAGTATTAGTTTTGTGTTAAAAAACATATTTTGATCTAGTTGTCAATGCAACATTTAATGTTTTATTTTTTTTTTTTTTATAAAATTATATTTTCATTTAGAAAATAATAAAAAAAATAAAAAAATAGTAAATACAATTTGAACTATAGACATTTTGTTAAAGAAATCTAGCAAAAAGACAAATAAATTACTAAAATTAGCCTACTTAAAACTGGGGAAAAACTTGTTGTGTTTTCTTATTAATATAAGATAACAGATTAAATGATTATGAAATGATCATTATAATGATTAAAAAACAACTGATTGTTCAGTTCTACTTCCTACTGTGAGATTTTGACTGAACAAACACCTGTCAAGATCTGTTTTTATGGTACACTTTTCAGAAAGAGAAGGATGATATATCTGTCTTAAGCCTTAAGTACACTAGCATATAAAATGCCTCAAAGCAACCAGATATATATATGAAGAAATAAGTGAAAAAAATAAATAAATGCAAACTATAAAAAACGAAAAGTGTGTTTTGACCTCATACATGTCAACCTGTTGTTTGGGACTCCCAAAATCAAAACATCAACCCTAGGTTTGTGCCTAAATATGACAATAAATGCTCAAGAGCAATAATAAATGCCATGTTCTACTAACCAAGCTCTACTAAACAACAGTTTAGCAAGACACATCTGCAGTAGAACCCCAGCACTGTAGAGTATGACAACATGACTTACAGCAAACAAGCTGTAAACACTTCCTCTGATTTCCTAAGTGAGGAATCATCAGGACATGTTCTCCAGGGCACAATCCACCAGCGAGAACTTCTACAACCTGTACACTCACTCACCAGTAAACCCACAGAATAGATAAAAATAACCGCTGCCAGTGATAGAGTAAGAACGAGAGGAAGAGATTATGAGATGGAGGCGGAGGCCAGCGAAAAAGTGAGAGATGCAGAAATGCAAGTGTAAGACTCTGGAGTGAAGACTAATCGCTCCCAGCAATTTCCACTGAGATCTTCTGTCCCTGTTTGTACTGTAGGAGCAGAAAAGAAACAACATAGGGAGGAGGAGGAAAAAAATTAAGTCAAAGAGCATCTTGATGAGACAGAATAAGAGTAGGACGGAGACTTTAACAACCTGGTCTCACAAAAATATGTACCTCTGTGCAATACAATTTTAACTTGTCTTGCTGCACGTTTCACTGAAGTTTTAAAAAGAAATGTCCCCGGAGTGGCACTAAAACACAGGTTCAATATGTGAACCCTTATGATGTTGATATAGGTATGTATTGCTCTGTTTTTATTGTGTTAAATATCTGGGTACTGTTGCTAAAAGTTAGTGCTCTGTCATATTGGAAATATCCCCTACACCAAATTCAACATTAAACCTACCAGATAGTGTTAACAAATGCAAAACTGTTATAAAAAGGCATTTGTTGAAGCAACCGTGCCATTTTAACTTACTTTTACACAGATTTGAACTGTTTTGTCCAACCGCAGTTACACGGAATTCAAACCAGTGCTCCTCACCTCTCAAGTATCTCTTTGTACTCCGGGAGCTACGGAACAAACATACTGTCTCTGAAAACCCATAGATATGAAACTGGCAACCTATAGGCTCGTTGAAAATGCATTCCTATACCTACATTTCTGTGAAACTCCAAAACATTTTTGTATAACTACTTAAGGAATATTATTCGAATGTAAATTCAAACCAATTTTAACATGCTGTGACATTTTAAAACTGGTATATTTGAACATTAGTATCACATATCAGCTTCATATGCATGGGTTTTCTCACTCAGTGATACACTCACGTGATACTGCATTGCACTTAGGCGATGAAGAGCAAGAGAGTTGATGGTTCAACAAAACAGTTAAATCCACATTAGGAATTTAATATATCACAGCTGCATCAACAAATGTGATTTTATATCACTTTTGCATTTTTTAACACTATCGGGTAGGTTTAGGGTTGGGTTTGGTGTAGGAGATTTCCAACACGACAGAACATTAACTTTCAGTGACACTTCTAGAATATTTGATTTATGAACCACCACAATACGTACCTGAAGCAATGTAATACAAACAGCAATGCACCCCTATTGGTGCAAAACACTCACTGGATGTTTCAATTTGGAATTACCGTGAAACGTGCAGTAAGGTACATAATAACGGTGAAGCAGAAATGTATTTAGAGGCACATATTTCCAATGAGCCTAGGTTGGAAGCTGGATATGTGTGATGCTAACGTTCAAAATCATCAGTTTTCAAATCATATTAATATTGTCACATGATATTCTTCAAATAATTGTGCTAAAATGTTGCTTTATTTGAAACTTATAAAAGATGAATAAAAGATGTTGGAGTTTTACTGCCTTTATTGTTTATTTTCTGCAGTGAAATGTACTTATTGGTACATATTTCATGTCTTCCTAAAAAGTGCACCCAGGTACGTTTATGCCATGAGACCAATTAGGAATTAAATTAGTGGAAAGGGACTGTATGGATGAAACACTATGGAGCTGGACTAACTCTTGGCAGATGTCACGGCCGCTGTCCTCGCAGGTCTGAAAAAATGCTGTTTCAGGGTTATATAAATAAGCACTGCTGGCACATAGTAAGCTGTGCCAGCTGGGATGTTCAACAACATCCCAATGTCCCTCTGTAAAAACTGTAAAAATTTAATAATGAACAATCCTGAAGTTTAATTCAGCCATTCATATGATGAAATCCCTCTTAATTCATATTTAATCATGACAACTTCGAGTTAACCACAACAGTACAAGGTACAAACTGAAAGTAAAACGTTCAGCATGACCTCACATTTAGAATTTTTGATTTATCACAACAGCCCATGAGAAATATGCACAGAGCGGACTGAGAATTGTAAAATTACTGATTTCAGGTAAACAAATCGTATGGGTGAATCACAAATAGTGAGTATTTGTAGGATATATTTAACACTAGGAGGCAAGTAAGTTGATATAATGAATGCTTTGCTCAAACTGATGATGCAGAATATGCATGAATGTCACAACAGCACACATCAAATTCTGAGAAAATTAGAGAATCTTTTTTTAATTAAAGAGCATTTTTAGACTTATTTCATCTTGATATAAAAAAACCCTAACCCAAACATTTTCTTAAAATCCTGATTTATCTCTTAACTTACAACTTGTATACAATACTCACATGATGCAAATATATAAAACTGTTCAAAAATATTTGTTCAGCAGGATGCATTAAATAGGAAATAATTATGCTTTAAATAAATAAACCAGCTTTGCTTCACAGAAATAAAATGGAAAACAGTAATTATAACACTGTTTGTGATCACTATGGGCATTTGGGTATAGCTACCTAATATATACATATCCATGCATAGAAGTGTGCTGTTTTTAATACAAACATCTCTTCTTTATAAACAGACCAAGATTAATAATTAAACAAACGCAGCATACTGCAGAAACACATGCTAAAGTTAATAAATGGCCGTATGCATGATTTCATCATGAATTAATTCATTTACATGCACACAAACACACTGAAGATAACAGAGGTGTACATTCATAACTAATAAAATGATCACAATGCCTACTCTAGCATATAAACACAAGCACAGAATACTGCAGTGGGTGGAGCTATTAGCAATATTCACATTAACATTTACATACTGTTAACATTTTGCATAATAGGTTGTCACAGAGAAATCCCTAGTCGTTGTCAGAACTTTCTTGGGTATTTAAGTTGTATGCTTCCATCTGCTTGTCACAGAGACACTGGAGCGCTGGTTAATTTATGCAGCCCTGCTATTCTTACCGAGAGAGATGAATAAATGACAAGGAAAAGCTAGGCAGGGTAGTGTGTAGAAGCAGACGGGCAGCGGGCCGAAACTCCAGTTCACACACAAGCTGACGGGGATAAGCCTGGTGTTTCTGTAGCCAGAAAGTTGTCTTTTTTTGTGGCTGGAATAAGCTCTCTGTCTCTCTGGCTCTTAGCTTCCTGTTGGCTACATCCCCTGCTTCATCCTTCCTGCTTAGTCCAATTTACAGCCCATATTAATGTTTTATGGAACTGTGAATGCGCAAAACAGCACATACTGTATGTAACTTTTAACAGCGTGAGGCATCATAAGATAAATGTGCACAGGAAGCTGGTACTATTAAATGATAAAACATGATTGCACAATATGTTGAGTATCAGGAGAGTGCATAATGTTGCCATCGCAGGCAATGTGGAAAAGGCTATAAAACTTTAAAATGTATCATTTATATACAAATGGGGGGGGTTATTGTAGTTATTAGTTAGTTATTGTATAACTAAAACTATACAATAAATTTCACAAATAAAATAATAATAATTTTAAAGTACAGTAACTGAACATTCAACATTCATTTTTATGCATCTAAAATCTTTTCACAGACACATACTTTGTATCCAATAATTCCCTCTGTAAATACCGTAAGTACATTCATTTTTAAAAAGCATCCAAAAATACTGGTATTTCTTTAGATGTAATATTTTTTAATGTGGAAAAAGCTAAAACTCTAAAATGTATAATTTATAAATGTTAAAAACACAGAGGAAAGATGTAACAGCATAATGGGCAACACTTTATTTTAAGGTGTTCTTGTTACACATGCTACATGTACTTATGTATAATTACATGCAAGCCAAACCATAATCTTAACTCTAACCCTACAGCTATAATTAGTGTTATTCTTATTAATATTACTTAAATATATAATTACACTGTAACAAAGACACCTTAAAATAAAAGTGTAAGTGTTATGCTAACTACAGCTATACAATAATCATTGTTTTATTTTCAACTTTGAAACAAAAACAACTTTTTTGCAAACTAAAATAGAGCTAAACAGAAATTTAAGACTAAATTAAAATGAAAATGTTGCAATAAAAAAGTACTGAAATTCCTAAAACTAAACAAGAAAAAAGCTAAACAGAAGTAAATAGCTTAATACACACACACACACACACACACACACACATATATATATATAATAAAAATGACAAATAAATACATTTACAATTTAAATATTTATAAATACAGTACTATAATTGTGCATGAATAATGTTAAATAACACTATGCACGTAACTTAAACATCTGATGGAGCACATGCCAAATCATTTTCTATAATCTCTTTATACTATGAATAAGTAGAAAAATAAGTAAAGCAAACTATTTTGCACAGCTTATCTTGGGTTCCTGTAACAAAACAAGTCATCAAAGCAGAGAAGCATTGATTGACTTTACACGCAAGGTCCAAAACAGCAGAATAGAGCAGTAAAGCGCTAGAGAGAAAGAATAAATCTCTTTCTCTCTCTCCTCCCTCGCTCCATCAGAACAAAAGCAGCCATTGCTGCTCAGTTGGCCGGGAGCGATCCAACCTGCCGACCAGGCAGAGTGAGAAATTGATTTGTGTTGTATTATTCAGCAACAATTTGTTCTCGGTCAGATCTACTTTCGCTGTCTTTTCTATCTATCTCTCGTCCTTTCACCCTAGCACCCCCCCCCAAACTGTGTGTTTGACTTGGATCAGTGAGAGAGTGAGTGAGAGAGAGAGAGAGAGGAGGGAGCGTACTCTAGTCCCAGGGTGCCGTCAGTGAGAACAGAGCGAGCAATTCCTCCGGCAGGGTGCAGAACTAAAAATACAGGGTGATATCCAATGTTCATCCAGCTTCTATGTGAAGAAGAACGAGTGTGAAATCAGCGTTCTCCTACAGCTGACCTGTCACTTGTCACACAAAAGTGAAAATTCATTTACTTACTCTCGAGCTGTTCTGAACCCAGCTGACTTTCTTTTTTTTGACATAAAAGAAAATGTTTTGCACAATGTCCAAGTTGCTCTTTTCTATACATTGAAAGTGCATGGGGAGCCATTCAAATTTCAGTCTGTTCCTCACACAGTGTTATCATGAAGCACCAGACATTTATGATGCTAGTTTTGTCCTTTTTAGAGCATGTAAAGCTCAAAGAATGCAACTTCTGCTACATTTTTATTCTTTTTTACACTTAGTCTCTGTAAACTATTAGATTTATTCTAGCTTCATGCATAAAACAAAAACTGGTATGTTTTATAAAAAAGAAAACAAAAAAAAAGAAACAAACAAACAACATTTCGAACAAAAAATAAAAAAAAGACTATATTTGATTCAGAATGATAATTAAAACGATTGATCAACATCCAAAACTGCACCGGTCGATATTATATTCCATAACATTACACAGTTTTGATGCTATATTCTTCACTTGTTTCTTGGAAATTCTGTAGAGAACATGTGTACCAGTGCCCCCTACAATAAACAATGAAAACATGTATACTAGGAGCACAAGTATGGCTCAAATATATTTGCCATTTTTTAATTTGCCAAATTATAATGTCATTTTAAGAATATTTCTGATTTTTGAGGTCGTACTAGATCCCATGCGGCTTTTTTGGTTATCGGAGGAAATCATCTCTTCTCCTATGGTTGGGGTTCGTATGGTGTATGCGAAAAATTACGAGACGAGCAGAGTGCCCTACGAGCACTTCCTGACAATTATTTTTAAACTTGTCAAAAAACTTCAGGAGCTGTCAGATTGAAAGTGTGATGTGTGTGCTGTTGAACGAGCCGTTTTGTTGAGCAAACTGGAAATGACCAATAAGAAGCTAAAAAAGAAAACCACAGAAGAGGAAAGATGAACATGTCAGCGCCATTGAGAATTTCGACTGTCGAGAAAACAACGTCACAATTTGAAGAAACTTGCATGACGCGCTAAGATTGTGTAATATACAATATCTTCCACGACGACGATTGAAAGAATGCACAAGCTGTTTTTGAAGAAAAGAAAGTCCATGCTGTTCTCTGCCCTTCAGCCAAACTCTTTGCCATGCCCTTCATTTTCTTTTCGTTTTTGTTTTTTTCGCAAGCCATTGCTGCCACAAAGAAAAGGATCTCTTCCTCAGAGTCCATGTTTTTGGTGCGGAATGTGATTGCCTCGGAAATCGGTAGGTTTTAAAGTCGTGCCGTGTACCACTGCGTCCGTAAACAAAGCCACTTATAACGTGTGCGTGGCCGTACGGTCTTCCGATTGTCCGAATTCGCACCGTGTACAGCCGCCTTAAGCTACAGCTAAAAGTGCTCAGTCAGGCTCAGAGGTCGGAATGGATTCGAATAGGTACAACTCAACTGTTCAACAATACTGTAGGTGAGTCAGAAAATAAACCTGTGTTCCTTTACAAGAAGTAAAAGTTAGCGTTTATTTAATGCAAACAACATGAATAAATACCAAAAAAGCTATTTTCATTTTTAGTCAAATCAAATTGTTAATTTTTGCTTGTTAAAAAAAAAAATTCAGTGGATCATTAGCCCTCTCCCACAATAATATTAACAGCATTTACAGAGAAGAGATGTTGTGAAGGGGAGGGGAACTTAATGTCTCTGATTAAATATTACGAGCACACATGACTTATGTTATATGGTCATAAACATAAAACAATAATAGCGGTTCATTTTGATTCCTTGGTGATTTTAAATCACTGAATCACTCAACCACTTTCAAGTCCCATTCAATAACACTGACCAAAGCCCACTTCTTACAGTTCTATCAGCAGCAGTTGTGTCTATTGATGCACATGAATACAACGCTGCGTTCAAGCAGCAGTTCAGATGAGAGGTGAGGTAAGGAGATTGAAGCACAGCAGTTACTGAGCAAAATGCTGCTCAGGGTATATGGGGTATGTAATTCTTATCGATTCAAAAAGCGAGTGAGAGAGATGCGGGGTGGGGAATGCTGACTTCACTGATGTTCCCAGGCAGTAAATCAACTTTCCAAAATTACAGAAAAGAAGAGATGATGGAAGGACAGGAGGTGAGGGGGAGAGGCATAAGAGAAGAAAAGAATGATGAGGGAACAACATAAGAAGAAGGATAGGAGGGTCCTATAGTATCTGTTATCTGCTCCTATGGGATTTTTGCCAGTTTAATCTTCCAGGTATAAATTGTAAGCCTGATTGCAAACAAAGCACAAACATTATTTTATTTATTTATTTTGTCTCTTAGAAATGCTGTTTCTTCAAATTAGTTGCAGTAGTTTTGGTGGACACTAGTAGTATTCTGTAATGCAATGTTGATGTAATGCCTTATGTCTGTGTTTGAGTATTTCTTGGTTTTGTTTCGCTTTCATGTTCAAGTCTGCCTGGTTTTCCTTATTTGGACATGTTCCTGTCCTTGTTTAGCTAATTAGTTACCCGATCCACCTGTGCTCCTCACCTGTGCTCAATGTTTTCCTGTTTAAAAGCCCGTTCAGTTTGTCTTGTTCTGGTCGGATTATTAACGTTACTTTGAGTTTGTGTTATCTGCCTGTATTCTGTGAATGATCTTTATTAAATCTGCATAAATATATTACCTGTCCTGTCTTCGCCTGCCTGCATCCACACGAAAGCGTGACAGTTGATTTGGGAAAAAATTATATGTTAAATAAATTATATAATTGATGCACTAAAATTTATCAAATTAAAACAGAAATACAAATTCATAATTTCTAATAAAAAAGACAAAACCCAAAAATACTAAACATAAAATGAAAAAATTAAAATGTAAAGATAAAATGGCATACATGGCAAATAGGCTACCAAGAATAAAAATGTTTAAATAATAAAAATATGGGAAAAAATTAAACAAATATATAAAATGACAAAAGCACATAACAAAATTACTAAAAAGCTAACTAACTAAAATAAAAAAAAAATAAAGGTAATTTCAAATTTGTAGTAAACACTATAATAGGATTTAAATAATACTAAATAACACTCATATATAATGTTTAAAGATTGCTCCAATTCCCAAGCCTAAGAATCTAAGCCTAACAATAATTACATCATTAAAATTAAAAATATTCACAGACCAGGTAATTGTCTTGTTTACAGTACATTTGTATGCAAGGTTGTACAATCCTTTAGCAGTAACAACGACAAAAGAACCAATATGGTCCCATTTAAAGACAGCTCTCAGCAACACAAAGGCTGAGATCTGTGAGAGCATAATGAAATCCATAAGCAGAATTATCTGTCACTACAATGGCCCTGAGTAATGTTTCAAGCAAGTCTGTGTGGCTTAATTCCAGATGTATTTGATTCGCTGCACACTCCTCACCCTTTCAACCCTGTTTAGTATCACAGCATCATCTTCTCTGACTCTTTACTACTCTTTACTCTTTTCTTCTCTAAACTTTAATCAAATATTAAGGCACACTTAATGGGCCCTTTATCTCTCTTTTTTCATCATATAGCATCTCTTGGCCCAAAGCCTCATTTTTAAATTTCACAATCTTTGCCTTGTTTGCACGAGTACAGCACTGTGATCTGTATTCACAGCAGCTTTCCTTGAGGCACACAAAACAATTAGAGCTAATTGGAAGAGCAGTCTCGCAGGTCAGGGCCAGATCCACCTCTGACTGACAGGAAGAGAAACGAGACGTACTGACACAAGCTTTCAAATCCTCAGTTTGGTGCATGCATCAGTTCTGGTTTAGGTTTCAGAATAAAAAAGGAATGTCCCTGGAAATCCAGACTGTTTTTTGTTTTGCTATTGATTTACATGGAAGCGTGTAAACAGAGGAAATGTAAGGTGGTTTCACATGCACCATCAAAATGTTTTTATCCATGTTTTAGTGGAATGGCTGTTACTTTTTACATTGAATGGCCAGAATATATAAACCTACAGTAATTGACCCCTAATACCATACTATATTAAACTGACTTACGCACTCTTTAAAATAAAGGTGCTTCATAATGTCATAGAGGAACCTTTTTTGTCTAAATGGTACCATAAAGAACCTTTAACATTTAAAGAACCTTTCTGTTTCACAAAAGATTCTTTGTTGTAAAAGAAGGTTCTGTTTATAAAAAGGTAAGAAAGAGATGGTTCTTTGACTGAATGGTTCTGAATAGAACCAAAAGTGGTTCTTCTATGTTTACTTTGATGTCAAAATGAAACATTAGCATAATGCCACTCACTTGTTGGTCTTTTCGTATTTGTCTGAATTAAATTTAAATTCAAAGCTGACAAACATTAAATGAAATCAGCCAATCTCCAGAGGGGTTTGGAAAAATGAATCGTTGACCAATCGTTTAGGAGTTGTTGAGCAAATAGGGTAAAAATAAATGCCTATAATTAGAAAATGAAAGAGTTTTTTGCATGTACAGTATGTCAATCTGTTGAAAACCAAATTATAAACTTTTCATAACCCATAATAGGGGCACTATAAAAACAATGCATGGTTCTTACAAGGTTCTTCACAGCAATGCCATGGTGCACTTTAAGATTTACAACTTTGCATGATGTTTGCACTCACAAAGGAAAGGTCCTTTTCAAAAAATCTATAACTGGAGCACTTTAAGAGTGTAAAGCAGCTAATTCAAATGTAAGTCTTAAAAAATATGTTTCAGCTGCTTAAAAAGTTCACTTATTAACTCAACACTATACACTTTCCTTACAGCTAAAATACACTCCCTGCTTCAATAAAATGCTGAAAATATTCTACCTAGCACATCACTCTCTTGCTTTTTTTCCCAAAACCTAGTGATCTGCCTACGGAGGTAGCATTTTAAAGCATCATTGGAGTGCTTCCAGTACGAAAGCTGTTCCAAAAGGTAGGCTTTAAAACTTAATTATGCTGCCTTCTTTTAGCCAAATTCTAAGGCAACATCATGTATCTTTTTGGAGGATGCAATCCCGCAATGCACTGTGACAAGCTCAGTGAAAAAAAATAAATGCAATATGGCAGATGAGGAGCAGAGACATTTAGATTACACTGTAAATAACTGTACATTTCACTCAGTACTTGAAAGGTATCATAAATGGCTCAGAGCAACAAAAAAAGAGCTTTAACCAATTAACAATTGTGTGTGATGTATTTTTTTTTTTACAGTATTGTGTGATTTGAAATCAATTTAAAGTCAAGTATCAGTTGCAAACCACTATTTATTTGGTGCATTGATCGATATTCTCTAAAGAGTTTCAAATCTCTTCCAAGACTATTTGGATGCTGAATTAGAAGGCAGATGCCTATAAGCAAATATGCATTGTGGCAGCTCACAAGGTCTTGGAACAGATCAACTGTCTATCATCTGCCCAGTGATTCTTTTTCACTGTCTCTACCTCCTGTCTTTCTAATCATGTCAAACCTTTGGTCCTCAGCACACCAAAATTGTATTCCCCTGTGGATCAGAAAGTTCAGAAAGAAAGGCACTTTGCCCTATTGCTTTAGGTTTGGAACAACATATTCTAAAATATTCCAAGGGTCTGCAGAATACTATCAAATTGCAAAAAAGTGAGTGGACTTGTGCAACAAAGAAATTCATAAAGCTTCTCTCTTTACCCTAATATTTTCTACACTGAGCATTTTTGTGGTGCTTTGTTTTGCATTGGTGAAGCAAATTTGACTCATTTGTACTGCATATTTATACCACAGAATTTTATGAATTACAAATTTATAATGTACAAAAAATACTTTTCTTGGTGTGTTTTGGTGCACCACACAAAATCATATTTTACCACAAAATCAGGTGAAAGAAATTATATTATATATTTATTATCTTAGCTTATAATATTAGCATATTTGATTTGATTTAATTTTATGCTGATTTTAATGAGAACAAAAATGAATTACGTGAATTGTGGGTGTGTGTGTGTGTGTGTGTCAGTGTATATATGTATTAGTGCTGTTAAACGATTAATCACAATTTATCACATCATAATAAAAATTTTTGTTTATATATGTGTTTATACCATGTATACTTATTATATAAATACAAACACACACACATATACACAAAAGCCAATCGCTCAGTGCTACACACTTTTCCCATAAGCATCAATTTACAGAAACTTTACAAATCCTTGTGAACATATAATTCATTGTACGTTTGACATTAGACTGGATAGAAATAACAAGCAACAATAAATTTTCAAGAAGCAACAAAAAGCCTCCTCACCTCTTTTTGGTGATATTTAATGGCCAGCTTGAGTTTGGCCAAGTCTCGGCCCTCTCGTGGGTCCAGCTCCTCACTCTGGTCATCACGGTGATTGAGGATGGTCTCCAGCTCACGAGAGCTACGTGCCTGGTCCAGCAGGTCTTTAGCAAAGAGCTTACACTGTTGAGAAAGCTCCTCGTACTCTTGTCGAAACTCGTTCTCCACTTTACTGAGCTCCTTTAGTTCCCAGCCCAGTCTGAAGGCGGTTAGAATGGGATCCTCGCTGGAGAGGGCGATGAGAGATGGGCTCGCGAGCGCTTTATAGATATTGAGACGGGACCGAGAGTGACGCAAGCTGTCCACCTCAGAGCTGGACACACACTCCACACAGTCACAGCGGATCTGGTGCGGCCGAGGGATGGTGACTTTTCGTTGGACCAGGAGTTTAATGATCTCATAGTTGTTTGTGTGGGCGGCAAGCATGATGGGAGTGATGTCAGGTGTGAATTCGGAAAACTGGGCGTCCATCATTAATGATGGAACCTGAGAAAGAGGGGACAAGAACAAAAGTGTAAAAAAAACAACCTGCACAAGCTGCTGAGAGTCAATCAGTATGGCAATCCACCAACCCACACTACATGTACAGTAAACACAAACTACACAGCAAACAGCAGAATACAGATGACTGGACGAGACAGCAGCCAGCTTTCCTCATAGGAACTAAAAACCACAAATGAGCTCTCTAATATCCCAGCTGCTTGCTGTACCAGCCATGAGATTAAAATGGGTAACGTTTGACAATTTAGTTGGTCAGTGAGAAAAAGGCTCTACATTGGAGGAAAAAAAACGGTAGCTGTGCTTGCCGGAACATTACTGTAAAAAACAGAGTAGCAACAGTTAATTTACAGTGAAATTAACTGAAAATGTACTGAAATCTGATTTTACATCTATAATATACGGATAAACCACCATAACAGGCAGTACAGAGAAAACCTGTTTCAAAGTTTATCATGAGTAGGTTGTATGTAAATGATAATATATAGAATGTGTGCAGAATCATGTTCATACCAAAGCTTTTCATCACCTACAGTAAGTGCAGTGCTGTATTTTGTCAGCTACCGAGCAAATCTACTGAACCAGAAAACTCATGCACATGAAGCTGAATGTGTGACACTAACCTTCAAAGGCAACATTTTTCAAATCTCGCAGCATGTTAAAAATTTTTGAACTTAATATCCCTCAAGTAATTATTATGCAAAAATTATGCTTTATTAATCGTAACTGTGGACTTTCAAATCATATTTTGCATTGTGGGACTTTTACTGCTTCTAGTGTTCATTTCTGGAAACTGCAGCAATTCGTAGTATGTTTTTTGGAGTTTTGCAGAAATGTAGGTAGAGGAGCGTATTTCCAAATAGCCTAGCGTTGGTTTCAAACTCAATTCCTGGAGGGCCACAGCTTTGCACAGATCCAGTGTATTCCAAGCAGGTGTGGTTAGAGCTAAACTCTGCAGAGCTGTGGACAGCAAGCAGTAGCTGAGTATTTAAATGTTGAGCAGCAAGTTCATCAGCTGGTGATATGAAAAGCCAATCACCTTCGGCAAGTGAATAATGATGCAATTATGTCCGACTGAATTAGAACCTAACGGCCTCTGCTATCTAGAGAGTTTTATAACAGAACTTTGGATTTATTTTATTGAAAAACATCAAATATAAGCATGCAGAGAATTGGGAGAAATGTCAATTTGCATTTTTTCACTGTAAATTAAAGGTGGCTTGTTCTTTATTTATTTATCAGTATTTTACTGCCAGATTAAATGTAATGTCCCATTAGATATTGAAGTTTTTCAGTTCATAGACTAAGGGAATTTACTGTTTACCAAATAACAGGTTTGTATTGTAGTCTTTTATCGTTAACATTATGAAAAAAACTCATCTGACTACAAATAGAGCAGAATGGTTGATTAAACTAAAAGTCATCCAACAACTGTAGACAATTAGGAAGGTCAACTGAATTCAATACCAACTACCGACTGTAAAATAACACAGAGACTCAATTTAATAGCTCTGTATTTTTTTCAATCAGTCTCTGACAGGTCAGGAAAAAAAAAAAAAAGAAAGGTTTTACAACCTTTAATCCAGCACTGTACAAATTCACCTTTACATTAGGAACACAGTCTTTCCTTATGAAGTGTATCTATCACTTTGAATCAGACTCAGTGAATGGATCATTCACAATTGACTTCTTCACTGAACCGTGAGTCATTTTTCATAATTAAAGATTCCTACAGTAATTAAAGCTCTTTTAATCAGCTATAATATAGAAGAGAGGACACAACAGAGATGGAGTGCAGAACAAAGACATACTACAAAAGGTCAAAAGGAGTAGCCAAGACTGGAACTTTATATATTTGATGCATATTTTCAGAGATGAAAGAAGAAATCTTCAGAAAGAAAGAAATCTTTCTGTTCACTTGACAGAAAACAGAATTGCTTAAAACAAAGATGCTTCCAGAACAAGTGAGACAGTCCTAAGCCCCGCCTCCTCTGTCTTTCACTCCTCCCGTCACAAACACAGATGCAGAGCATGAAAAATGAAACTCCTTACAGCATGAGCGAACAGAAAAAACAAATGATGATGGAGGAGGACTGCATATATGTCATGCTGTCCCTGCATCTGTGTGCCATGGAGGGAGATGAACTCTGTCAGAAAGATGAACCACAAGCCAGTTAGAGCCTTTCCTTTATATCACCTCTCCTTCTTTCTGTCTTTCACCCCGTTTGTACCTTTTCTCCCCATCCATCACATCCACACTCATTCAGATGCTTTACCACGAACCATTGTGTAATTCCTTCCCTTTTTATCCTGATTGTTTACCTTCATTTAGGAGCCAAGGGCTGTACTTTCAAGAGCAGATGACTGCATGTAAACACACAAACACACTTTAAAGCATATGCATGACACCATTAATTAATTTTTTAAGTGTCAGTATATTACCAAATGCTCAATCCTATCATAAGGACAGCCATATCTGCCATGAGAACATTATGGAAATATGATTTGTGGTACGTCTGTGTTACAAGCCAGCGAGTGAGTAAGTGAGGTTTGCAAACGCATTTTATTTAGAGATTTATTTTCAGTCCATTAGTATAACAGTCCTCCCCCAGAACTCCCAAGTGGCTGCAAGGGTTGCTATAGTGATAGCAATGCAAAATAGCCCATGCTCTGTGAACGGCGGGCACATGGCACATGGGCTAGATTCCAATTTAGGCCCCACGGCGCTTCCCGCAACAATCTCACTTGATGTATCTGCACCGCCGAAGTTCACTTTAGAAACCAAATAACGAAGCAAAAAGAACAAACCTGGCTACCGGCTTTATTTCCCATAATGCTTGTTCACTCTAACATCAAAAGTATAGGAACCCTGTGCCTTGCTTCTGAACCGTATTAGTAATGTAGCGCTTCACTTCATAAAAGTGTGCACGTCTAATCCAAGAGGGAGCAACAAAGCTACCTGGAGCTGCATAAACATCATCGCTGCTCCACTGCAACTCAGTGAAGCTGTAGAATAATAATAGAGTTACAATATAATTCATCTGTTCACATATTTATTCTATCCCAGGGCTTCCCAAACATTTTGCAGCTGAACTCCTTAGACGTTTTACTTGAGATTTTAAATTATTCAATTATTACAAAAGGCAGAATCATTTGTCAATCGCAGCAAAATAAGACAGCCATACTTTTCACCATGTGCACCACTGGAGTTGATGACAAATGACCATCTTTTGTTATTATGACTAGCCCAATCACATGTTGGTGGGTGGAGTTATTAAACAGCCACTGCCAATAAGGTGCCAATATTTACACAAAGTAGTTTGTGGTGTGCAACAGACTCTAAACTTATTTCAAATACATTGAAATCTTTGATTTGATAATCACACTCAGCTTTAACATGACTTCAGTTTTATTTCAATAATTTGTGCAGCCATTTTTAGTTATGTAAATTTTACATTGAATTTCATTTTTCATGACCTTATAACCCTCCCAAAGGGTTCACAAACCTTCATTAGGAACACTGATTTAACAAGCGTATATAAAATGGAAATAACTACATAAAAACAATCCTTAGTTTAAAAAGTCAAATAAGTTGGGCTTCATGGGCAGCTCAAGACAGACAGTATATAATCCCAAATACGAGTCTTAACTCGCCAACCTTTCTGGACCCATACCCCCCCCCCCCCCCCTTTCTCTTTGTCCACTTACTGTTCTGTCCAAATAAAACGCATAAAATGCCACAATTATTGGGACATTGTTTAACATAATGTTTACATACCACATGTGGCATCTTACTGATAACCACAAACAATCATTTTTAACTCCTCCCCTAAACCAAAAACGTTTTATAGTAAATAACTGTTCACAGTACATAATAAACTTGTAAGCATGCAAGTTAGCAGCACCACAACTCTTATAAATCTCATAAATAAACCTTACAAATTGCTAAAAAAGCTCATTTCCTGTGCTGGTTATTTTTTATTGAAAGAGGAAATTGGGGTGGGACACATTGAACAGCCAATAATATTAGTTTAAAAGAATAATTTGACATTATATAAAAAATTATATTCCATTAAACACTCCCAAAATCCCTGCTTGCTCAGTTTACATAATTAAAATATGCTAATGCAATACAGCTCTTGAACAATCACAATTTATTTTTACTCCTTGCAATCTGTCTAAATTTGTAAAACAGAAGTTTACTCAATCCAATAATCCTTAGCATTAATATTTTTCTTTGGCAGTAACACTGCATTACTGAAACTGGGCAGAGTTTCCAGCAGGCTTGGTACTGGCTGGGGAGAGTAAATGATGAAATAAAGCTTTATTTAATGTGTTTTGTGAAAAATGAGAAGCGTTTACCGATCAGTTATTATAGTGCTTAGTGTGTTTTCACAGGGCCGCTGCTGGCAAAGTGGGTGCCCTAAGCAAAATAGTTGTTGTGCCCCCTCCCTCAAAAATAAAAAAATACTTTGTATAACAAAGTATTGAACATAGACTGCAATATATAAAATGAAATTATACAATAAATGTTGATACAAATAAATAATAGTAATGAAAGAGAGAGAAAAATAAAGGAAAAGGAATATGTATACAGTATATATGCTGTATAATAAAGTAAATGAATAAAAAGGTATGAGACAATCATACAAATAGCTTAAAAGATTCACATATAAATCACATTTGTTGGTAATCTTTCTCTATCAAAATAGAAAAATACGTCTTTCTCAGAAAAATAAACAGTCAACAGACTGTTCCTAAGTATTTACAAAGGAGGGCTTCTAGATCTATCCAAAACATTTTACTATAAATGCAATTAAAAACTAAGTGGACAGCGTCTTCCTTTTCTGCTCCACAGAAGTCACATTCAACATTCACATCATTACAAAATCTAAGAAAAAGTGTTTTAACAGGGTACACTAAATGAAGAATTTTAAAATGTACTTCTCTCACCTTATTTGTTATGAAATATTTTTAGGTAGCAACCATGCATGTTTCCAATCAATGTCCTCGATTTTAGAATGCCAAAATGTTTTAACAAATCAAGCTATATTCTGTAAGTAACTTCCTAACAAAGTAATTATTCTATCTTTTACTAGTAACAGTAACTCCTTCAATTGCAAGATTAGATCTAAAACTCAAATTGTTGTTATTCACATTTCCTTTAAAAAGACATTTTAAACCAGATGGTATGGTATATTCTTACTATATATTCTATATTCTTATACTGGAATATTACACGTCGAAGAAATGCTGCCCATTTTCATTAAATAACTGTTTAACAAATATAATTCCATTATCCACCCATTTTTTAATGTTATATACCTTTTATTCTGAAAAAACGGTATTTGAAGTGCTAAAATACAGTACATTTAAGCCTCCATTGCATACTGAATTAGTTAAGATACCTTTTTTATTGTAATGAGATCTATTTCTCCAAATGAAATTAAAAAGATTTTTATCAACTTCCTTAATTATGCTACTAGGGACTTCCAACGAAGTAGCAGGATAAAGCAGATGAGATAAACCTTCAGCTTTTGATAAAATAACTCTACCATTCATAGACAAATCCCTCATTAACCATAAATTAAATCTATTTAAAAAATTTTGAAGCACTGATTGAAAATTAAGCTGACCCCTTTCCTTTTCATCTTTACATATCTTGATCCCCATATAGGTAACAACATTTCTAACCATTAATATCAATAAGTTTGTTTAAATGTAGTTTTAACCCTGAAACTAACAAAAACTTATTTAAGCAATCAATCGCTTGTAATGAATTTCTAACAATAGTTGCACCGTCTGCCAATTGACAGCATTTTATTTCTCTTTCTAAAAAGACAGGTGTGTGGCTTTCCTAATCAAGTCCAGTCAGTATAATCAAACACAGCTGGACTCAAATAAAGGTGTAAAACCATCTCAAGGATGATCAGAAGAAATGGACAGCCTCTGAGTTAAATATAGTGTCACAGCAAAGGGTCTGAATACTTAGGGCCATGTGATATTCACTTTTTCTTTTTTAATAAATGTGCAAAAATGCCAGCAATTCTGTGTTTTGCAATATAACAAAGAGTGAAAAATTGAAGGGGGTCTTAATACTTTTCGTACCCACTGTAGTTCACCACATTCTATAGCTTCTTTAAACACGCATAACGTCTTGGTTACGAAGGTGTCCCTCGTTCCCTGAAGGAGGGACCGGAGACGTTACATATGGGAACTCGCATGAGAGACTAATCACCTCTGAGCCTTATTGAAAAAGGCCAATGAACATTGGCATGCGCTGATTGCATCCAGCTGCAGCTGCTCATAGCGTGATTATAAATGAGCAGCTGGTGCAGTGCATATTTAGGGAACCTTCGTAACCAAGATGTTCCCCTGCAGTTGTTTCACTATGACGTTACATATGTGAACAAACTCATGGAAAAGGCCACGACCCTGAGGCCATGTTACGCACACATATATATTCCCTAACACAAAATATTGCTAGTTGAAATCAATAATCAAAATAATCTGCCCAAAGAATGTGAATAACCTTTAATAATATTTCCTCTAAATTTACAATTATGATTATTTGTATTCAGCCACAAACATAGGTGAGAGTGAGCATGTGCGCCGGCTCGGATGCGGGAACATTCCAATCACCCAATCAGAATTGAGGAATAATTTTTCTGGAAATATCTGTTTTAGGCTTATAATCATGGTTAGGTGCTTCTACACCATTTATAATCAGCTATTATTTCCCACTGATTTTAGGCATACATTTTGGGTAGGTTTAGGTTTTTGGACAGTAGTGTTGATCCAGGATCAACAAAAAATGTTGATCCAGGATCATGTCTTACTTGGCAAAATCACGGTGACCACTCTGCATATAGGAGCGGCGGTAATGTGTGTTCAGATCACACATGCTAACTTTACAGAGTTGAGAACTAAACTGTCTACATGTGAGTTTTTTAATTTAACGAGTTTCTGCTAAATCTGCTCAGCTATTCACTTGTAGATGAGAGTGATTCTATTTCCACCATTGATTCTACTCCTTAAATAAGGGCATTCACAACCTCAAGCACTGATAAATTCATAGCGATAGCTTTTGTGTGCTGAAGCTTCCTTCTGGCACCACGCTGTACAAATCGATCCTCGGTTCACATTGAATACTGCTGTCACATGCCCTTTTTCAGTGTATGTTAGCAGAACTCGCATGAAGTTACATTCCCCTTCATCCTCCACTGGCCACCAAATCAAGCATGCCACAAAACGATCTATGAGAATACAGGAATGCAAGCTTTTCAGGTTAATCTTACCATTGAATGAGGGGAAAGATTAGAGGATAACAAAATGCAATCCAATAAAGATTTGTCGTGCTATGTGAGGTGAAAATCAAATCTGAAAGATAAATCTCTGCCATCTCATCTTTTCTATTAGCTTTGGAACACCCACTCATCCGAACACATGCACATAGAGTACAACCACAAATATGAACAGTTCCCACCTGCATACACACTGTTCACACAAACAGCGATATGGCGTTGCATAAGTAGGAAGACACCGACAAAATACATATGCAAGCACAATATTTATATGTACTGTGTGTCCTAACCAGGTGTGTAGAGTTGGGAAACAAGAACTGGTTGTTATTCAGAATAGATTCTATATTTTAGTAATGGCGTTCAGTGCCTCTGATGATCATAAAGTTTATTTTATGAGTGATGTGGATAATATTCTGCACTAAAGAAACAGACCACTAAAGCATTCTTGCTTAGCAAACAAATCTACATTGCCACAGCAAGAGGAATTTTGGTTTAGCTGAATTATGAACTGGTCAGATACATAGTGAAGTGCATTGAATCAAAATTATTTGATAGGGCTGATATATTGAATCATTAAAGTCCTTTTGTTCTATCCAGCTACAATGAACATTCAGTGACAAACTGTTTAGCAAGTGTCTCTTTTCAGCTAAGAAAAACATAAAACACACATACAGACCTGTTTTTCTCCACTGGGTTTCCTGTGGGACAGCAGTAACTCTACAGCTCCCACAACTTCTTTGCGGATGGCGTAGAGCAGAGCGTCTCCAGTGTTCACTCCATGATCCAGAAGCAGCTCCATCACCTCAAGGTTCTCATTCTCAATAGCAATTAGTAGCGCACTGCGGCCCAATGGATCGACACAGTTGACGTCAATATTGTAGTAGACCTCCGCCTCACGTAGTGCATGCTGGACCCCTGCATAGTCACCCTTTTCCACGGCCAAAAGAAACGAACGCTCCTCTGGGGAAAGCTCCACCTCTGCCCGGACGATCTGTAGAGGGATTCGGTCCCGGTACGGAGAGTAGCTGCTCTTTTTGTAGTATAGATGTGACATGGGATTCATGATGGATTCTGTTAGAAGAAGAAAAAAAAACAGACAGAGAAGCTGTAATTTAACATTCACTAATAAACAGGAAACGGCCTCTTGATAAACACTGAGTCAGCTTACTTGCTGTTTGGCAGTGGAAATAGACTAAATTTATGAAATACATATCATATCATTCCATAGAAATCATTTCAGTAGTCTTGAAATGCATTAAAGATGCATTAACCTGAGGAAAATTAAATTAGAGATAAAAAGAAGTGTGCTTGTAGACAGATATGAGAAATTAATAGGTAAACATTAATGTTCACTATATACATCTACAAAAACACTTGCTTGAAATGACTTTTTAATAGGTTTCTGGTAGTGAGTGATGCCTCGAGTCTTTTTTCTTAATGGCCACAATGTGGTCACAAGCAACAGCTAGCTCTGGTATTATGTTCAGTCATCAAACTGTGGTGCCAGTAATTCAGCTTGGCAGCATTTTCTACAATATTAAAAGAATTAGAGCAAATTCAGGTGTGTGTGTGTGTGTGTGTGTGTGTGTGTGAAAAAACATAATGGTGTCATTGAACTCTACTGTCACTTTTTCTTTTAGGGGAAGTCATTAAGAAAAAGGTGAAGAGTTGATGTTTTATAATTTTGTGAGTGCAGTGATAAGTTGAATCATTATCACATTCCTTGTTTTACTAATATTTACATAATTTGGTCTTTCTTTAAGGCCACTCTGATAATTATACAGAGAAGACGTGTCTGTGATCTAAGTTAGAATCCGATTTAAGTCTTAAATTACGTTTATTTCATGCTTAGTATACTACAAATACATTTTCATATTCATGTACTTAACAAATATACTACAAATATACTATACAAAATACTCCGAATATAGTTTAATTAAAATGTTAATTTGTTCAAATGTTGATCTGTTCAGTGAATATGTTCATAGATTTGAACTATACTTAGTAGGAAATAAATATATTTTAAATATATTACTTTTCTTCTAGGGAAGCCCAAAAAAAACATGTTAAAAATATGTTTGTAGATATTAAGGAAACATGTTATATTTACATAGCTGTATATAATAACCCATAGCCAGTAATTCTACTCTGAAATTTGTGTTTTCCGACCCATTTCAACCACTAGCTGAAATTATCACATACTGCACCTGTATCTGTATGATCCTGCCTACTTCCAGTTGTCACAAATTGTTGTCATGATAAATCAATAGTCATGTTATGTTTATCGATGCCTCATAGAATGCCTTTGTTTTTGCAGTACCTATTTCAACCACTAGCTGTCAATCTTACATGCTGTACCTCTAAAGCTGCATTATGTAATTGTTTAGCAATTTTTAAATTAGTTGAGGTGAAGACTAAATTAAATTTTAAACACATATTAATAAAATCCAAACCAATAAAATCTCATTTGTAAATAATAGAACTACTTCAGCACATCACCACAAATCTGGGTAGGCTACAAAGTCCTCTCTACATCAATCAATTACTTTAACATTTAGTTGTCAAAACAGTTAATATATGTACAAAAATCAATAGGATTTGTGTTTAGACAATGACACTATTTTTGTATTCTCACTATTTAGTATTTTCCCTGGGCAGCCCGCCATACAAGCTTCTCGGTAACACTTTACAATAACAGTACATGAATTATCCTGTACTAATACAGGAATTAACAATTTCTTGACTATAAATTAATGATGAATTAAGACATCTATTAATCACAAGCTAACTTAACTACAACATGAATTACTGCATGAATAACGCCACCTTAATCACATGTTAGTTACTGCATGTTAGTTAATGTATTAATTAACAACTTGTGGTAAACTAAATCAAGCCTTTTATGGCACAAACTTTTTGATAAATTTGCCACCTGCAGCTGTCACGTCAGTGACGAGTTTAGTCATGAGCAAATGGGGCAGTCGCCCAGGGCAGTATGCGGCACAAGCACTTATTGGTGGGAAAAAATCAACAGCGCCCTAAATGGTTTTGTATTATCTATCATAGCCTACCTGTGATTATGGCGTTAAAATAGCTTAGTTTTAAATCTAGCGCACATAAAACCAAGACGTGCGCATATGCGCGCACAGAAAACCATCTCTCAAGCATTTCTGCACAACTAGAGCACACAACACTATGATCGTGCAAAAACGCACTCTCACGAGAACGTCGCTAAGCAGGACTCGGGTGCTTTGGAGGCTGGGATCAAATATCAGTTATTAATAATTAATCATTTAAAAACAACAATACAACACCAATACTTATTTGTAGTAGAATATAAAAATCATCTTTAAAACATAATGAATAGTCTAGACCAGTGGTTTTCAACCCAGGGGGCTGCCAATTATTATTAATAGAAATTGTAATATTGTTAATATAATAAAAAATGTCTAGTTTGCTGATCCATTTTGTATATTTTCTGTTTATTCAATACATTACCAGTTTATTCAATAAAGACAATTAACAGCTTTGCTTCCGAGTTAACCCGACACAAAAAGCGGGATTGTTTAAATTATTTTGCAGTGGGCCGCGGAAACATATGTGTTTGGCTGTGTGGGCCGTGAGTTAAAAAAGGTTGGGAACCACTGATATAGACATTTCAATATTCGAGAATCAATATAGAATACTGTAATAAATCGTCAGTCAGTGCTGGTAGCCAGGTGCATTATGGGTATTTCTTGAGAGTTTTACTTATTTTTGTTTCATTTAAGCAAGACAGTTGGATTTTTGTATTAGTGATGTGATTATGTGTGTTCAAGTTAGTTTGGGAGGGTTTGGTTCATTTGCAGCCCTGTTATATAAAAGTTTAACTGTTTACGTCTTGGAGAGAGATGTGTAGGGGAGTGGCTTCTTGATATTGGGGTGTCGCAGAAAGATGGTTTTGCGCAGTAATTCCATGTTGAACCGCCACTGTGTCACATCATGAATTCATGAGTTGTTTATTTTAATTTAATTATGTCATGACTTTACTTGGGGGGCACATCATTACCAACTTTTCATTAATTACTTATAAAATAACATGAATTCATGACTTGTTAACATGCTTAAAAAGTAATCAATTATGCATTTTTTATACATATTCAGCTCACCTAAATTAGATATTTGGTGCTTTTCTGGGGTTTGTATAGAAGTGTAAGAGCAGAGGTCCTGTGGCTGTATTTGGATGGAGAAGTAACTAAACGGTAGGAGGAAAGTTGACATTTTGAAGAGGCAATAGTGGCCCAAAAGAAGAGCAAGGGCACAAGAGAAACATCTGACTTCAGTGCATTATTAATGTATACCACAGTAAACCAATTTATAACATAACCAAAAAGATAATCATCTTCTCTATGATTTTAATTTGGAAAATTGTGTCAGGTTAATTATAATGAAAACATTATTATAGGACGGCAGCATCACTCAAAACAGGATGAGATGAACTTGTTAATTATGAACGCATTATTGTTTGTTGGAATATTGCAAGAACTTCTCTGTCATTCATTGATGTTTGTGACAGCTGCAGGTGGCAGATCTGTAAACAATTTTGTGCCATACAAGCATGTTTGATTTAGTTTGCCACAAATTGTTATTTAATACATTAACTAACATGCAGTAACTAACATGTAATTAATGTGGCATTCTTCATGCAGTAATTCATGTCGTAGTTAAGTTAGTTCTTGATTAAATTATGTCTTAACTCATCATTAGTTTACAGTCAAGTAATTGTTAATTAATGTATTAGTGCATGATAATTCATGTACTGTTATTGTAAAGTGTTACCAGCTTCTCTTATACTATATTGCAGACAAGTACAAACTCGTGAAATAATGTTAAATGAATGTTGAAATGTATGAACAAAATATTGTAATGCTTTAAAGGTAAATAAACTGTAAAATAATTTTGAAGTGAGTTTAGTTGCAGAAACCTATAAGAAACCTGCAGAAAATATCCCTTACTAGTGTAATTCTTGTGGGTGTAGTTTGCAAAACTTGGCTATTGACTCAGTGTAAACAGTGCTATACGGTTACTTGTGTTACATCCTTTCCATGGTATTCCTGATATCTTGACATGGGGCTAGATTTATGTTTTTAGCTGTTCATGCCATTAGTTTAAAAATCAGATATAACTTGGTACATATAGAGTTGCTGAGTTGTACTAAACATGAAATATTTATTGCAGTTGACCCGCTTGCCTGCTAGGCTGCTATTATGATAATACACTTATGAATGCATTTCTCATTCATTTATACAGAGGGGTGAAATTATTGTTTGTGGTAATCGACAGCTTTTCACAGATGCGGCCCATAAACATAACCTAGATTATGCCTTTAAGGAAACTAAGTGGCTGCTTTCTCTGGTCGGGAAAAGTATTTTTTTGCCTTTTCTGTTCTTTCTCCTTTCTGTGTATGGATGACAATTTAGCGTTAAGCAAACCAGTGGAATATATTCAAAAGGATTAACCAGTTTACCAGTTTTGACAGTTCATCTCAACTCATTCCAAAGTGTGCCAATCAGCCAGTGAAAAAATCCCACTAATTTCAGAATAAATGAGTGAACTTGAGTAATTACTGAGATTGACTACCTAATGATGTTGCATCTTGCTTTGATCTTCTTCTCTGAAGTAGATGAACAGACACACCAGGTGGCGTCTTCCATATGGTCTCGCTTCAACTGACACCACACATGCACACACACACTTATGAGCACACTCAGACTCATTAGCACCCAATTCACACTTTGCGTTGAATTTTACATTATGGGGTCTAATCTGTGTCTAATAGATGCAGATCCCCTAATCCACTCCTAATTTAGATGTCATGTTATCTATAATGCCTACTCTTTTTTTTCTGGGGAGCTACAGTAGAAATCCGACTTAATTTATTAGCATTTTTTCAGATACTTATACATCTATGTCCTTTTTTGTTGAACCACTGCATTTTGCACCTGAAGTTGGAAATCTAATTCCTTATTGGATCTCACAGGTTTTATTGTGAACAACCTATCCATGCATGTTTTTTGAGCTTGTAATTTTTTATGAAAATGTTAAAACTTCTGTTGAAATGACTTCTCTTTGGTGACAAACGTTGTCCATTAAAATCATGCTATTTTTATTCAAAACTGATCTGAAACCAAAACTCTTATATCGGACGATACTGATCCAATACCATTTTAGAGTTGCATCTTGTGACATCATATTGCATTTTTGGTTTGTTTGTCTTTGTTCCCTTTTTTTGGTTCACATTAGTGTACAGTTCTTTAACGAAAACTATGGCGAAAAAAAAGTTAATTGACAAGCTATTTTTCCCATGACTAAAATAAGATGATGGCAAAAATGGCAATAAACAATAACAATGACTATATCAACATGCAATATAGTTGACGATAATAGAGGAGACTAAAATGTACTGCCTTTAAAAAAAAAACTAACTCTCTTTTTATTCCTTTCAAAATCTTTTTGTATTTGATCGAAAAATGAGACTAAATATTACTGTGACGCTACTACAGAAGCTTTCGTGTCCTGTTGCAAGATACCAAAAATACAAATCCCTAAATCAGAGCTTTTCTGATATATAAAGGATACATTTTCTGCAGAATCATTTGCCTGTTTTTTGCAATCTGACAACTGTTCACACAAATTCACTCTTCATTGCAGAAGCATAATGATTTCAAAACACATATTTTGTTTGAGATTGTTATTGTTTTAACAGAGAAACATTTGGAATTTGGAATTAATGGAATTACTATTACTATTCTATTGATTTGCTTTAATTGGTGAAAGTGCATTACCTGAAATAAAAAAAAACAATATAAAAAACAATTTTAAATGACAACAATGATTATAATTGTGAGCATATATACATTTTTGTTGTATAAATGTAACCATTATACAGAATGGCAACAATTAGTTTTAAACAAGACTAAAATGCTCAGACTAAAATTTGACTAAACACACAATGGTTCCTAAGACTATTTAGAAATTAAGACTATTGACAAAATTCACACTGTGTTGCATTCAGTCAACCTGCACCAGAGATTGTTGGAAATGGAGCCCCTGAAATCTCAGTCTGACCAAAGTTCTAATGGTTCACTTGTTTAAATTAACTTCTCTAACAGAATTTCCACTAGAGTTTGGCTGAACCAAACATACTAAAGTTTGAACATACCTTTACAGTTGACCTTGAGGTCAAAATTAAATATGCTATCTTCCAATCAACCATCAACCGCGTCTGCTCCCTACTTCTGTTACATCACAACACATCTTATATTGAAAGAAAGTCATTCTATGGTACCCAACAATGATTTTACCAAACAATAAGCCTCAACTTTTTCTTTTTCCAAGTTCTTTTTCTCAGCATCTCTAAATATCCACACCATGTTAATCCGATGCTGGTGAACACATCAGTGCACTTGCCCCCACTGCAGCTGGTACACCCACACAGCTTTCTGCTCCTTAATGCTAATTTTTAGATACTGGATAAGCACATGGTACAGGCAGACCTTTCCAGGATCAGTACTGCTCTCAAAATGGATCCTGGTTGCTTTTAGGAAAAAAACTAAACCATTGTTTTATTCTGGTTCTTCTGACTGAAAATCAAAGATGGCAGTGATCTGTGAGAACTGAGATGTGAGCGTTCCAGTACAAGCTTTCCTATAGAGAAGACTTTGAATCTGCTCCTACAGAACTCAAATGAAAGCTCTGCTGATTGCTGTAGAATTGAGATGTTTGTCATTCACAAAGTTGAACACATCCCCAGTACCTTGCATGTTTTTATATCAAATGAATTGATCATGCTTTAAACTACCAGTAAAATGTAGTACTTTTAGCTCTGTTTTTTTATATTTTACCATGTTAAGTCCCATGGTGATTTTGGTTAGTACCAGTAGTATATGGTAACATTTGCTATGTACATGTTTCCCTTAGCTAGATCTTAATTTTGACCAATGCATTGTTTTGTCATTTGAAACTAGGGCAGCAACTAATTGCTGTCCAAAAGTATAGACCTAAATCAATCCCAATTCCTAAAATCAGTGGGTAATGATAGCTGATTAACAAGGGTGTAGAAGTCCTTAACCCTGATCATAATAGTCATAATAATTAGAATTATTATATATTATTAGTTATTTGTTGGAAATACTTTTAGGACTTATTTTTTCAGAAGATGAACGACAGAAGATTGAAAGCCAACCAGAATTCACTTTGCTTTAAAAAGCTCAAGCATGTAGATTTAGACTTCATAACTGCAGAGCACACTTATGATCAATAGTGTGCTTATGATTATTGTGCATTGGTGTGGATGCTATTCATAGGTGTAGCTTGATTTTTGAGCTTGGGGGGTCAAACCAAGACAGTCGATTTAGTCAGTTAAACTTCAGTTAAACAATTAATTTTAGCATTTCTGACGTTAACTTACAAGTCACAATCTGTGTACCATTAAAAGCAGTTTTACTATGATTAGAGCTGCAGCAAGAGTGTGAGGTTGCCTTGGCCACTGAATTATTATAAAGATGGCGCTGTCTATTTCTGCTGCGCTAGCAATACATACGCTGAATAGAATACAACGTAAACATTTTTGAATCACAAATACAGTATCGCAAGGTAGATTTTAAGCTATGAGTGAATTACCCACTGCTTTAAAACAGATATCCAGAATTTTAAACGCTTTAAAGCAGGCACACAAACACATTTAGAAAAGATAAATCTTATTGAAAGAGGCCTATAAAGCATATTTATTGTCCGAAATGTATTTCTATATTTCTGTGTTCTGTGTGCATTAAATCATATTTGGATGTAAATGCTAATCTTTCTGAAATGAATGCAAACAAGGAGTTGCTGACGGAGTTGAAAACATTATTGAAGAACAAATATTTTGTGAAATCTTTCAATGTTAGTCTCCTCCCTCTTTAGCCTGGAGGACATGGGGTCTGTGATTTCCAACAAGAATGTAGAACACTTTTCTTCTTTCCCTATTGAATCTTCAACAGTCCATTTTAAATGAGCCTTGGCCCCCAGGACATGACGGGGCTTCTGGACAATGTTTACATATGGCTTACTTTTTTGTACGATAGAGCTTTTTATGCACACTTTCGGAGACCTTTAGTTCTGAGAGACTTTGTCTCTCTAAGACATCCCTTTTATAGCTAATCATGTTTAACAACTGATGTCATAAGCTGAATTAGTTACTAGATGTCCTCCCAACTAAGTGATGTTTGACAAACAAGTTTCAGGAGGAGCAATGATGCAATGATTAGCTACAGCTGTTCTCAATCCCCTAATCAGTCTAATTTCCTTTCAGCCAACCAAATTCAGCAGGCATGACATTTGATATGAGCTCATTTTGTTAATAAAAATGTCAAATTTCTCACTTTAAACATTTGTTATGTTTGTTATGTTATCAAATATTGGCTCATGTCATTTGAAAGTCCTTTAGTTTTCATTTGACCTAAATTTAAAAAACGTCCCAAAAAGTTGAGGTTGTAAAATTTTTTTTTTTTGGGCCACACAATGTATATATCCAGTTTATAGAGCAGCAAAGAAAGCAATTCTTACTCCAGCCTTCTTTTACTTTCATGCGGTTGCTGTACAGTATAACGATTTTTAACAATCAATGACAATCCCTTCCTATAAACTTTACCCTACTCCTAACCCTGAGGAGAAGATAAAGGGAAGGCAAGCGCTTGACAGCCCCAGTGACTCCACTACAAAGCACCACTCTGACCAAGCAATTATCTCTGCAGTCTAATCGCAGATGGTTTAATTTTGTAATTAATCTGTGGTTCTCGGTCCTCTAAGGGCTGCTTATCTCTGAGGAATATCATTAGAGTATAAGCTGTGCCAAACATTAGCTGATAAATTAGATGTAAACTAAGTGTGCAGGACAATCCCTAGTGATCCATCTGAATTGGAGAATGGTTCTCTCATGGGACTGGGAGCAATTCCGGAGTGCCTGAACTCAATGATACTTCCTTCCATAGCATCTACAAAAGTAATAAACCATATGATCTTTTTTTACAGTACCATGATTTGAAGTATTATACAAAAGAACAGGTTACAAATCATATGACATGTTTCTTACCAAGTCCATTATCTTGAAGTCTATATATATAATATATATAAACATGCACACACACATAATGAACATTTAATCACATTTTATATGCTGATATAATTTCTAATTTAAAGGCAGGGTAAACGATTTTTCAAAAATGCTTTAGAAAAAGATTCGGGCCCTTAAGCAAAAAAAACTTGAATTCAATCAGTAGTAATGGGCGTGTCTATTCGTGACGCAGAGAATTGTTCAGTGAACAGCCGAGCAGAGTGACAGAAATATAAAAAACAGTAAAATGTCTGCAGCACAATAAGACAAGAAGTAAGACCCATGTAAAAATCAGCTTTCTTTTTTGAGAGACCTCAATGAGTGGAAGGCCTGTGATCGGACTCCAAGGTTGTTTTGGTTCTTCTTTACAGGTGACTTACACTGGACGTGATAAAGCGACCATTGAAATTCATGTAAGCGTGTCATAAATAGAACGCAGCAGCACTTTTCTGTTAGAGTCTCGCCACCCGCATCCCATGTATACTGATTATAACGACTGCTTATGGTACTGGTAATTTTAAATATCAACATTGGCTTCCAGAAATCGTATACCCTGCCTTTAAAAAAACTGCAAAATAGCATAACTTTAACAACACTAGTCTCAAGCTTTCTGAACCCCACTGTAATACTGTCTTGCTCAAATAGCATTTTGTTTTCCCTGTTTTTAACCGCAGTAAAGAAAAACACGAGTCACAAAAGAAACACACTGTGCTCTGAGGGGAAATAACTTTAACTTGTACGATCAATGAAAAGCCGCTGACGAGGTCCGAACAGGCACACTGATTACATCAATACATCGACGAGTATTTTCCAGATTGAATCAGACAGAGAGTATGGATCTTTCAGGAGAATCAAACATAGACACTTACAGGAACTCATTTGGGCTTGTCTGGTCCTTTGAGATGAGTAAATTAAATTAAACAATGGACTGACACAGCACAGTTGTATTTTACATTTACACTAAATGAGCATTTTATTTTTATTATTATTATTAGGGCCGGGACTCAATTAAAAAAAATAATCGAATTAATTAGAGGCTTTGTAATTAATTAATCGAAATTAATCGCATTTTAATCGCATATAAATATTTGACCTGAGAAC
>JAUMHI010000033.1:12545159-12563042 GCA_032359435.1 Enteromius unitaeniatus | reverse complement strand
AACCCTATAGGTAGGTAGACTTTCTGTAAACTGTTTTTTTAAGTAAAACACAATAATGCCATCAGGTGCGTGATTTCCCATTGAGCCGTATATACTACACACAGCCGTTGTTCACTGATGAGCTGTGCAAAACCATGTTCATTATCAGTGTTCTACATTCTTCAGCATTTACTGCTGATTACATGACCAGCTTTACTGACAAAACGAGCAAACACATCGGTCGATCCGGATCAGTGCATCCCTACTTTCAAGTACATTCAGACATAGATATATATAGAATGACTAGATGTCTCGTCTGCGTTGCTGGCCAGCGGAGTCGAACGTCCGCATATGGCGGACATCTTACCACAGGCTGATGCCAAAATATTGTGTCATTCTATATATATATATATATATATATATGCATTCAGAGCATTAGAAATGGTAATTGGTGCTCAAGTATAATCGGTCCGCCGAAACTCATCCAGTGAAGCTGGATAATAATATAAGCACATATAGCTTGAGTCGTAACTAAAGGAACAGGCTGGCATGGATGCCACGCAACTGAGTAGACATTTACGGGTATTAGAGGCATCGGAAATTGAAGCATGCCATCTTTGAGGCTACAAAACAGCAGATCCTGAAGGATGGCACGTTTATGTAACTGTAATCCAATTAAACCCCTTGCTGTGTTTAGAAAGAGACAGTCTGCAGTAAACCTGTCAAAGCAAAGATGAACATGAAATTGTAACATTTTTCCTTTGGACCTGAGGATCTCTAACGTTTCTCTCTCTACCAACTGGTTACATACACGTCTATCTGTCTGTCTGTCTGTCGCAAGCAAGCCAAGAATTCACTTAGAAATGCAAAATAAAACACTAAATCACTTTAGCAACATGCTTAGAACCTTTGCAACAATCCAGCAACTACAGTACAACCTGGTCAAGGCCTAAATATCAAACTTTTCTTAAACTATTAACAACAGCAACATTTCTCCTGACAAACTTTCCTTTTCTAGCTTCTGTTGTTTTTTCTGCTTATCTAACTTATCATCATGGTCAATTTGTCATGCCCTACAGTTAACATTTAGAGGAAACCTCTGGTCATTTTGCCATTACTCATTCGACAAGCCCTAACAAACACTGACAGGCAGACGTATAATAAAAATTTAACATACGTCTGAGAGGAAGGAAAATGTTTCCTCCTGTCAGATTCTCTAACAATACAAAGCGACTGCTTGCCCTCACCATTGTACCTTCCCCTTTTAGCAAACTTACTCGTGTGCTCTACCCTCATGTCAGAAAGCTAGGAGCAAACCCATGAGGTTTGGGAAGCCTTTAAAATTGCATGAAGAGCTAAGCTCTGCAATCTCTCGTGGTCCAAAACAAACTTACGAAAGACAAGAAACATTTTCTCCTTGTCTAGTGTAAAGAATGCAAAGACTGGAAGGACTATGGCTGTTCATCCCAGCATGCTTCACATATAAATATGAAAAAGCCTAGATCTGATTTTCCAATGTTTATCCGACAGGCAGAAATGGGCAAAAGTATTTTTTGTGAAGTAGCTGCCTTCTATTACATGCTCAAACGTGATCAAAGATGTGCTTTCCTAGTGACTTCCCTGGCAGATATGGCCACAAATTCGGAAATGTTCTGTCTGCTCTCATTAAATGTATTTATTATTCACTATTATATGGTGAGGATAAGCCATACACCTTAACTCTCTGTGCTTTGTTATTTTTTCATTAGTCGGCTATATGAGTCCAAAGCATCTTCCAAAGCCAGTCCTGCTTCTGTATAACAGATACTTTTTTCTCATTAAGCCCCAAGTCACACCTGAATGTACTTCCAACAGCCTGTCTCCAGTTTAACCTTTTAGTTTAACAGGTAATTAACAACCCATAGTCTTCCTGGTGTTTGCAGCAGGCATGCACACGTGCAAACACAATTTTCTATCATTTATCCACGTCAACAAACTCGCTGGTCTATGGAAACGCTTTTTAATTCAGTAGCGGTGATAATTACGGGAAAGTATAAGCCATGAGTGAGTTCATCTTGTGAGTCATTTTCGGGGTTAAGAGCTGTTCGCCGTGACATATGGAGACACTGTGGCAGTGATGTAGAGCATCAGTGTGAGAGTTTAATATGCCAGGCACGTTGAGTTACTCTCCTCTCCGTGAACTTAGCTAATACTTCAAAGCCATGCCTTTGTCATGTCTAAAGAATGTGTCATTGATGAGAGATGGGATCAAAGTTTCTGTTTTGTGTGTCTGCAGCTCGGTTCCACAACCTAGCAAGCTTCTAACGTGGCACCCTAAACAGCATGGGAACTCAAACGTGACTGATTTGAAGCGCTCTAAGGCAAATCCATGTGCCACACCAAGAGCTTGTCTCACATGAAGCGCATGGGAGATTTGACTCAGAACTAACCCCACTGGAGACATCAGCATGATACTCTACAAAGCACAAAAACAGAGCACACACGAACATTTAGCTAAAATAATAGTGTTCTACTTACATTTCAGCAATTTTTATTAATACTTTTCTGTATTGGATGTGGATCTAATGCACATGATACCTTAAATAAGCAGTGTTGGCTTTTATTGGATATTATTCTTACTGTACATTGGTCAGAAGTTTGAAGTGTGACTTTGCATCTCTGTAATATATGTAAGGAGTAACTGACAACGGGCCGATGAATTATTAAAAAATAAAGCACACCAGAGGTGGTGATGCAGCCGCAATGCAAAGCATAATAATATTCAATGTTGTATTTTTTTCTTATTGTTTAATGACCAAAAAAAAACAAAAAGGTAAACAATAAGATGAAAATTACAATATTGCATTTTATTATCAAGCATAATGGAATTATTTTTATCTTATTGTTTACTTTTTTTTTGCTTGGTCAGTGTAATTATGGGTTTTGTTTACTTTTTCTATTGTAAGCTGTAAATTGCCTGGAACTACTTTAGCAGTGCATTCATGTTTAATTCAGTGTTACTTTCCCTTTCTTTGTTTTTGTTTTTTTTTTATAAATTGTGAAATGTATTAAGAATTTAGTGAAAATTGCTTTTGGTTCATTGCTTCAGTGTATGTTTTACAAAAGAGAACACTATTTTACTACTTCAAAATTGTATGTTTCATTATTTTAATATGAACTTAATATAAACTTTGTAATAGTTATTAAATGTACTACCAATCTTTTTAGCAAATTCAAAAGTAAACTTTTAACATACATTAAACACTACATCATTTTTTTCAGTTATGTAGATCTCTCTGGACTACAAAGCAACATATTTTTTTAATCAATTGCATAAAATAAATAAATTTGCAATCTTAACACTTGACTGATCAGTTTAGGCTTTAACAAAAGCTCAATAATAAATAAAATACCATTCTAAATTAAATAAAGGAATAGTATGTAAAATAGTATGTTAGCATGGGGCATTTCAAAAGATTTATTTTGAAATCACATTAACTGATTATTTAAACTATAGATACAAATGACTATAATAACATTCAGCAATGCATCCAAAGCATTTTATAACGACCAGTACAGGTATAGGCACATTCTGCATTCCCAATAATGGAACGTTATTTTGCTAAAGAGTATTGGCAGTTTCATTAATGCCTTCTGATTTAATGTAAACCATGTAAGCAGCTTGTATGAATCTGGGCCTCAAAGGAGTTGACTTCGGCTGGTTTTAAACACTCAGTCACCACAAAGCCAGACAGCATAAGCCACCAGACACCCTGCAATTCTATTAGATTTATTATCTTCTCACAAAATACATCTGACCTTCTCCCTTTGTCCTTCTCTCTTTCCTGCTTTCTTTTCCACTTTTTACTGTCTTTACCAATGTACCATATAAAGAATCTGTGCTTTACTTGTCATTAATAATGCTGGGTACACACCACAAGATAATCAGACTGATTTTGGGCCGACAATCCCAGTAAATCGTAAATATTGAACATGCTGAATATTTATGATCAGAAATCCTGATGTGTGTCAGGTGGGGAAACCCGAGGACACCACACATGATAGGAGCAAAACGGTTAAATCTAGAATTTTTCCTCATGTTTGTGGTCTATCACATTTTGAAGATCTTATATGATTTAAAAAATCTTTTAGTGTGTCTTTTAGTATGTCACTACAGATATTCTTTATATCTTAAAAGTACCTAAAAGTGCATCAAGCTCACAATTATACAACAAATTAGCACAAGTCAACCTGCCATACCAAACAAGACTACAGGGAGATGCCGATTAATACATTTCTGCAAAACTGAAAAAACGTACCTATACATACAAATCGCTGCAGTTTATAGTTGGAATGAACACTTTGGAATGTATTCCTTTTCACACAAAAGTATGATTTACAGATGCATTTTTGATTAATAAATTATTTCACACAATTAGGTAATGTTGTGACTTCTATACTTTTTTTAACATCCTGCACAATTTGAAAACTGATACTTTAGATTTTTTTTGTCACGTATACAGCTTCATATGTGTGAGTTTTCTAGTTCAGCCAGTTTCCTCAGTAGCTCACGGTACGGTGTTGCACTCAGGTTGTGCAAAGCCCCAGTTTAAATCCTGCGTTTGACAAAACAGCTCAAATCAGCATAAGGAAGTTAAAATAGCATGGCTGCATCAGCAAATATGTTTTTACATTAATTTGCATTTGTTAACACTATTGGGTAGGTTTGGGTTTGGTGTAGGGGATATTATAGCTCAACTCTCTGGACATTTTACTTTGAAACTGCGGCGACACGTGCAGTGAGGTACATAATTACGGGGTTGCAGAAATGTATTTAGAGGCACTTTTTTCCAAAGAGCCTGGGTTGTGTTCATAAGTCTACTGGTCCTCACAAACTTTTCCAAATCACTCTTCTTTGGTGAGCATCAATTATTTGTACACTCACACAAACTGTTCCTTCCAGGAATCTTTTTTTGAAGGCTTTACCATCCTTTAAATCACCTACAGTATAAGTGCACCATACAATTAAGAATTTGATGATTATTCTGAGAAAAACATGCTGAAGATGCACGTGGGCCAGTGAGTGCACACCTGTATTTGCCTAAGTCCCAAATCTGTTTATCTTATGTAATGCACCATTAAGCGACGTAATCTTATTTGAGAGGCTAGGTCACTCACTTATAATCAAGGGTTTGAAAGGTTGGACCCTGATGGGTCCTGTGCAATTTCATTACAACCCTGGAGATGAAAAACTGGGGACAAGGTTAAATTGATCCCCAGAGACATTAGTCCAAATGAACCCTGGCTTACAAACTCAAATAATCTCTTACACCAACAAACCGAACGATATACAGTTAAGATTTTTTTCTTCTGTCACCTCTTAATAGTGTTGCTCACACCAATTTCTTTTTTCCCCCTAAGCTCCCTTGAGGCAATGAGCATGGACAGTCCATTTGGGCCAAACCTTGTCTACTGCCTCCCTTCTGTTTCCACTCAAAACAGCACCTGGAACGAGTGTTTAAACTGGGATCACACTCCTCAGCTCTCAGAGATGGGCAGATATCTCACATCTGTACATGTACAAACCAATACTACATTTACTGTAAACTTTACTTTGGTGTAAAGCTGCTTTGCAATGATATGTATCATGAAAAGCGCTATACAAATAAATTTGAATTGAATTGAATTGAATATCATGTATTATCCTTTAGCCTTAAGGTATCTGTGCACAAGACATAATGCAGCATAAAAATGGTACCAAAATATGCCACAGCAGCACAGACTAATAATATCCGAACCAGCTCTGGTGCTCTTTCACATCAGCATCAAAGAGTCTTAAACTTTCTATATTTCATAATCTTTGTTCTTTCTTAGTTTTTTCTATTCATAATTACATTGCTGAATTTCATGTTAAAAACATTAATGTTATAATATTATTTCTATGTAAATAAATGCATTTGTGACTTCAAACAGCTGATAAAAACACAAATAATCCGCAAGCAATGTAAGTAATCCACAAACTGTGTGTTTGTTATAAGCAAATCCATCAAGACATTTTTAACTTCAAACCATCTCGTATGAGTTTGCAGAGATATATGCATAAATCAAGTACTGCTTACAATAAAACAAAAACAGAACAGAACAATTCTAAACAAATATGTCAGTGGATTCTGATGTGAGAGGAGAGCAGGTAATGGACTTTTACTGGAGGAGGCGTCATTATGGATTAAGATATTATGTACAGAAGTGACAGTTTAAAGTTAACATTTTTTAATGATGGATTTGTCATTCTGACTGCACTCATTCACTGAAGAGGATCCATTGGTGAACAAATTACATAATTCAAAATTTCTCCAAATCTGTTCTATTGAAAAAACAAACTTATATCTACAGTACATCTTAGATGGCTTGAGGATGAGCAAATATTCTGCAAATTCATGTAAAAAAGAATGATATTTGTTTACAAAACCATTACAGCCTAAAAAGTTGAACAAACGCTGAAGCATTAGGCTCTGTTAGGACTTGTTTTAAATGAGGGAACCCGTCACACCATTACAATACAAGATGTTAGACCCTAACCAGATCATAAATGTTACTATAATTTGCATCCTTGTTACAATTGCCTTTAATATTTTACTAAGCTTCCCCAGTTCATTAAGAATTTCCATTAAAAATGCTTCATTTACTGTACAGACCTACTAGTGTTGCGCACATCAATTTATTTTTTTCCCCTCAGCTCCCTATAGAGGCGAAGAGCATGGACAATCTATTGGGACATTTCCTGTCTACTTCCTAACCTCTCTTTCTAAACAAACAGTAACAGTGCCTGGAACGAGTGTATAAATCTTTGATCACAATCTTAAGCCCTCTGAGAGCAGCGGGTATCAATAATTATCTTGTAGCCAGCAGTGCATGCTTAACAAGTCTTACATGCATTAAAGAATTTCTTTTTTACATAACCATTACGATCAGGCATTTTGAATGAATAGAGATGGGCTGATGATTAGTTTGACCAATATTTTTCCTGATATAAGATCTACTATCTGTAAATAATGGCATTTGAATGAATGATCATTATGGAAAAGGAGCCAAAAATGATATTTACAAGCGGAGCAACTTATTTAATGCATTGCATTACTGCTTTTAAATAATCATTTGTTTTCAGAAGTGTTGAGAAATGTATTGTTTAAGATTCAGACAGCCCTAACTAAGGATCAAAATAAATCTGCCACCATCTAGATAGCAAACAACTTTGAATAAATAATCTATGTTATTTAGTTTTTCTATTATGATCATTATTTTTCTGCATAAAAGAGCAAAAATAAAAGAATTCTGTTCATATTGGGTATTGGACACTGCATAATAGTATAGTCATCAAAAATCAATATCGTGTGATCTCGAAGTTGAACTCAAACCAACACCGCAGCATTAAGCATTCATGCAGTAATCAGGACCATTAAGATGATGAAACCCCCAATACACCATTCCAACAAAATATTTAAGTTGCTAGAAGACCCTTAAAGTCGTATCCTTTGTCTCAATATTGAGCTAAACCTCATAAAGCTTCCCAAATGTATTAAAATCGCTTCATTTACTCCACATACCGGGTTTGCATGGTGGTCAGTTCCGTGGCATGTCCATTCTTTTTGACCAAACGCACGCACTGACACCTGCAGATGTAGGTAGGTAGGATCTTGAGCGCTTTCACTTTTGCGAGGCATCAAAAGATGCTCGACAAAAGACGTTTTAAAACTTCAACGCAAATGTAACGAATCCCCGTATGGCGTCGCTTACCTGATGCGGCTCTCTATATGGGTGTTCAATCGCCCCTCGTATCAAACAAGGGCTCTCTGAGGAGCGTGTTCCGTGGTCTTCTTATGTGACTGGAGAGTCTGGAATACTATTTATCATTGGCGTCCTCCCGAGATCCTCGTATTCCCCATGTAGAGCCAGCGGAACGCGTGCGGAGAATGTACGAGCCTCTTTTCTTTCCTGTATTTTCCTTTCTCACTCTCTCACACATGCACTAACACGCACAGCACACACGCCCCAGCGGGCTCTCCACGCGTAAACGCCATGAGGAGCATCCCTGACTCCAATGCGCATTTTATACGCGCGGCTTTTTTTCAGGATACTCAACCCAGCGCTGTTATTTACGCACCGAAATACTGAGGTTTTGCCAGCAGAGAGGCTGTTTAACTCACATTCCCGACGAACGCTGGATACAGGTGGTTTTCCCGAATCTCCGAGGTCTTCTTCCTAAAGTGCGGAGCGAGGAATATTTCAAAAAAACAAGTGCGTCTCGCACGCGTAAGGCGGCATCTTGTCTTCGTCTCGGGCTTCGCAGCAGCTGCAAGGATTCCAGCGTTCGCGCGCTGCGGTTGTCATGGTGTCAGACTGAGGGATGCTGCTGTGGCGCTCGATTCGTGACATCACACAACCCTTTGAATTGCTATAAGTTGTCTTTTTTTTATTGGTTAACACACGGGGTTCCCTTCTTATGATTGAACTCTTAAATATTGCAGTTAGGGATGATTTTGCAACCAATTCAATCCTAACAATGGGGGCCAGTCCGTTTTCTATAAATTCTATAAATGAAAACTCTGTAATCGTTTAATCGGCCGTCGTTCCTTATAGATTTGTTTTTGTCAAATTAGAGGTTTTGAAGAATGCTTTTGCTGCATTGGATACTTCTATTTCACAAAACCATATAGTGACCAGGAACTGTGAAGGGCCAAGATAAGCCTCAGAACGTAGACTTTTAATGTCATTCATTCTTTAAAAATGTTAATAATTCTACTATTTAAAATAAAATGCAACCTGTTAAAGGGATACTACATCCCCATAAAAAAAACTAAATTCTACTATCACACTCCCAGGCCATCCAAGATGTAGATTAGTTTGTTTCTTCATCACAACAGGTTCGGAGAAATAAGCATTACATCAGTTGTTCACCCATGGATCTTCTGTAGTGAATGGGTGCCGTCAGAATGAGAGTCCAAACAGCTGATAGAAACATCACAATGATCCACAAGTAATCCAGAAGATTCCAGTTCATCAATTGATGTCTTGTCAAGTAAAGAGACTGCCGGCCCTGGATAAGCGGAAGAAGATGGATGGATGGTTTACCAGTTCCTTCAATCCATGTACTGCAAAAAGCTTGTTTAAACAACTGTCATTTTTGGCATGCGGACAAATCAGCATGTTTGAATATGTTGATGAATGCCAAATAAGGCATGACTGTCAGAAATCATGTTTACTGCTAAATAGCTCTTCACCTTGACTTGTCTATAATTGCGAGCAGAATCTGAGAAGTAACAGCAGCCGCTCTCAAATGTGTGAGTCAGTGATGTGTTTGGACGGGGCTTTGGAAATGTATGTCCCTGGATATTGATTGGTAGTTCTTCTAGCCGCCTCAAGGCATAGACGTGATTCACAATACCCGTTTTGCACTTATTAGCTGAGGACCTAAACACAAGAGAAACATTACAGAGTCCCACTGTGATCTCACACTCATCACCATTAAGTAATCATTAAATACACAACTTAGCTCAATCCATCATCAAAGGGAAATTTCCCTAATCTTGTCTGATGAATCTGGGCTCTCTTCCCTCAACAAAATCTGCATCTTTCTCTTGAATTCAAATCTTTTTTTTTTGAGTACTGAAAACACTAAGGAGAAGAAAATAAATGCACCATTTACCTTTTCCCTGTTGGGCGAAGGCAACACATTATTCTTTATTGGCATTTCCCCAATGTGTTTCAATTTAAAAGAATAGTTCACCCAATAATGAAAATGTGCTGATAGAATGAGAGTTCAGATGACTCAAGTCAATGAATGTCTTGTGAAGTGAAAAGCTGCATGTTTGCAATAAACAAACCCATCATTCTGATATTTTAACTTTAAATCGGTTTCTGGCTAAAATAAGAGTCTTCTATCCATCACGCTTTCTCAAGTGAAAAAGTTGTCTTTTCTCAATTAGAAGAGAAATATACACAGATATTTCTTGGATGGACTGAGAGTATTTTTTTTGTTCTGTACTTGTTTGTGAAATTTACTAGCAGTAAACATTTAGAAAAATGCTTTTACACCAAAGGTTTTTCAGTGCATGCCCACATTTAGTTGTTTAGTCCTGATTAATGTTTTTAACTGCAATAAAAGCACCTCAGTGCACAAGTACACTTATCTATGAAGATTCACATGTAACTGTTGTTTCTACCCAGTTTCCTCTCAGTCTATTCAAGTAATAATAAATTATGAATCTGCTTTCCTTTCACAAAGGAATAGGCCATTCTCCCTTCTTACATCTACTGCAAGCTATTGAGGTTTCATTATCCACAGATGTTTCTTTGTTGGAAACATAACACTACAGACTATGTCAGATTTAATGGAACTCAGTACATATTATTCACTGTGTTCAGTGAATATTTTTTGAAAATTCACATATTTTATTCATTAGCGTCAGTGATAAGGAACTCAGGAGTTACAGTGTCCCTCAGAAGACACTGAAGACACACTTAAAGTGCCTGAATCTTGCTGCTTTAGAGTAGGTATGACTTGATTTGATATTTTTCTAAAGAAACATATGTTTATTATTGCGCTAATGGATCCTTTTCATTGATTGGGTGTCAGAATGAGATCCCTAACAGCTGATCGAATCATTAGCTGTTTAAATCTATTTAAGAACATCAGTTTTTAAAAGTAATGTAATGCTTCTTCAGCCCTGCTCTAATGAAAAAACAGATCAGAGGGTGAAAAAATATACATTTTTAGAAGGACTATTGCTTTAAACTATGGTTTACGCTTTGGATTTATTATGTTAAGCATTCTGATTATATATCATGGCAATTTATCCACAGTTGCTTGCTACAAATCGTTTCCAGAAATAAATAATTGATGAAGGGCTTAAAATAATTCCACTAAAACAGACACCTTCCTCTCCTCTGATTATGAGCCACATTAACAATGGACAAGCTCTCTTTGTTCATTTGACAAAGTGATGTATTTGAACTGCGCTGGACGGCTCTATTAAATAATACATTAAACCTGGGTGTAATTTGGATGCATGTAAAGTGGGGCTAGAACTGGTGGAATGAGATTGGTTTATCACACTGACATCTAATTACAAATGAATGAGAGGCTGAGCGAGTGTTTATAGATTCCTCAGAATGACAAACTAATATACACATGGCAGTGGATTTACCTCAGTCAACAGTTTAGTGAAAAAGTATAGGGAGCGTATTCTTAATTTTAATAACTGCTGCTTAACCATGTAAATATATGAAAAAAGTTTTTGAATAGGAAGACTAAATATTCTAAAGTTTACTTTTTAAAATAATGCATTTTTTATATTCCAATAAATTATTGAGACTAAAATTATGATGCTCTTGTTGCTGACATCAATTTTTATAATATGAATAACACTATAGTACAAAATGACTCATTTAGTTGAAATATGCTACTTCTTAAACTTAAAATTTTTATATAAAAGCAAGTGTTACAAATGATATGACTCCAATATGTTCAAATGGTGTTATGTACGACTAAAACTCCAAGACAATTATATCATCTGGCCCTTTAAAGGCAATAAGACTGTGATTGTGTTACTGGGGACACAAAAGGTACCAAATACCAGGAATCACCCATAGGTTTCTGTCCCATTGGTTTCTAGTAATTTAAATAGCAGTATTTGTACTTTTTGGTGACATAAGCAAAGCATGAAATGTCGGTTGTAACTCGATTTGTTCTGCCAGTAATTTGAAAACAAAAAAGGACACAAAGGACACTTTTCAAGAGGCAAATGTTCCTTCAGATAAGATTTTTACAGGATAAAGGAACAGAATGAATGAATGAGTAAATTAATGACTAAATAAGTAAGTAAATAAAGAAATGAAGCAATAAATAAAGAAATACATTCTGAGGTATGAAAATACTACAGTTGTGAAGTATATAAGACTCCATTAAAAGCTTAGTTACTGTAATTAGATATAGTCATTTTGGTATTGGGTGACAAGCAGAAATGACGGAGGGAGTTTTCTTAAGAAGCAAAAATAAAATTACAGAATTACCTGGCATAGTCCTTGGATAAGGTCACCATGAAGGCAGAACTAGATCGGGAGAGAGACTGACATGAAAAGAAAGAGGAAGTCAACGGACCGTAAAAGTTGTAAAAGGCGATTTAATCTCACAACTCTCGAAAGCCAGTAAGTCTCCAATGATAGAACGTAAAATGTGGTTGTCATCTGTGACTTCATAGTCCCTCATAGTCACCATGAATCATTTTATTCTAAACTCATTTAATAGGTCATCAGACCCTTTGCAGGTTGTGTGTGCTTGGTTCTGTAAAATATTGATGTTAAATTCTCCCTCAGCGTGTCATCCTTTATGATCTCAGGCAGAAGTGCAATGCTCACACAGCCTTAGAAGGGTTATTACGGCCACTAAAGAAACCATGAGTTGAATTCTTCACAGAAAGGAGAGAAATAGCAGGCCTATATTTTTTCCAGTGACTTCTATCAGACATCTGAAAACCAGTAGATGGCAGTATTTCTCTCCGGAGATTAGTCAAAACCCCCCAAAATCCCAAAATCTGACTTCTGAATTCAATTCTGAGTACATAGCATGCAAGTTTGACTTTTGTTTTAACCTAAATTATGGGTTTACATATCACAGTTCTTTTTTGGTTTGCTTTTTAACTCAGCAATTACGCAATTATGGCTTTTTATCTCACAGTTCTGTGTTTTTTTCTCAGAGTATCTCACAATTCTGTGTTTCTCCCAGACATATGCATGGCTTTACGTTCTTTAATTCATTAATTCACAAAAGTATCAGCCTGAAAATCTAAAATAACACTATTAATTTTATCTTGGATGATACAGTTACTCTTTGTTATAAAAATATGTTGAAATAGTGATAAAAATAGGATTATTTAAAACGGATAAAACAAAAGTATTTGATTGTTTTAATGTAAGAGAATACTATTCAGTAAACGTAAAATAAATAGGCTTTCTCTTTAGCAAAGACATTAGCAAAGATTATGAGCAAAAATCGGTTATCCTGTTTTCAAGCTAAAATGTGCTTCATGTTGCAAACCCTAAATTAAATGGTTTTATTTGAGTCAAAAATACTATTTAGTATGACTGAACCAACCTGACTTTACACAGAAAGTAAGAACAGTTGGGAAATATGATCATTATAAATAGCCTTAGTAATTAGAATTGACTGAGGGAGTTTTCAGTGTTTTCTCAAGATAGAAGACAAACTAAAAGTTTAAGTTACAAAATTAAAGTCACCCATCAAGGAACAAGCACAGTAAACATGGAAAGAGACTGACAGGAAAAGAAAGAGGAAGTAAACGAAACGAACAAGCCTTACAAGCCTTTGGGTGTAAATTTGTTTTATGTTTATGTTTTAACCAAAGCATTTACCCAAAAAGTGTGCCTGAGGTAAATTATTCATCCTATTACTGGTTTAATGGCTCATTTGCATACCATCAGCAGTGCAGTAGCTATACTTTACTGATGTTGCATTATTACGCAAATTAGCATTCGGCCCTTATATATGACCAGTTTTGGGGGTTACGCATCACAACTAACGCAAGTTATGTAATAATATTACTTTTTCCAAGTAACTAGTAAACTAAGTCATTACTAATTTTAGAGTAATATAATAATTTAATAATAATATAATCATATAAGTAATATACATTTTCTTATTTATTGACCCCCGTGTTGGGAGAAATACAGAGAAATTGTGTGTGGTGTGTGAACTATATGAGAATGTGCATTTATTCATCTCACTCTCAAAAAAACAGATTTAGTATTCATCAAAATGAAAATAAACTCAGAATATGACGCAAACCTGCAATAATTAAATTACACAAATGTATCTAATCTCATTTTAATAACCAATGTCTTTGCTGGTGACCTTTAATGATCCAGTTCAACCATACTTACAAGCAAAAAATAACTATTGTGCTTCATTGTTTTTTTATTGCTGAAGAGTATTGAACTTTCTTCTGTACTCTACATTACATGTGAATTTATTTTTTTCTTCAGCCTGAAGTTTGTTCATGAATCTTTTTGTTGCGCTTTTACATTTGCTTTAAATAGAACTTCTTATATTAAAAACAAACACTGAGGTTCTGCCCACATTTAAAAAAGTTAAAGCAAAAGTACTGTGGCGCATCACTTTCCATAAAAAGTAACTAAGTAACATAATTAGTTACTTTTTTAGGGAGTAACGCAATATTGTAATGTATTACTTTTTAAAAGTAACTTTCCCCAACACTGGTAATGACTACCAAAGACTGTTACAAAAAGGAATGTAATCATTTGTCTATTGTCAAATGCTGAATGAATTAAAAAAAAAGGCATTAGTGCTTGTGCTTTCATTGCGTTCATGACTTACTAAAACACATTTTTACATCAGTAGAGGCTCATCTTCCGTTTGGCAAGATGAACCTGGTTTCAGTTTCAGCCACAAGTCTGGACCCATGCACTGAAATGTTCCATTGCAGTTAAATATAGTGTAGCACAACAAATCATTTGAGCCACAGTAGGCGCACATGGCAGCGGTGAGCTTCAGCGATGCGAGTGTGTGCATACTTACTTCCGGTCTTACATCACGGTTAGATTTAGGTCACTCATTCAAATTCACTACTCAAATGTGCAATACTGTGCATTTTCTGAGAGTTATTTTGGTTCTAGCTAAGGATTGCAACTGTCAAACGAGACACTCAGATTTCTGCATGTTTTATTACCTTCATTTGATAATATAATTAAGAACTGTAACTGTGCAATTTAACATAATGTAGGTTGGGATTAAATAAAAGATCGGTGATTGCATTAACTTTGTGTTTTGATATTATGTATCTTTTTTTGTGAAATACCTGTTGCATTAATAATGTCTATGAGCAGCAGATGTATTTTTACTATTGAAAATTAGTCACGTAATACTTTTACATAATTCGTAAGGGAAAAGATAAATTGTGTAGCTGTGCAGTCTTCATTTACCGGACCCAAACAAGTTTTAAATACTGGCTCAGTTAGCATTCATAGTATAGTAATGATAGCGGTTTTTATCTTATTTGCATTTAAAGTGATATTATAAATCCTTTAAACAAATATACAAGTAATACTTGTATTTCTCCGGTTCGCTGCACTGGCTTTTAGCACAACGGGAAGTACTGTATCTATGCACACACTCACTAGACCGGAAATCCAAGATGGCCACTAGCCCATTCATTATCCCTTTTGCAAAATATAGTAAAAGTCTGATAAAAACGCAATTTTGTACAGCAGTGTTACAATTTATGGAAACAATTAAAGGAAAAAAAAGAATTATCAGATCATCAACTCCAACAACTTTTTTATGCTGTCACATTGTAAGTACTTATTTTGGATCAAGTCTAGAATACAAAAAAGCCCAGCTGGTTTATTGAGTGCATTTCATAAGTTGAAATCTTGTGTTTCTCCATACTGAAAACACAATGTCATTTATTAACACCATAGTAATAATATGGCGCTGAGTGCTAGTGCAGCTGCGTCTGCCTTTAACTGGCCGCTCCATGTTGAGACCTTCAGACCTTTGTATGGATCAGCTGTAGACAAAAACCACATTCAAGAGCATTGTAATATACATCTTGTAATATACAGCTTAAGAATCAAAATAATGTTTTTCAGCTCAAACCTGTGATGCTGACAGCCACAATATGGCCTTTTCCTTCAGTCCCAGTGTCGAGACATTTGCCAACACACTGGTAGAGGCCACTGTCTTGAATTTCCAATGAACTTATTTTCAGAAAAATGTTCCTTACCCTGTGCTTGTCTGTTCCTAATTCTGTTTCATTTACTATGATTAAATATCTGTTATTATCCACAATTGGCAAAAGCTTGCTGTTCGTATACCACCATTTGGCATCAATGTCACAATCCTCTCTTCTATACTCCACCGTGCAGTTGAGAGACAGTGAAAGACCTTCAGTCTTTGTCACTGGTTCGCGTGAGTATCTCACAAACACTGCACATGGGAAATATTTTGTATTAGCCCATAAAAAGAGTAGAACATAACAAAAATTACTTCAACACCAAAATATTTTTTTCTATGTGTAGTGTTTAAAAAACCCTAGAAAATAAGTGCTAAACTGAATGCTATACCACGTCTGCTGGCTGTGACATTTTGGACAGTACACTCCTATATATAAAATTTATATGAACTTTATTAGTTAAGAATCGAAATAGACTTACCCGCTCCAAGAGAAGCAAGCTGACTGGTGAAAACAACCATGAGAAAAATCACAGTTAGGTGCATGTTTGTTTGCTCAGTCAGTCAGAGGAAATGGCTAACTTGAATGTGGCTTACATTTGTCTGATGCTCTGGGGGAGATGAGTGCAATGGGGAAACACTCAATTCCTCCAATCAGAAACAATCTTAAGCTATGACACTTAATCTACACATGTTCGGTAGGACTCTCTCTCTCTGCCTGTGAATGAAAAAGTGGCATAATCATTTCACCTCAGCAGATGGCTGCAACATCACAATGTTACTATTGCCTCTGAGCCATATGACCCGGTGTAATGCTTCTTTTTTGACTGTGTTGTGTGTGTGTGTATATATATATATATATATATATATGTAAACTGACCTTTGCTTATTAAATGCATATGGTGCCTGACATCTAAAAGAATTTGAACCATAAAGAAGCATTAGATACTACAGCAGTAAAGTGATTACTGAAGTAGGCATTTATTTGCATATTCTTCCGTGTTACAGTCACCACCACCAAGAGGGCAATTGTAACACTGACTTCTTGCATTGAATTAAATATTATAGCCTTGTCCTTGTTATAATATCAACTATATTTTTAATTAGTGCACCTATATTAGCTTCTTGTATCAAAAGATGATTGGTGTATTTCAAGTAGTCTATGAGTCATGAAGAAATATGTATAAAATGTTATAATTGCCCGCGGTCTTCACAAGAACAAGAACAATTTCTTTTCAATTTTGCAAATGCAAAATAATTTTAGACATACGATCACAGATCACATGTCAGCAAAGTTCTGTTTCCAGTTTTTGTGTTGGTCATTTGAGGGAACAAAATTTGTATTGTGTTTTCACTGGTGGTTTGATATGCAAGTTGTGCTAAAGGCTGCATAAACACTTATAACATTTAGACAGAAATCATGCATCTGTTACTGCTTATGTGCATGTTGCTATAAATGCATTATTTTTGGCTAGATCAGACAAAGCATGCCTTTTTAAGTTGCATTATTAGGAGTGGTATTAGTCTTGTTTTTTTGTGTGATATTCTGGCTTTTTCTGATAGAATTCTGACCTTTTTGCAAATCTGAGTTTAGTGGGCATGTTTTTCACCACAAAATAAAAGCAGTAGCTGGGACTTTTTTGTAAAACACAATTGTAATTTATTTTTCTCAGAATAACGTCTAAGGTTACAACGGTAACCCACATTCCCTGAAGGAGGGAACGGAGACGTTACATATGGGATCTCGCATGAGAGACCAATCGCCTTTTGAGTCTTTTGGAAAAAGGCCAATGAATATTGGCGTGCAATAATCACAGCCAGGTGCGCCTCATCACATTGTGAGTATAAGAGAGCACGGTTTTCGCTGAGGAGCTGAGCCGGTGTCAGTGCGACCCAGGGTCGTGGCAAGGGGATGTAATGTCTCCGTTCGCTCCTTCAGAGAACGTGGGTTACCGTTGTAACCTTAGACGTTCCCCTTCAGTCGAGTTCACTTCGACGTTACATATGGGAACAGATCTGTGGAAAAAGCCACGACCCTGAGGCTGCGTTACGCAGAGCCCCCGGTGTCGGCAGGCTGCAAAGTGTTGTGGTTTCCCTTTTTCTTTCTTCTTGTAAAGATACTCAGAAAACTTGGGTTTTGATTACAAAAGGTAGACTTT
>JAUMHI010000033.1:12482256-12533422 GCA_032359435.1 Enteromius unitaeniatus | reverse complement strand
GTAACAGTAGTTTTGAACATTATTATCCATTTTAAATAAATGCTTCTCTTTTTAATATTTTAATGATCAAAGAATCCAAAAAAGAAAAAAAAACTAAGCAGCTCAACTGTTTCCAACACTGATAATAAAACATCAGCATATTAGAGTGATTTCTAAAAGGATCATGTGACACTGAAGACTGGAGAAATGATGCTTTATATCACAGGAATAAATTACATTTTAAAATATATTCACACAGAAAACAGTTATTTTAATTTAAAATAATATTTAACAATATTACAGTTTTTTCTGGATTTTTAATTATTAAATGCAGCCTTGATGAGCAGAAGAAACATATATAATTCAAATTATGAACTAAACTTAACTAAAGTAGCAAGAATATTGCCAAATAAGATCCTTTAAAGAGAGAGCGACTGCATGCCATTTCTTAATAAATCATTTAAAGAATTTTTCACTGCAAAGCCAAACCTGCGTTGTCTGCAAGCATCGACTGGGCCGGTAGTGACATCTGCTGGACGAAAGCCGTAAGTAGCCTATTTTATGACGGTGAGCCCAAGTGCAGGCGCTTTAATATTACACCAGACTGCTACCTATTAATAGACCACCTGACCACATTTTCCTTGAAGAGATCCAGCGAACCCATTTTAGAATAAATGTAGGCAGAACGATTGGTCATTTATCTGGTCATCCGTTCATGCATTCATTTATTCACGATATTTCTCCAGATCAGTCTCGCGCACATCTCTTTGTTTCGGTTTCCGTGTGTTCGGTGATGACACTGTGATAGGTCGTCTCAGCGGGTGGAGAGAGAAAGTTACTTCCTATCGACCGCGTGTTTTTGTCACTGCAGTGAGTGAACATGAGCAGCGGCAGACTATATTCACGACTGCAATCATGTCGTTTTTATTCCGGTGGTTTGAGAGCGAAATATCACCGGACCCTGGACAGGATCGAGATAATGCTGCCGCCTAAATTAAGACCTATCTACAACCATCCTGCTGGTAAAGACATTACTCTGCTCCTGTCTGAAGAAATACTCTAGCACTCCGTCATTGTCAAATATTGCAAATATGTTATGCTATTTTGAAGCGTTTATATAATTAGGCCTAGTATACGTTGCACTGAATTCTGCACAATGCGATTTTCTCAGCCATACCGTGGCCACCAGAAATAATTTAATGCACAATTAAATGCATGCAGTTATTTATTTTAAAGAATGACAGCACAAACACACCTTTCATGCAAAACCTGTAAACTATGAACTTCACATACATTTTTTTTATTGTTTGCAGATGCAATTGGTTTGATATATTTCAATGTATGCAATTCGAAAAGTAAGTGTTTAGTGTAAATAGTTTTGGACAGTTTGAATGAGGCAGCTAGTCTTATGTGAAGTCCCACTGATGTATATGTTGTTGAAACTTCTCCATTATGACTACCTAGACCTGATGGAGGCATTGGGCTACAGTATGTGCTGCTGAAGCTTAATTTTAATTTGCTGTGTAAACATGTCGACCCCAACACCTCCTGCTCTGACTAAAAGATTATTTCTTATCAAATACTGCAGCGTGACATTTGAAGGTGAACCATATCTGCTCCCAAGCCCTTTGTCCATGTTTGTGGAATTAAAGTGCTTTACACTGTAACACTTGCCATCATTTCTCACAGAATCTTTTTTTTCTTCCCCCGCAGGGCCAAAGACGGTTTTCTTCTGGGCACCTGTTTTTAAATGGGTGAGATGGGTTTTTCTTACAGCTGAAATGGTCAAACATAAAAAAAACACATTTTACCGTTTTGACACCTTGGATGTTTTTGTTTGACTTGATTGTAGAGAATGCAGTGAAAATGACTAGTTGCAGTAAAGAATAGCTCATCAGTTACTCGCCACCATGCATTTAAAAACCCACTCTTTCATCGGTGGAACATAAAAGTTGCAGAATGTCTTTTTCTATGCAAGTACCATACCTGGCATAGTTCTTGTGTAGGTGACCAAACCCGTCTTAGATTTTCAAAGTGTTTATAAATTAACAACCTTAATTTCACTCATACGGCTTCAGAAGTCAAATGTACTACTTTTGATAATGCCTTTTTTGTTGTCTTTTGAGCTTTGTTTTCCACACAATTTTAATATATGTGCAACTTGAACATTTAGCTAAGCCTTTCCTTGTGTGTTCTGTGAAAGAGACAAAAATTCATACAGGTTTAAAAAGTCATTATGGCAGTAATGATTTTTGGATGTACTATCCCTTTAAGCAAAACCTACATAGCATTATGCAAATTGGCAGTGCATATTTTGCAATTTGAAATGTTGTAACGCTGCTCTGAGTGCAATGACATCATTGATTTACCTGCTGATCAAGGTGCAGGCTCATTCTTGTTTGCTCTTTTTTTCCCTCCTCTTGCAGGGTTTAGTTGTGGCTGGATTTTCTGATATGACCCGGCCACCAGAAAAGCTCAGTGTCTCACAGTCCTGCGTCATTACAGCCACAGGTACTTGTTTAATGTGCACCAGAGAGATGCTTGATGGAGTTTTATCTACATCAGTAGCTGTTGTCAATGTCCTATAGAAGAGAATTTCTCATCTAAAGCCTCATCGTAACCTGAGATTAGTGTGTCTGAAAATAGAAGCTGAAATGAACCCAGGAAACTTAATATCTGAGCAGAGTATCCTATCTGACAGTCAAGAACATATTCTCTCTCTATCTGTTTTTAGACTCAGAATGAGAGCTTTTTTTGCGACTGGTAGTCTTTTATATTAGCATAACCATTCAAGAATTTCTCATACTAGATTCAGCAGTTCACATATGATCTTGGCTAAAGTTTTAAAGTTTTTAAAGATAAGTCCCAGCTTACTGAGACTGAGGCCTTAACCCATTTTGCTCACAAAAATAGTTGATTCTGCAATGAGGCTTTTATTTGAACAAATCATTGGTTAATCTCTGATTTCTTTCCAGGGTTAATTTGGTCAAGGTACTGCTTGGTGATCATCCCTAAGAACTGGGCTCTGTTTGCTGTAAACTTTTTCCTGGGCATGTGTGGAAGCATCCAGCTCATCAGAATATGGAGGTTAGTCATTACGAGTCCTGTTCTAAGGTCAGCTTTGTTTACTGCCATCAGTGGTGTACACAGAGGTGACGAGCTTAGTGGAGTAGGGTTAAGTTGAAATGACTTTGAGTTCAATAGTGTAGAGTTCACCAAGAAACTTACAAAAAACATGATTAAGAAGCTGTTAAAGCAAACAAGATAGTCCTAAATACATTTAAATAATAAAGAAATATAAAATAACTACTACAGTTACTACATCAATTAATATCAGTAGACAATAAGTAGAATTTTTTATAATTTTACCAATGCTGACAGTCTGACTCAAATTAAACTTCAAATAACGACTTGTTACGTATTGTTTTCAGATGACAAAACCCCTTTTATCATTATACTTGCCTTAGGCCTACAACATATTTACTACCAACATTTACTTTTGTTGGCAGACATAGTGTATCAAAAGGGTGTTTCAGTTCAGTTAATTTCTTTTTTTGTTTGTTATTTTTATTTATTCCTTGTTATGTATTGTACATTTTGCAGTTGCATCAAATAAATATATATCTAATATATGTTTATTATAATGAAATGTTATATATATATATATATATATATATATATAATTTTTTATTCTTTTTAATTGCTTTTTATGTTTTGAAATTTGGAAATAATCACTTGTTCCTCTTTTACTACGCATGCATATTGCAAAAAAACTTCAACTTACATAAAATATTACAGCATAGTCCAAACTAAGATGGGAACTCTGGGCCCTTGAGGTCCACCATCCTTGTTGCTTACACCTGGCATAGGTATTTATGGTAAACATAACATTTGATATTTAAAACATACTCTGTTTATGTTCATAAGAAAAAAAAAATGATCTGAATGAATGATCTGCTATATATATATTATGGCCCCAAGCAAGTAGTTTTTATACCGTATATCCACATCTAGTATTTCCAGTGGAAGGTGAATTGGAGGTAAAGGAGATCTTAGTATAATACAGTAGTTAAAGAGAGGGAGTCAGCTGAGTGGAGTATTTGTTCTTTGATGAATTTACGACGCCATATTCCCAGCAATCTATTGTGCTCCTTCAGCACCTGCAGTGCTTCGGCTTAACAATTACGCATTTAAAAGGTTTGACATGCTTTGTATTTGTGTGTGTAGGTACAACCAACAACTCAAGCAGAAAGAAGAGGAAGTGCAGCAGTCTTGAAGTGCCACACATTCTTCCAAGCGGAGTGGTGAAGTTTTGCTGCGTTACTGTAAAAGCAATCAATCTGCATTTTGCACACATTCAGTCATGTTATATAGATCAAGCAAATGTGCTCTGTCTGTGTAAAATACATTTGTTTTTAAGATCTTCATGCTCTTTTCACCTTTTATGATGTAAAATTGTGATCTAATATTGATTGTAATTCACATGTTCTTGATTTGTATATTGTAGTGTTTTGTCTGATCCATAGTTAATATTTCTATAGATTACTCCGTTTTAAGGGGGTCATATCATAAGAAGAGGAATAAAAAAGTTGCCTAGAATGTATAATATTTTAAGTGTGCCAAACAGTCACTATTAAAACACTGTTGAAAAACCAATTGGAAAATATGGTTTTACACGAACTAAACAAATACTAATCCATAGAATTAACTCACTGCATTCAATTTAATTTACTTTTGTTATTGTGCCTCACAAAATGTGTTTGCTGTTGGTCTGTCTAATACACATTTTTACTTCTGATCCAGAATATGCTACAAAAATGACTTGGATCAAACTGTTGTACTGGACTAAATGTTATATATATTGTTAAGCACGGTTTGTTTTTCTGTTTAAGCAGGGTTTTTTTTCTTAAAGGATTAAGGCATATTTTTTTTCCTGATGATGTGTCCCCCCCTTAAAATCCAATGTAAAAGTGATAATATGAATATTCTGTAGCGCTGAATGCTAAATTGCATTATTTTGCGTTAGATACTGAGATCAGATCATGCAAAGGTCACCTTGTCACACACAACACCAGATAGACTTTGCTCTTTATATGGACAGAGCAGGCACACAATGATAGAATGTCAATGTACACATTTATTCAATTAAAGTCAGAATACCATGACTTGATTCATAGGACAAAGTCATTTTGGAATCTCGCGTCTTTGTATTTTGAGTCTGCAGTGCAGCTGCATCATCCTACGCTGGGCTTTAATAAAACCTTTAGGGTCATCAAGCAGTAAAAACTTCCAGACTCTCTGTACGGCTAAATCGGGAATCAAGGGTGTATGACAACCACATGCACTACTTTGTTCCTTGTGCTAAATTGGACCCGTTAATCCCCTTTAAACCTGTTTTCAGTGTATCCTACACACTGATTCTAATTTAAGCAGGCTAGGCATTGAATCATCCGTCTGTCTCAAAACTTAGACGTCACACTTCACCTCTGCAGCCCACAATTTTGTCAGATGTGAACAGCATAGAGTAGGAATTCTGTGTTCTTGTCCTTGCTGCATGCACAGCAACAAATGAGTCATTTTATAAGATGGGTAGCAGTTTACAAGAAGGTTTCATTTATTAACTCAGTTATTCAAAATGAGCTTACAATGCACAGTACTGCGAAAGCATATATTATTCTTAATTAAAGGAGCAGTTCGCACAAAGTTGACAAATTGCTGAAAATGTACTCGCCCTCGGGTCATCCAAGATAGATGAGTTTGTTTCATCAGTTTAACAGATTATGCATTTAGCATTGCATAGCAAACATCTTATAAAAGCATCACAGTTATTGACATTAAAAATGAAGACTGCTTTTTGCTTAACTTGGATAGAAGACTGCTGGAATAAAAACAGATACACAAGTTATTAGACAAAGACTTAAATGCTATTGATATAGTGATGTGGTTCTGTATGCTAAATAGATCTGCTAATTTACAATTTTATCTCAAGTGTTGAAATGAATTGTGATTGTACATTTTTATTTATTTTTTAGCTGAGAACTGGATACAGAGCTATAAAAAACAGAGTGGGTTTATTTATTTCGGACATTCGTACCCATTCACCTGACTTAAATGACTTCTCTGTACTAAAATAGTTGGCAGTTGTGAGTACAAATAATAAAGTAAACATTAGTCTTGTGAAGGTTTCACTCTTACTTTCATGCTGTTAGAAAGGGTCACATTCAATCAGTAATTCTAAATGCAACCAAATTTAGATTTTAAGACTTTAGCCTTTCAGTTTTATTTTCTATATTTTAACATTACATTTTTAAGCACTTTAAAATAGCTTTTAACTCTTGCTTAAACCTTGCATGAACTGTGCATTTTACTATATGTCCTATTTGCAGTGAAAATGGCAATGAAGCAGGCAGTACAATGTCATAAAAGTCATGTTTAGTGTTATGGACATGTGGTTTTTGATCTTGTGTGTGTGTAACATGCTTGCTTTAACAGAGCGCATTGGCAGGTGTCCAGAGATTTAAATCCCATTGTCATTGTGATGTCATCTTCATTTTTTATCTAATTCATTACCTATTCCAGTTGAAGAACTACACTACCCACTAGTTAATGAAACAGGAATTGCATGAGTGACTTTCCACTTCCACAATGCATTCTCAATGATATAATGGAGTCCCTACACTCTACACAATATTTGAATAATATTCATAGTCAATAACTTACAGTAATAGCCTTATATTGTAATGACATTTTTGATTTACTTGTTATTCATAATGAATAACAATGAGTTAGTTGGCCTAATTTAGCTTCACATATTAGCCTATTATTAACCCTAAACGTCAGCTTGATAAATTAAAAAATATAAATGTATAAAATAATTTAAACTCTTGTCTAACTTCTTGCTGAGTACATTTTTGCAATCCCAGTAGAGGGAATAAATGGAAAACATACAAAACTGATCTAACCTGAACTTTAATCTCTAACCTGAGAAGTAATGGTCATAGCAAAATCCCTCAGGTAATGCAGGGTTCACACATGCTTCAGTATTTGGACTACCAGTAATAGTAGTAGTGGTTTGAAATTCTATATATTTTACCTGTAACTGAGTCCAAGGCAGTTTAAGAAGCGGTTGGTCACTGTTGTCCTCTACTGCCTATTTTCCATAAGAGGTCAATAGGTACAATTAAATGGTCTCTATTTCAGCTTATTGTTGCCTTAGTAATGTGACCAACCCATCATCTCGTGCTTTCAAGGTCAAGCCTTAAATTGCTGCAGTGGCAGTTCCAATTCATCTCAGTGACATCTGACACTCTCTCTGTTCCATTCTCTACCTCACTCAGTCTTTTTTTTCCACACTGATGCATTATATAGTTGTATATAGACACACAATTCCTTTTCAGGATATTTGAAATATATGTTGGTGTATGTAAAGTATTATGTCATACTAAAATGCTGAAGTCACTGGTTGACTGGCTCCAAAAATAGCATTGGCTATCTGCATGCAAAAGTGTGTGTGTGCTGCCACCATAAGGCAGACCTGCTTAACCCACCTGGTTTCCTTGTGCTTTTTTTTTTCATGTTGTAGCTGAAAGCCCTGCACGTGTTTGCACGTGTGAGTTTGGTGGGGGTGCGAGGGGGATGGTGCATGAGAGAGGAAGAGCAATACAGAGCGCTGTTCTCTAAGGACGAATGCAGACACAGCAATTAATGCAGTGTGAAGGACACCAGAAAAATGCCTCTCGATCTCGCAGCATTCACAAGGCAGGAGACCACCTTATCCTGAAGAGCCTCAGATAATATATTCTGACTCAAAATGTAGACATATCTGTAAAATAAGAACAAGTGTGAATGAGAAGTAACAGAAACAAGGAGCCATATGCTTGATATAAATAAATGAGCTCACCCTCGTCCTTGTCACTGGGGACAAGAGCTTATGTGAACTTCATTATTTTGGGATTATGTTATGACTCATGCAAATTTAACTTAATTGCAAAATCCCTTGATGATATGCCTGTGTGCTCTTTAAAGTGAAAGATCACATAAAATTGAAAAGCTATTTATTTGGCCTTACAGAATGTTGTTCTTAAAAGTAGATATTTAACACAATGTCCATTTTTCTGTAGAATGATAATGAATGCAGACCATGGAAACAATGCTAAAAAATAAAATAAAAAATACAGCAGCAGAAATTGAGTCAGGAAGGGTGAAGGGTGAGTAGAAGATGACAGAACGTCTACTTTTAGGTAAACTGTACCTTTAATATAGAAATAGCTAGAAGATATTGACATGCACACATTATTTCAATGTCACCGTGAGGCACTAAAGTGTTCCTCTATTTACAGGAGTCCTCTGTGGTTTCAATTGTTCTGAAGAGGAAGAACTGGTCTGTTTTGTCATGGAGATTTGAAAGCTGTTGTAAACATGCGTGTTCTGTCAGTCCATTGTTAAAATAAGTTCCAGAATGCACACTGTATCAAATGAATCTGGCATTGAGAAGAAGTAAGCATTGTAACGTGAAGTGCTGAGTAATTTGCACATTTTGGCGAGTATGTGTACACTATGAACTTACATGACCCTGTACATAATATACCACTGGAGGGCGCCACAAACATTTCCCCTGCAGGTTGAGGTGAATGGAAAAGGGTGAGCATTTTGGATATACATACTGCCATTACATATACATTTTGTTGTTGTTTTTGTAAATGTGGACAGGCAAATTCGTAGAAATTCAAATTCAGTGAACATGTTTAATTCTGTCAGGACCACTACTGTCAAAGATGATTGACAATTAGCATATGGTTTAGATTAGTGGTATGTTTTTGTTCAGGCACTTGCTCACCCATTCACCCTACCATAGATAAGAGCAGGGAAAGCAATGATTACACCCTTACGGTAAACAGAACAGAACCCAATGCAGCATGATTAGTGTTCTTGATGACAAATTAATGTAACAACATAATTCAAGATAAAAGGATCTTAGTCCATAAGGAATATCAAAAGGCCAAGTCCTGACTGTGGATGAAAGGAGGAGCTAGGGATGGAGAAGGGTAGTTAGCTCCTGAGCAGAGCTGTTAAATAATACTGAATGGACCTTCTGCTGTAATAGGCATTGTTTTCCTGTAAACGTGGATCAGCTGATGTGAGCTCGACTGACATGATCTCTCAGAAGTAATCCTACGCTTGATTTCTCAACCTTTTTGACCCTGAAGTCTGTCTATTCTTAACCATAATCAAAGGCCCCTTGACTTTTCCAGTAGTTTTTACTAAATCAGTCGGAATGTCTACCTGATAAAATATTTATATATCATATCTAGAACAGATATGTTCACTATTAAAAATCCTGTGGAGTTTAACACTTATATGGCCGGTTTCACAAACAGGGCTTAGCTTAAGCCAGGACTAGGCATTAGTTAAATTAAGATATTTAAGCAACTTTTACAAAAATGCCTTATAAGAAAATATTACAGGTGTGCATCTTAACACAGAACAATGACACTGACATGTTTTAAGATATGTCAGAGCAAGATATTTTCATCTGAGAAAGCTCAAACATGCAATTTAGTCTTGGACTAGCTTAAGCCTTGTCTGTGAAACTGGGAGATGGTCTTCCAGGTTAAGATTCAAAATACTTGTTTTGAAATAATGTTTTTCAAAACAACTCACAAGCTTAAGAAAAGTTTCAATGGCATGTTTTTTTTTTTTATCTTGCCTCTGTTAAAGGAATAGTTCACACAGAAATAAAATTAATTACATTAATTACTCACCCTCTTGTCATTCCAAACCTGTAATACCTTTGTTCCTCTTCAGAACACAATTAAGATATATTAATTAAGATATAATCTGAAAGCTTTCTGACCCTCCATAAAGGTCCTACCATGATTAGGGAACAGAAAGATACCAAAAATGAAGCATGAAGCATCAGTGGTTCAATTTTGTATTTAATAAAGCTACAAGGATACTTTTTTAGCACAAAAACACTAAAATAACTTTATTCAATGATTCAACAGTTCGTAGGTCTTGTTTGGAACAACAACGGTAAATGACAGAATTCTTATTTCTGGGTGAACTACTGGGTGTAAACTGTGCATTTGTTCAGATTAAATGTAAAGACTAAATGTCTAACTGTAAAATGACCATGAAAACTGAAAATACAATATTATTAAAATATAATTAATCTTTTTTAAAAGTTATGACCAATGACATTTGACATTAATAAATGATCATGTGTGACATAATGTGAACCTTATTTTCATTTTTTACAGTCATTGTACAGTTCAGGATGTTACAATAAGCATTGGTGTTGTTTCAAAAGAATGTTGCTACTCAAACAAATTATACTTCTATTCAAATGTCAAAATTTTCAGAAAAAAATTATTGAAGGACACTTCCAATAATTATTTCTTTTCTTGTTATTTTTTTTTTTTTTCACAGGAATGCATACAAGGCTGTAATAGTGTGAGACTGAACTGATGTGACAACATAGCAGTTGCTCAGCTGACAAAACATTTTTTTCTTTTTTTTTAATAATAAAACTTATGTGTGATCTATGACCTTTTTACAGCAGGCCACAGTAAAGACTTTTCCAATGAATTTTCAACCATGGAAAAATCACTATAGTGTATAGTGTTTACCCTGACTAAGGCATATTTCCTCTGAAGATACTGATGTCAGTCAGATCTCTCATGTACAGCTAATTACTCTGGTATAATAATTTTGCTGTAGCAATAGACCTTCAGTTGAGTGATGGATGCAGTGACCAGAAACCACCAGCAGATGACAAGAGCGTGAGCATGAGCGCTGCAGGAAGCCATATGACAAGGTGACCTTAACATACAGTACACACGCCCTGCTTGTGAGGTCACTCAACTAGAAAATATATAAATTCTCTTGACCGTTTTCAACCCATGCTTGCTCAATAGAGGCCTGGATGAAAACAAAACCAGTGTTGCAGTAGTCATTTACTATGATGAGACATAAATTCATCATGCGACTGAAAACTCAGCAGTTTTGTGAGAAAGATATTTATAGCACGCCATTATTGTTTTGACTGCAGATGAACAAAACCATTGTAGAAGTTTCTGCAATGCCGCTATATGCAAATTAGTACTGTCTTATGATTATGATCTGACCTTTTGGAAGACGTATATAATACCCTCTGTCACATTCTGTCTTGTTAGTATTTCAAACCATATTTTCCCACAAACTTTCCAAGAAATTGCAGACAGTTATTCCCAGAAGAGAAGTGCTTCAGTCAATAATGAGGCTTAGCTGAAAATTGGCAAGCCGCAACAGTAAATACTGCAACGCTACCTGGTAGGGGACTGATGTGTAGCTGTGTCCTTGATGGCAACGGATGTTCTATTATCTCTAAAATCATGAAGTAAATGTTGCTAAAACACATGCTAATACTGCTTGACTCAGCTTTACGGTATATACAAACCTCTTCTGTACACCATAAACCTCTCTATCTAAGAATCTGTCATGAAAACAGCTCTTGTGGGTGGACAGTACAAAGGTCATATATGAATGTCTGCTTTAAACCGAAACGCTTTTTTCTTTAGCACAGCTCATCTAAACAACATACAGCATTTCTATCAAATAGACCATGATGGATGTTAACATTGAAAATCTAATGCAATGGTCCTTACTTTCCTGTTTTACAGTTAAAACCACTTCTGAGAATCTAAAAAGTTCCACATTTTGATGAAAAACAAGTTATGACTGAATTGTCCCGTTATCGTTTTCAGTAAGCAGGAATTGTTCATTGGGTCAGTAACATCACTGCATTGAAATGGCCTGTTGGTCAATTTTGTTTCAATCTGGAGGTCAAGGAACAAAGTAGGCATCGAAAAGCTTAACAGCTTAAAGAAATAGTTCACCCCCCAAAAAATTACAACATAAGTCCATCAATGAATGTCTTATGAAGTGAAAAGCTGCCTGTTGGTGGTTTTTTTTCAAAGTCTGAATTACCAGCCCTCTATTAATAATGCTTTCTCCAGTGGAAAGTTTCATGTCTGAATCGAGAGAGTTCTAAATGCATATCAATTACTGCTTCCAAGTGAAAACAGTCCTAAAGTTATAGACAGAAATATATTGGTAGAATTTGCTCGGCAATTTGAGCTCATTCTGACGGCACCCATTCACTGCAGAGGATAAATTGGTGACGTAATGCTAAATTTCTCCAAATCAAACATCTACATCTTGGACGGTCTGAAAGTGGGTAAAGTTCCACAAATAAAATATTTTGGCAGAATAATTCCCTTAAACAGACCTTGCAAATTCTGAAAAACTAAAAAATAGGACAATAAAACAACTCAGATGAAGTTTAACAATCAAAAGACACCTAAGTGTTCATGCATAACATGAAAATGTTACCTCTGTATTGATCCACTAAGTATAACTCATTTCTATATTAATCTTTTATCAACGATCACTGCTGCATTTAGAAACAAAGAGGTCATGAAGTGGAATCCTGTTATATTTAGCCTATGGTGATTGACTGGAGGGTAAAAAATGGCAAAAAGCATCTGTCTGAAGTGTTGTGATGAGTCTCTCGCAGCTCTCTGGGTGCTCCTGTAAATTCCAAGCCCGTCGCACATAGCTACCATTGAGTTAGTTGCCATGACAACAGAGGCAGTGACTCAGCAAGTGTCTTCTGAGGTGACAGACAAGACTTATTATTTCATGGAGAGACAAACCTGCTTCATGCTCTAAAATTTTTTTTATTCATGTTAAGGGTCACTGAAGATGCTTCAAGGTGTTTGGAGGACAAAAAAACACCATGAAGCACCTTCAGGACATGGTATTGTGTGAAATAATGGAATAGGAGCACGCTCATCATGCTTTCAAATTTGTTGCAAACTGTAATGGCCTTCCTTGTTAAGGAAAATATGCAAGAAAGGAAGTGGTTGATGCCTCAGAGATATTATATAACAAAGATAATCTATGTAAGGGATCATTTACAGACAAGTCGGTCATTATAGCAAAAAAAACAAAACCCAGACAGGATGATCAGTACATTGTCTGAGATTGTATTCCAATAATAACCAGCTGACTGTACATTACTTATTTTATGGCAACTTCCGAATTAAACAGATGGATGTGAAATATAAGATTTAGTATAAATTATATTATGAGAGCAGCATAACATGATAGATATAAAACATTCATTTTAACCACACAATTTTGTACTTGACCAATCAGAATCAATTATTCTAGAGTTCAATGAAATACTTCATGCAAAAATTTAAAATGTGTTGAAAGTATACTATCTACAGGCCATTCGATATGTAGATGAGTTCATTTCTTCAGTGGAACAGATTTGGAAAAATGCTCCCCAATGTTTATCTACAATATTTCTTTCTCTGTTAAAAAAGTCTGGCCTGAATAAGATAAATAAATAAATAAGCACAGATTAAGCACTGCTTATTTATTATGTTGGACTACTAAGTGAACTTTAAAAATGGTTCTAAACAAATATGCTTATGGATTTATGATATGACAGGACATCAGAGAAGGGAAGAAGCATATTTTCCACTGAAAACGTTATAATGGATTATTTATTATTATTATTATTATTTTGGAAGCAATGGTTTAAATTTAAACTACCTTAATAATGGATTTGTTTCATGCTGCTTTTCACTTACACAAGACATTAATAGTTCTGTGGATTACTTATTCTGACGGCTCCCATTCAGAGGATTCATTGGTGAGAAAGTAATGTACAATAATGCTACATTTCTCCAAATTTGTTCTAATGAAGAAACAAACTCACCTCCTGAATTGCCTCAGAGTGAGTTTTCAGAAAATGTTTTTTAAAAAATATATTTCTTTAATAATATATTTTAACCAAAAAAAAAAAGTGTGAATCCATGTGCATTGTTTTTACTACAGCATCTGAATTAGCTTGTGTCTTCGTCATTCATTCAAACATGACAGTGCTTTAATAATAAATCAGTACCGTCCATATTAACTTCACATTCCTCCAACATCTTTGCTGAGTGATCTAAAATAGCTTTATCACCTGGAACATCAGCAGAGGAAGTCAGTGTTTGGTGTGACGATGTCTTATCTTCTGATCTACAACTCATTGTTGGGACACCAGCCAGAAAAGACTTTCTGTCCTTTTACTGTCTTTTTTTTCTCCATATACAACTTTTACAGTATTGCTATTTTTAATGAGATTATTTTAGGATATGAGTAAAGTAGATCAATGTCAGGCCTACATTGACGATCCATATGAAGGGCAGAGAAAGTATGTGAGGTTAAAATGTAGGCCTATATATATGTGCTTATTTGCCTAAACATGAAAAGCACATCTTATATTAATCATTATAATATTAAATCAGACTTCCTTTTCTGTATATATGACTCATATTTAAAATGTGGACTTTTGGTGTGAACTGTAAATCAGACTTATGTGCTACACAGTAGAGAACAAAGTCTGTATCTGTATGGTCAGGAATATCAGCCATGAATTTTCATAATGTGGACTGTCAAAGAATGACTTAGTGCTCAGTGTCTCCTTATGAACTCACCTTGAGTTTGACAAACGTGATCTTGAAAATTCAGTTTTTGACATTTTTGACATTGACGGCTCTGCTTCTTCTGTGCGCTGTATTTGTGATTCAGTCTACGCTCTGTGTACATGTAAACACTGCTCCAAGGTGGTTCAGAGCTTGGTCAAGGGTGGATGTGTGGGTGGGTGGGTGTGTGTTCACGCACCTCTGTGCACTCGTACGGGTGTAGCAATCAATATCACTTCACTTCTAGAAACTTCCATGCCCTTTCATCCAATTTTCATAACTTTCCAAATCATTCTTCATTTCATAAGCCTGCACTTCTGTATGCACGTGTTTTATGGTGTTGCTGCGGTGCTCTAAACATGCAGCAGAGTTGGTAAAAACTAAAAACCAATGTCATCTGTGATGCGTGAAACCTTTTACGAGTACTTCCTGTGTCGCTTGATTTATTCCGCATTGTAATTTGGTTTGGATAAAAGCATCTGCTAAATTAATAAATGTAAATCTTCAGAATTCATTCATGTTTGATATGTCTGTTGAATATGAATGCATGCATGAAGGAGCTTGTTGGAAATCTTTGTTTTCCAGCATGATTTGAGAAAGATCATGCTTCAATGAAACTATAAGAACATCTGACCTTTCTTGCAAAGGAGTTAATTGTAATGGTCAACGAAGCTTAATGTGCTCGTACTAGCTCAAAATTAGAGCTAATTCATCTTACGTAATTTTCCACTCCAATTTTTGGTCCACGTAGTTCACATTTGTCTGCTTGCTTATTATTTTGTATCGGTCATTCCAGATACTTTACAATGTTATTCAATTTCAACCCAAATAAAAATGTTGTATAATTGCTGCCTTCTAAGACATGTTTAAGGAAAAGCCTGTTATAATGGCACTTTTTGTACCATTCGGAAATGAACTTGCATAGTAAAATGAATCGCAAGTAGACTGAAATCATAACAAGTTTAACAGACTGAGGGAAACACACTATTATGACATAATGCTAAAAACATTTTCTAGTGTAGAGGCATATGTTCATCCATCTGCATGCACAGTCTAAATATAACTGACTGAAAGTCCTAGATCCGTTTCCCCACTTCTAAACGCGTAACGCAGCTCTTGCGTCATGCGTTTTTACATCACTCCCTTCAACCTGTCCCGTTCTTACAGCGATTTCTACGTCTTTTTACGCAACCCTATTGTAAAGTGATTCCCACCCCAATTTCGTGAGCTGCACGACCGTGTTACGTGATTGGAGGCTCTGTCTCTGATTTGCGCAGGGAGCCGATGGGCGGGACCCAGGCGCTCCGCGGGATATATTACGCGGGGCACCTTGGAGAGAGCCGGGTACGGCTCCATGTCACGGTGGGCTTAGTGCTCCGGGAAGGGGTGTAGTGTTCTAAAGGAGGCAAGAAAGGAGACACGAGGGGAATTCGCTGCACAAGGGGATAACCAAAACCTTACAGTACATCATGCCAGCTCAAAATAAAGATGATGGAGGATGGAAGAAGTTTTTATGGGATTCGGAGAAGAAGGAATTTCTTGGACGCACCGGTGGGAGTTGGTGTAAGTATAATCTCTAGATATCAGATGGATTTCAGCACGCTGGACAGCGCTGTGATGCCTGTCACTGCCGTTTCTATAGCAGCAGGTACAGATAGACTGACTGCCAGTCTGGTCACGATGCAACCTGTGTGATTTGACTTTGCAGCAAATGTCTCACGGACTTTCATACATCCATATACACGCTCCACGCACTATTTGCAGTGTTAACTGATGTATTTTGACAGTACAAAGTATTTTTAAACAAGTAGGCTTATTTGGTGCTGTTGTCTGTATCCCACCTGTTTCGTCGAGACCACTCCGTCTTTAGGCTCGCTTTATGTCTTTTGGGTTTTTATCCTAAATATAAAGATATATGAACGCCTAAGGAACGCCGCGCGTGAAATCGATGCTAATAGAGGAGTAACAGGTCAACAAAGAACAGCTTCAGATTATTGATCAGTTCGATTTTTGCCGCTCGTTGCTGAAATGAAATTTAATAAAATGATTTTCCTTCTCAGAGTCAAAAAATTCAACCAAACAACGAGAAGCTAAAAGGCTCGTGTTTGTTAAAAAGCAGCTTGTCTCATGTCTGTGCCTGCCATGCAATCAATCAGCATGTCTTTCAATTAGTATACTTGTCATTATTAACGTGATGCACGTGGAAAGGGTTAAAAATGCATCATTGTTCAAGGTGACTCAAGGTGAAAGGCCTAGTCTTTTGGGTCTGACTGATTCATCTTAGGTTGCACTGAATATTGACGTCATGTTTTCAAGGCAGCAACAGTTTCTAATTGATGCCTTCAATTTTACAAAAGTAGCCAGCCTCATGTCTAAAGTTAACTCTGTTGTCTTGCTCAAGGACCAAATCGGCTTTCCAGTTTGTATAATTTCATCTCAAAGAATCTATTGAATGTGTCTAGCTATTCGAGTGTATATGCTAAAATCCATGCAGGAGATGTTAAGTGTAAAGTTCCTGATGAGGGGTGTCCATAATGAGTCGTGCGTTTGCAAAGCGATGCATAATTAGCTTCTACACAAGCAAGGACACATAAACCCAGAAATCAGCCCATCTCCTGAGATTTCTGATGGCCATTGCATCAACTAATACGTTGACATTCGCTGGGCTTGAGTCCCAGTGACCCTTTGACATTGCTTTATGCACCACTGGAAGCCACACACACCTTTTGCCCTTGGCTAACTGCGAAATATAGTTTAACACTGTGAGGATTTCATTGGACTTAATTTGAATGTGCATCACCTGAACAGGCTGTCAGTGAAATATCATGGGGTAAAGTGGACAGACTGGTTTGACTGGTTGGGAAGATATGACCTTACGATGCTATGCCCCTACACATTGTTTATGTTTGAGACATTGAGATTACTCATCATGTCCTGTCATGCTGGCATCTCTATATTTTCTGGGGACAGACTGCGAGAACATTTGTATTGCTGGTATGGTGTCAGCAGATTCGCCTGTTTGATGTAGCATCAGTGAGCTGGGATCACATTGTTCCAAGTAGTCCTTTCCAATAATACTCTTTCTTTTATGTATCAGTTCTATAAATATAGGTTGTATGTCTAAATAAGTTCTAGTTAATAGCGACTGTAGTTCTGTTTTTTGTAATTGCCTTTTCTCCATGGACAGAGCACACTTACTTTACAGCATAACATTTTCAATTATGAGTTCAAATATAAAGTGATCAAAAATCAAATCAAAACAAATTTATTAAATGCAGTTACAACATCAGAACTGTTACTCAGACTGTCTCAACATATGTCCTGTTTCTCTTTTTCTCTCTCCACAGCAAAAATCTTCCTCTTCTATCTCATCTTTTATGGTTGCCTGGCCGGGATCTTTATCGGCACCATCCAGATTCTCCTCCTCACCCTGAGCGATTACAAACCCACCTGGCAGGACAGAGTAGCTCCTCCAGGTAACAGCTCTATTGCAGTGGCTGTCCTGTGTTTTATATCTTTTGTATAATTTACTATGAGTGTAAACTGAAGGAATATCAAGGGCTTTGTGAATTCCTAGGGGTTAAAAATATAACTACAGGAGTGAAATTAATCCACAAAGTCTATCATTTTAAAAAGTGTGAAGATTTTTTTTCCCTCAATTCATTATACTTTTTGGAAGACTTCATGAAATAATTTAAAGGTCTTTATTTCTTTCCTACAATATAAGAAATATTTTCGACGTTGCAAAGGAACTTCTACCTTAGCCGTTCTATACTTCAGAATTTTATGTTTAATTCAACACATCACATGCTGTTTCTTTATTGAATCAGAGTTTCATTTAAGGGTTTTTTAAGCCTAGCAAAACTATAACATGCTAGTCAATGGAATTTGGCAAAATTGATATTTTTACAGAAGAGAACATGTTATTGAACAAAAATATGTGTATGTGTAAACATGAGTCAATTCCTTAATTCATTTTCTTTAAAAGCCACAGGGAAAAAAAAGTAGTTTTCAAAACATGCATATGCACATGTGAGTCAATATTTTGATTCATTTTCCTGGTAGAGATTTATTTTTAAGCCACAAAAACTAAATTGGTTTTCACAGGGTTTGAAGGGTTAACACATTAGCCTGCAAACAATTTCAGGCGGTTCTTAAGGTCATAGATTTTAGTATCCAGTCTGCTTCCCTGATGAGGGCTTGGACTTCCTGTCAGAGTCACTGCTCCTCTAGCGGTTTAAAGTGAGGCTTGAAAGATTGGATCAATCTGACAAACATTTGGTGGGTTCAGAGACCAGATCAAGGATTAAGAGTGTGCTGGGCTCTTAAGAATGAACAATCTGACCATTTTACGTCCCAGCTGGTATATTTCACACGTTTTCTTGGTAGAACAGTGTGAGGTTAAGCACAAACAGCTGAGACACATTAGAACTACAAAACACACTTTGAAGAGAAACAAATTCCTCAACCTGATCTCACGGCAATTCATACATATTTTACAAGGTGGCTAATTTTTACAAATGCCGTATGAATTAGTACAAATTAGCACAAATTTGGCACCTTGTATGAATACATACGAGTTGGTCGTGAGACTGTGTTGGATGCCTCTACTCTTTGTGAAGTTTATTCTGGGAAATTGATCATGCACTCTCAGAAATAAAGGTACAAAAGCTGTCGCTTGAGTGGTACATTTTCAATGTTTATACCTAAAGGATCGATTTTGGTACCTTAAAGGTAAATATTATTACTTAATGTGTACATACTTGAACCTAATAGGTAGAAAAGTGTACCTTCTGAAACGGTACCGCCCCAGTGACAGCTTTTGGACCTTTATTTCTGAGAGTGTGAGAAGAATCAGAATGATCCACAGCATGTATCGCAGCGATTTCAGCATTCATTCTCATTCTTGCACTGACAATCACAGCGTGTTCATTTATGATTTATTTACATCCCTGAGTCATTGCGAGACCAGGAGCATTCAAGCTTTGTATAGTAAAAAACTGTTTTCAGGAGGCTTTCTTTCACATGTAATTCTGTTACAAAAGATGCAATTTGATTTTGTTCATAACGCAGAACCATTTCAGTTATCATACAGATTGTCCTTTAGTCAGATGCATTTGAATCTCACCAGCTTACTGATAATATTTTGTGCATAATCTATGATTGAAAAAGGGCTATTTTATTGTTATATATATAGTTTATAGCTATAGCCATTATTTTATAGTTAAGATTCAAGCAATTCTAAAATGAAATAATGGTTGCATTGTTTTGCTTATTCCTATTTCTAAATATAATCATTAAAAACTTATTACGTGCAGGATCAAGGATGATGGTTTTAGACTTGAACAAATAATGTAGTGTTTGCCAAACTAATCCTTGTGAGAATCATTCAACATTTTGAAGAGATTAAACAGCTAAGGTTAAAACTTTATCAAAACTTGACAGTTAGGCACAGACTGAGACATTTAAAGACTTAATGAGTCAAATGAGAGTTCAAAGATTTACTGTCCAACAAATATGTCTTTCCAAAAATGCAAAGAAATTAATGTAAATATCCTGGTCCTGCTATGTGTGTTTTTTGTGCACAGGGCTTACTCACTACCCACGTTCAGACAAGGGTGAGCTAATCATCAATCCAGATGATGATGATACCTACAGGTCATACACCAAAACCATGAAAGAGTTCTTAGACACCTATGACATGGAAAAACAGATGGACATGATGACGTTTGAGGAATGTGGAGGTACCAGATTACACTTTTGTTTTCTGTTACTTGAGTCCCAAATGAATATGGATGTTTTCTCAGCAGGATCATGGTTTTCATTAGCCTACAAAATACAAAAACATATTTTGAATTATTCCATGCACTGTTTGTACTGTACACTTGTGTGTATATATATTTATACATATAAATATATTGATAATATTTATAAATCACACACACACATTTATGCATATTAATATATATTTACTTTTTTTTCTTTTGACAGAACAACCTGGGGAATACAAGAACAGAGGCGATCTAGAGAGTGACATGGGTGTCAGAAAGGCATGCCAGTTTTCTAGGGCTTTGTTAGGACCCTGTTCTGGGATTGATGATCGTAATTTTGGATTCTCATCAGGGAAGCCCTGCTTGATTATTAAGCTCAACAGGATTGTGAACTTCAGACCCAAGGTACCACAATATTCACAGGAAGTTTGCAGGAACTTTTTCATTTTGTTTTAGAATACCTTTTGCCAATGAATTATTAGACTAATCATTTATAAATCAGAACTGTGCTATCATTTCCTGTGTACAGTATTATGTGAATGCTTATATAAGTACATCTACACATACTAATTTGCTATTCCATATCAACTGGCCTATTTTATTTTTTGTAGTTACTTCATGAATTACATGTAATAAATATTTTATTATTTAATGTTAATACTTAATATTTGTATTGTTATTGATTTATTGGTCATTCTATTTGATAATAAAAATTTAATACTATTATTAAAGTAATATTAATTATTGAATAATAACATTTAATGCAATAAAAACAGAAATGATAATACAAATTATTATTGCATTTGTTTATTTTTCATTATTTAAATGTTTTAAAATTATTTAAAAATTTAAATATTTTATTAATAATTTATTGATTATTTAACAACAATAACAATGATGATAATAATAGTAGTTGTTGTTGATTGTTTATTGTTTTAATTGATTTGTATTACTGTGTGTGTGTGTGTGTGTAGTAGTAGTAGTAGTAGTAGTAGTAGTAAATGTATCATGGTGCATGTAAGTCTAACTGTTTTTTATGAAATTACTTTCTTATTGTTTCATTTAGCCACCACTGTCAAATGACACCATTCCAGAAGAGGCAATGCACAAAGTCAAGCCCAATGTGATTCCTCTCTACTGCACAAACAAGGTAAGCTATCATATCGCCGCTTTACTAAATGCTCATCTTTGCTCTGTAAGAAGTCACTAACCGGCAGCACGTGTTCTCTGGTCTCTTCTGAAACACCTACAGAAAGAAGAGGATGCAGGTAAGCTCGGTGAAGTGAAGTACTACGGCATCGGCGAAGGCTTTCCTCTTCAGTATTACCCCTACTACGGGAAGCGCCTGCACAATCACTACCGGCAGCCCCTGGTGGCCATCCAGTTCGTCAACATCACCCAGAACACGGAGATCCGCGTGGAGTGCAAAGTGTTCGGGGAAAACATTTATTACAGCGACAAAGATCGCTACCAGGGACGATTCGATGTTAAAATCGGTGTCATGTCCAAATCATCATGACCTCTGAACAGAGTACCTCCACTCTCTCCCTATTTAAAGGCTAACTAAGGCCCTTCTTCTGACCTGAGATACAAAGGCACCAGAGAGAAGTTTCTCACCGGTCTTCCACAGTGTTTAACCGAGGGGATGTTTTTTGAATGTACAAGTGTCTCATGTCAGAAAGAGGCCATTTTAGTTCAGGAGAGATTCCATTTAAAAAAAAAAAGAAAAGATTATTTAAAAAAACTAGTCTAAAACAACATACCATCTTACACATGTGGGACCTAACATTGTCTGTACTCTTTACTTCGAGCTTTCTGCTTTCAGTCTAGGGTTAGAATGTAAACACCGGGAGGATTAGCCATAGCATAAAATATTTATTCTACTACCGAATGAGAAGTGTCCACGATCAAAAGTGGCATGTTGTTTTACTGTAAATTACATTTCCTCTTCCGATGTAGCCAGCACTGTTTCGTCCCTCTTGTATTGTATTGCTGCCTTGCGTGATTTCCCTATATTTAGAAAGTGCACAGTAGTTGCATATGTAGGTTGTTTCGAGCCACGCCATGTGTGTGATCCAGCTTCATTTGTCAAATGTGCCTACATATATGTATAGTTATTTAGTGGAAATACACTGGCCTCTTAACATTGCCTTTCTGGGGTATTGATGTTCTATCTTTGCATCTTTTAGGTGTATTAGGTGGTTAATAAACCTATTTTTTCCCCCTAAAATCACTACAATGTAGGGAGAGGATTGTACTTCTCTTTTAATGATTCGTTTTCACCGAATGTAGATGTTGCCTTTGGTTTTTATGGTGTCATTCACGTGTGGAGGGAACCGCTATACTCTATACATGTTTTTTTTTACTTTGGTTTCTTCCTAGCCTTGTCGTTCTTCTTTGTATTGAAGACATTACACGGCGTGGTTGAATGTTCCCATTTCTGATATTTATTAAGTGGTGACCTTAAATATTCTGTTCTTGCACATGCTCATGTTCTGCAGAAACTCGTCATGAATGTTATTAATGCCAAAGCCATTAAGATTATTCTAGATTTGATCAGAAGTAATGCAATACCCTGTCCATCGGGATGTTTTGTAGGTGTACGCAATCAGTGTCAAACATCAGAAATGTCAAATTTCACGAGTCCCACAAGCTCTCATGTTGAAACTGAACTGGAAAAGACTAACCAAAATAAAGCTGAGACTCTAAAGTTGTGTTGTTTTTATTCTACATATTTTCTACTGTTTTAATTTCTACTGTTTGTTTTTTTCAGATTTTACATTTCTTTACAAGACATAACCATAAATAAATGAATGTTTACTATTGCTCATCATTAGGGTTAAGGGTGTAAATTAAAACTAAAAACAGTTTTTGTAAGTGCATAGCAGAATGCTAAAATATCTTAAACTGACAATCTAGCAACACGTCAGGGAGAGCGTTTTGCTCATGAACAATTAAAGGTCTTTAAGGAATAGTTCACCCAAAAATGAAACCTAGGAATTGGAAGTGATTCTACAGTACCTGCTCTGTCAAAGTATCGCTAGCTGATCGTAGATGGTGATTAACTAATGTGAGCCTTGATGAATTAGAAATGTGCTTTTGCACCCAAGAGGATTTGTGTGCACCAAGCAGAGCCACCTGATCTCAGACGTGTGATGTCACCCTGAGTCTCACTGAGAAAATACTTCAGAATATGATGCATTTGTGTGTGAGGGAGATGATAGTTGGGAATATGAATAGTAATTGCACAGATTTTAAGTAATGCAAAGTGCTTTTCATTAATTCAATGGCCCTTAAGGAGCACATAGCAATCATTATCACAAAAATATGTCACAAGTAATTTATATGAATGACTGAGACATTTCATTGAGTTGCAATCCAGCACGCCAGTCATAATGCTTCGATCATGTATTTTGCATTAACCCTTTATTAAACTATATTTGGAACTATATTTGGTAACTTAATCGATCATTCATTAGAGTGATCTCGTGCCTTTCCGTGAGCTTGTGCAAGCGCATGGATTTCTTCCAGCCAATCAGCAGAACTCAGTCTACGTCACAGATGGCGACACCGTGGCAATTGACCAATCAGGAGTTGCCTGCGGCGTTTCAAATATCCCATAATACCTGATGCTGCTTGCCTGGAATAAATAACAGTGTTATTTGATAGACACTTAAGTGCTTGATTCTTTGCCTGGAGTCAATCCATGGTTTGCCCGCTATGATATCAGACATTAAGTAAAGTTGGGAAAGACTAACTTTCATTTGTATTGTACGTGTATTTTTTCCATCATCTATCAAACTATTTTATAGTACTCTTCTATTGGGAACATTTAATTTATTTTATTTATAAAAGCCCTAAATAATTACTTAATTCTACAACATTAAATTATTTAAAATATTTTTTTTTCTTAGAAAAACGTGTCCCTAAATCTTGTGTCAACTCTGGTACCACACCATATTTTGCCTTTAAATTATTGGAATTATCTCTCAGAATTGTGTAAGTTTGTCACGATCAGCTGGATGTACCAGCCCTGTTCAGGCGATGACCCTCCAGTGTCCAGCGAACTTTCTATGTTTTATGTTTGTTGTCATTCACTGACTCATGCTCACGGATTCATTCCCAAGCCCCGCTCATCTGTCGTCATGGTGACTTATTGTTGTATCCGCCCCCTGACCTAGTTTCTTGTGTATATAACCCAGATGTGTTTGTTATGTCGTCACGGATCATTGTTGATGTATGTCTCATTGCTTTGCGGTCGCCCCGGTTTCATCCATGTTCCTAGTCTTGTTATTTGTTTTTGGATCTCTCGTTGCCGACCTTAGCTTGCCTGGACTCTGACTACCCTTTGCCTCGCCTACGTTGTTCCTGTTCGCCGTTGATGACCCAGCCTGTCCGATCTGCCCATTGTGTTTCCAATAAACAGCTTGCATATTAATCCGAATGACTCTGTGACTCACTGCTTCGTAACAAAGCAAATCCTCCAGATGTCATGCCGGTGGCTGCACTAACCCCAGAGTTGTTGACCGGTGCTGTAAACTCCCCAGAGGTTCCGCTGGTGGCTACACAACCCCCAGGGATGTCATGCAGTAGATTCTCCGGAGGAGGACATCAGTGATCTCACATCTTGCCCTGTTACGGCTATGGAAGCCATTTCTGAATCCTCGTCCTGCCCTGACATGGCCACGAAGGCCGTTGAACTCCCGCTCCTGTTTCCCATTGATCCTGCTCCGCAGTTACGACCAGGAGTGCCATTCCTGAGTCCTGTCCCGAGTCATGGCCAGGAGTGCCGTTCCCGAACCCTGAGAACCCTGTTCCCAAGTCACGACCAGAAGTACAGTAAACTACTCCGGTGAACCCTCCAGTGCCTATGCCTCGACAGGGTCTCCTAGTGGCCATTTCCCTGTTGTCTGTGCCGCCAGGGAGGGTGTTGCTGCCATCTGTGCCGCCTGGGGGGGTCTTTGCTCTCGCTGTGGCACTGTGTGCCACTATCCACGGTTCAGGTACTCCACAGCTTCGCTGCCGGCTAATGCTCCATGGCCCAGCTCCTCCACATCCTTACTGTCTGCCACTGTTCCACGATCCAGGCCCACCATTGCTCCATGTTTCAGATCCTAGCCACCTCCACAAGAACCTGGCCCTCCATCCCTCCCCCTGTTCCACCAGGGTTTACCGCTGTTTACTGCCTGTTAGACCGTGCCATTTATTAAAAGCTTTCAGATGGATTAGTTCGTCTCAGACCTCATCATTACAGATACAGTTTAATAATTCATGAGATATAACTCTAAACAAATGAAGTCTTTTGATGTGTGAAAAATCAGTGCTTATCTGAGGACAGACAGCAAAATTGCACATCCTTAACATGGTGTGCCACGATTTTTTAATGACTGCCAGTGCATAATGTATTGATTAAAAAAAGAGTAGTTTTTAGTAGTTCATACAAAGTCGTTCTATCATTATGACCTCATTTTATTTGCCTCATGCATGAAATTGGTTTGTTATGCAGAAGAAACATTGTGTAATAGAGGGCCAAACAGTCATGATGACCTGATCACATTACAGCAACAGAAGATCATTATCTTCCTGCTCAGAAAGCATTCCAATTGATTAGAAGATTAATAAAATTCTGAGCGGAAAGAAACATTTTGGGATTTGCTTTTCTTTAAAGTCAACATTAGTGATGTGATACTGTCATTGTACAGATGCAGCTTTTATTGCATCCAGTCTATTAGATTATTCTGATATTATCAGTTCTAACGACATTGAATAAACAGACAATAGAGTGGTCATACTGAATCTTTCCGTAGGTGGAATATGATATTAAGCTTGAGTAAGCAGTAATGTTCTCTTCCTGTGTGTGTGGATGGTTTAGCAGTGGCAGGGGAGAACAGACTCAGCAAGCAATACATGCGTCACTGTCGTATGAAAAAACGCAAATCCTCTTGTATCTTCTTCTTCTGCTTCAATAAAGATGTTTTTTTTTTTTTTTTTCTTATTTCCATTGATGTGTTGTCTGGGACATTCCCCCTGGTAAAACAAATCAATAGCACTCATGATTGACCCTGATCTTTAACAGCCCAATAAAATTAGCCTGGGCGGACTGTTGTTCCCTCTCACGTGTGTCAGCGCTGAACAAGAGCATTAATAGAATATGAAATATACAGGCGGCTGTATAAACTATGCTGAGCATGCACCTGTGCTATTTATAAAACCTTGTCTTTTCTGGGAAGGTCTAGTGCTTACATCATGAATAAAATCCATCTTGGGTTACTGTAACTGTTACCTTCAAACACCCTCTAGTTCCTCCGTGTTGAGACACACTCTTATGTTTGCCTGCCTTTTCAAACACTTACACACATATTTACTTCACTTTCTAAATAAGGGTATACTTTAGACTATTACGTATAGTGGTGGCCAAAGTTATTAGAACGCTGGTATTTTCAGCAGCTAAAAATGGTTTTATGTCAGTTATCTGTATCTTTTGCTGTAGTGTGTCAGTGGTAAATATCAGTTTACATTTCCAAACACTTATTTTGCCATTAATTGTAATAATCAAGTGAGATTTCTGTTTGCTCAAGGAGTCTGACACAGTGCTCCACACAGAGATCTGATCTCATCATCATCCAGTCTGTCTTGAAATAACACAAAGAAACTGAAAAAACTGAGAGACTAAATCCAATGATACCACTGTAAAGCGAAATGAATACAAATTTTTAAATATGCACATCTTATTTATTCAAGGACATCAGCTTTTTCATAAAAAAAGAAAAAGCTGTCACTGTATATCTCCCATTAATACATCTTGTAAGATGATATTTCAGTGCAGATGCAGATGGATGTCCTTGGGAATTTTTTTTAAAATAAATTATATATATATATATATATAAATATATTTTAAATGTATAGAATTTGTTTTGGATCCAAGTGAGGATGTCCTTAAATAACCCCAGTAGGAAGTTTTGTTTTTTATTGACTTTCACTGTTTTGGAGTAAAACCATTCGCAAAATAAGGTTTTATCCACACACATAAATGTACATACACTGCTTAATATAATACAAATTGTGGTCTACAACATGTATTTTGCTTAGATATTCAGTTATTGTTACCAATACTTAAAGGCAGATGTTTTAACTGATTCTGGCATTACTGAATAAACCACACCCTCTGTAGAGGTGTGACATCATCTTCACCCCTCCCTTCACCGTCTCGTGCTGTAATCCCAGTCATTGGGGATTTTGATGACATTGGTTGTAAAGCTAAACACATGCTGATCGTGGCAGAACTTTATCAGTAGCTTCCACAGAGGGAGAAATATCACTGACTAAACCTCAGTCTGGAACCCAAAAAAGGAACAAACTGTTCCAGTCTAAAGCTGTAATTTCCACCTTAACTTGTGAAGGCCAGAGGATCGATGACGCATAATTGTTTTAATCTCTTAGCCAGACATAAACACATCTGCAAACGCCACTCTCTGCCAGAAAAAACAATAAATTACTTGCATTACATTAAACTACACCATCAGAAAGGTACGTCAGAATATTTGTATCACTCCAGTGACAGCTTTGTAGGTTTGTAGGTGTTTTTTTTTTTGGAACAATCTTTAGTAAAAATGTAAACATATGACTCATTTATATATATATATATATATATATATATATACACTGTAATTAGAACACCAAATAAAATAAATATATATTTATAATAAAATGTATATTTCCAAATAGTAAAATAACATTTTGACACAAACGTCTAATTTATCACCTCTAATATAATAATTTTACCATGATATTTTCTATAAAAAAGCAAATATATATATATATATATATATATAATCAAGGTATTATGTGCTTCAGTCCAGTAATTGTTTGTCTTGTAATATAACTAACAATACAAAAGGCATTTATTTGTTTACTTTATAAAAATCAATAACAAAACAGTCAAAAACCCTTTTGTCTACAATGTTGTATAGCTACAGCGTAATAATTCAGCAAATGTAATGAGAGCATTTTAACTGCTAACTATCCTTTTTACATAACTGCTTTACAACAAAATTGAATTTACTTTGTATCACTAAAACATTATTTTCCAGTTTAACAGTGTAAAGCTGCGTTGACACAATTAGCATTGTATAAAGCGTTATATAAATAAAGGCGACTTGACTTATATTTAGAATCATTTTAAACATTTCCTTTAAGGTCACGGTACTGTTGTCTATATTTAAATATTACTTACTGTTAATAATATTTTAGGATGAACACTTACTGTACTGAAACACGTTATAGGTATTAAATATAAGGCTTTCCAGGAGTGTTTATTTGTACATCTCTCAATTATCCTTGTATCGCACATATATATATATATATATATATATATGTATATATACACACAACCAAAACGAAGAATGTTGTTCGCCCAATATTTACACATTTTAGACACTACAGACATTATAATTTGTATTATTACTGGGCTATTTCAGTTATTTTCTCTAGATTTTGGAGGATGCGCTGTCTACATTTCCTCCTCAGAGAAAACCTCTGCCAACAAAATTGAAAAAGCATGCATACATCATCATGGGAGCATGACTCATCTCTTCCAGTGCACTGAAGGCAGATATAATATATTCAGACATGCAATGCATCCTGATGTTAATCGTTATACCCAGAGCAATATGCTTGTATTTCTTTCTTTCTTTATTTGTGCCATGTGACACCATAGGCTGTCTGCATAGACTAATTCTAAAGAGTGGACATATGGTCCAGGTTTGGAGACCTAAAATGAAACAGTTGGCTCTCTCTCTTCTTCATCGGTTCAATAACACACTGCTGCAAAGTCAGAGCAATGTCAGAGGAACCCTAAAATAGCTGTTCTGCTCGTGCGAGCAGCCTCACAGAGACATTAAGGCTGTTTATTAATAACAACAACAGCAGCACATTCAGGCAAATGAGTAATGTCAATACAGCTTGACATCCACATTAGCGTGACGGAGACGAGCGCTGTTCATTTACTCAGAGGCTGTGATGCTGCACAGGCGTCTTCATGACATGTGTGTGTAATGAGATGTCGTGATGGGTTACAGGAGAAGACAGCAGAGGCTTTTCTTCTCCGTGTGGTCCGGAAGTGAACAGAGGAAGAATGGAAAGCTGTGTGAAACAGGATGAGAAGTCTGATTTTATTTTCAGGCTCAGCAATGTTTTGGGGCTCCTCGGGAAAACTTTGCTTTATGCTGCAAATGCAAATTAATAATCAGCAAGGGTGGAAAACTATGGTGATAGAAAATCCTGGAAACAATTAATTAAAATGATAAATTCTGCCAAAAAGAATAGTAGCTAATTCTACAATCACCAAGATCTCAGAGAATCGTTTTAAAAAGTCAAAAATGTTTGTTAATGAAATCTAAATGATACATGAGAAAGTGATGAGTGAGAAATGTCTCACTCTCTCTGTTCTGAAACAAATCCACCTCATCTGTCCTCTAATAGTTATAAAACGACTGAGTTCGTGTCTGACATTAAGTCTGACATTAAACTAACATCCAGAGTCTGGTCTTAAAATTAGGACTTCAGAAGTGGATCGTGTCATGCAGTAATTGCAGGACAACTATATAGTGATGAGTTTGGACTGTCGACCAGCAGGGGGCATCCATGCTGTATTTGTGTTTGAGCTGTGAAAATCTTTTCATTTAGACTTGGAAATAAACAGAAAGCTTTGGTGTCAGCTTGATGTCCAATATAGTGCATATGCTACACACACATATTTTGTTTCAAAAGTTCGGGGTCAGTGTGATTTTGAAAATCATTTACTCACCCTCAAGTAATTCTGCCTAATTGCTCTGCTTTACACAAAGGAAGATATTTTGGGTAACCACTGACTTCCATAGCATTTTTTTTTCCTACTATGGAAGTCATTGGTGACCAAAACAGCTTACAAACTTTTTTGTGTGTTTGGCAGGACAAAGAAATTCATGCAGGTTTGGAAATACTTGAGGGTGAACTATTCCTTTAATGCCTTTCTTACAAATCCTATGCATTCATCAAAAAATACTTGAATGTATATTGGGTTAAATCTTTTACACAAATAATAAGCAGAAAACATCAGCCGCTTTTTTAACATTAATAATAATAACAAATAGGCTAAGCACCAAATCGGCATATTAGAATATGTTTTGAAGGATCATGTGACACCGAACACTGGAAAATTCAGCCTTACCATGACAAGTATAAATTACATTTTTAAATATATTTTAAAACTATTTAAAATTGTCATTTCAAAATATTACTGTTTTAAAGTTTTTGTTTTATTAAATAAATGCAGCACTGTTAAGCATAAGAAATTTTAGTTCAAAAATCTCATACGTATTTCTCTTTTTTATTTATTTTAACTTGATATATAAAATAAAATAAAAATAAACGAAATAAAAAAACTAAGAAACATTAACAATATTTTCAAACTCTTAAAAATATTAAAATGACAAAAGAAAATATAAAATAAAATAACTCAAATTAAAATGAGGAAAAATTTTGAAAATGACAAAACACCTTCATAATTACTGAATGCCTCCTAAAAAAGAAATTATTAAACATTACTAAAAATGTATCTAAAGTTAAAATAAAAAACAAAATAAAAAAAGACAATGGTCAATAAAAGTTTCTGAACAGTTTTATAAGTATATCTTTTTATACCCAGTTAGATAAATTATACATTTTAATAACAATAAATTATTTTATTTTTTTTAAATATAGTTTAGGAGGCATTTAGTAATTATAAAGGTGTGAACTTATGTAAGGAGTCAGGGGACTTAAACAATTATGAGCACACAGCAGTACACCAATTACACCAGGACTATCAACAGCACCTGTAAACAAGAGTTATCTCTAGAGATGTTTAATGTTAACATGCTCAACTGCTTAGCTTATAGCAGTCATTAGAAAACCAAAAACCTTAACTGGACTTAGACAAAACCTTATAGTTACTGTATCTACAGAACATGTAAATGGAATGTGTACAGGTTATTTTATCCACATTTGTTGTTTTTATAAGGACACTTGTTTTACAAATTCGAAATACACTTCAGGTAAGTCTACACACTTGAAGTATTTTTGTTTTCTTTTTCAAAGTAACGTTTTGAACATCATTATAAGCTAATTATTTAAAAATGAAACTAAAACAATGAGCAGAAAATGGCAATCAACATGTATCTCAAATAGGAAAAAATGTCTCTATAATTGTACAAATGTTGAACTAGTTCTCTACCCATTTTGAATTCTCCAATGGAATTGCTTCATTATCATTTCAGAGTGATTAGAGCCTAGAGTTTGCTCTGCCGCTCTTGTTTGAAGTCTGACATCAAAAGATTAAACATAATCTCATTGATGATGGTTTATCCTCTCTCAAAGACGGCCGTGCTGTCTGAGAATGACTGTTTGTAATCAGCAGCAAAAATCGCACTGGGGGTCACTATAAATGAGACATTTTCATCAGTAAAGATCTGAAATAATGATATTCATGACATTCAACAAGACAGATTTACTCAGAGGCGTTAGCTGCAGACTGAATCATTAATGGGACAGTTCAGTTCTGAGTGATAATAGGCGTCACAAACTACACATAAAAATAAAATGAAACCAAAACTTTATCTGGTTAATTAAATAAGAAATTAATAGATTTGCAAAATAAACTGAAGATAACCATAGTGCTGACTGTTTATTTTTTATAGACCCAACCTAATTTAACCATAATATGATTTGATATTTATGTTCAGAACGACTTATAGACAGACAGACAGACAGACAGATAGATAGATAGATAGATAGATAGATAGATAGATAGATGGATAGATAGATGGATGGATGGATCTGACAGATTCTTAAAGCTTGGTCCAAGAAAGCGCATTAGCGGGTAAACCCAGATTACGACTTCTGTTCAACAGGTTTCCTAAATCCAGCAGATTCAGAGGATTGGTCAAGACTTGATCTTTCTGTGGTAAAGCAGCAGTGTGCGAGGTTTCCTAGAGGAATGCTTACAGGTTTACTGCACAAGCCATTAAGATTCAGTTTGAGGCTGCAGGACAGTGTAGAAAGCGTTAACAAAGGTGGCAAAAGAGCATAAACAGGAGAGCATAAACTTGGTAGTAACAGGCCTTTTAGTTGCCAAACTGTTTATTGAATACACAAACAGATGATTTCATTTAATGACTTAAATCTTACGTGAAACATAGACACCTTGCTACTACTTCTATGAGAGAGCAAGTCATCCATTCTCATGGGCTGCTGACCCCACACCAGCAAGTCCATTAACTGGAGCTGAGTTAGCATACAGTAATAAGATCAAACTATTTAACACATGCAACTAACTGGTTTACGTGGCAGGACACAACACAGATTACAAAACAAGCATGTAAATTCATAATGACTAGCACTAAGACCAAAGACGACCTTATAATGATAACAATATCGTTTTAAAAATCGTTCTAAATGTAAAATGACACAGCGGGATTATATCGTTGGAGTCACTTTAAGAATCAGAATGACTTTTCCCAGCTAAATCAAAATCATGAATGCGTGTAAATAGTAGGCTACACCAAATAAAAAAAGAAAACTGGTATAAAATTGACTAGGTAGGATTAAGGCCAGTTCACACCAAGCACGATAACTATAAAGATAATGATATTTGCGTCCACACCAGCAAACATAAACTCGTCATAAGCTCGAGTGAGTCTGCCTTTGATTGATTCTGATTGGCTGTTAATGTTTGCGCATGTCCTGATTTTGCCAAGTACTGTCTGGAACATTTTAATGAATTTTAAATATAGTCTTGACCATATCTCTACACCTAAACCTAACCCTATTTACCACTATTAATACGCATTTTCAGAATACAAATTTTACAATAGATTTAGATATTTAGCCTACATATAATTAGATGCAAAGGCTACACATACACATTTATGAATTACTACATATTATTTATATCCTATTGATGATGATATGAGTAGCAGCTGAACTAATAGGTCTATCTAGGAAGTCAGGGTGGCCTAATCATAATCATCTGGCAAAAAATTAGAATTAAAAGAATCTAAAAGATTAGAATTAACTGGAACAAATCCTAACTGATCCTGATGAGGTTTTAATTCTTATATAGGGTTTCAGCAAATGTAAATCTTTTATGGGTTCCAAAACAGCATGTTTCTGGGAAAAACTAAATCTTAGAATAAAAGTGTATTCGTTTTTTCCCAGCAGGATCTCATCTAGAGGAGATTATGATAGCATAATCTTTCAAACACAGGATTTAGCTGATTTTATTATGTGTTTTGTTCTAAGTACTTCATAATATTAGCATACTCTCAGAGACAGAGTGTTATTATTGGACAGGTGGGGTGTGGGGAGGAGTAGCCTAACACTGTCGCCTTTCTTGGCAGGTGCGCGTGGAGACAGATGAAGAGACTTCAACTACTAACACTTTGTTTGTGTTTGCTTGTTTGTTTCTGCAACAATACTCAAATCGTGTGAATATCTACTTCTGAACCTGAAACTTTTGTGGAATATGATTTCGCTAATGTGAAGAACATAGTCCTGTGGAATAAGTTTGTTGGAATTTATGCAGATCTTCACAAAACGCTACAGGTAAATAACCTCAGACAAAATAAGTGTGATTGTGTCAAAGTATTTTCTCATTTCTTTTTGTGGAAGTGATTTATTTTATTTATTTGTTTTATTGAATTACCAGACATATTGTTTTGGCTTTTTATTTATGTATCTGTTTGTCTGTTGTATTAGTTTGGGTCTTCAAGTGTAGTGATATAGTCTAACAGTAGTCTAAGTTTAGATGAGGAGCAGAGTTTTTTGGGGAGTGGGCTTTATACTGCTGTTCGGTGCGGCTTTTTGGAAATCAGAGCGTCAACGTTTTTTTCTGGTGATTAGGGATACGGTACCAGTATTGCTCAAGATGGGGTTTCTCTCTTTATTGCAAGTGCAGAGGAAATGAATATAGGAGCAGAGGAGAATATAGGCTACAAATTAGACAATTTTTCTTCTTGTTATGGATGTGTACAGAATATATACTGTTAAACAGCCAGGCTGTCCAGCTTTGATGTCTCAAGCAGATCTGTGATTAAGCTCAGTAGCCCTTTTCTGTACAAAACTAAATTGTAGAACGTAAACTATATTGGACACTAAGTGAGGAATTTTGAATTTTGTTGGTGTTGTATGTTTTCATCTTTAAAAGCCTTCTCTCAGGTGGCCTTTTAGCAGGGCTTCAAATTAAGACATTCTTGGGACTTTGAAAAAAACAGCAACTGTTTGGTTAGAGGCATTGTCAGAATTGCTACATAAATACAGTGCAAACAAATATTCAGTGAAGCTTTTTACGAGATGCTTCTGAAGTTCAAGAACTTGCAAGTTTAATCTTAGCATGTTTGGCTAAGGGAATCCCCAGTAGCACAGGGGGGGGGCATGTTCTTAAATCAGAAATGTCTTGTGCAAAACCACAGGCTCTTTTTTTGTCTTAAAACAGCTTACATTCCTGGAAGACACCGCTAATTCCATTTAGTCTGCTGTGTATATACAGAGCAGACACTTGCATCTATTTGGCATGGGTCCATTATCCTTCTATACGTTCTTGAAATAGAACAGGGATTTATTTGTAATCTTTGTGAGACAAAAATAGTCAAAGTGCAGCAGTGTGAAAACACACCACTTTAATACTGTTTATTCATGGATTTGAACATTGTGTCAGAATGGAAAATAACCACTTTGCATATGGAATAATGAAAGTGCATTTCAGTTTACAGGAGTGATTACCCAAATGCTCCAGATGTGATCTAATTGCAGTGAATGGCCTAACAGGAAATAAAATGGCTAAAATCTGCACAGAACAATCATACCCCTCGCAAAGATCTGCCTTCACTCCTGAACCAGCTATTGAATGGATTGAGAGAGGTGAAAGGTCAGAGGAGATGGCACAAACATATGTAGACAATTTGCCATTGAGTTTAAATAATTCTCACATGTCTTGTTTTATCAAATAGTTCATTTGGTATATGTGTCTCATTTGCAGTGATCAGCCTCCCCGTGGACTAATGGGCAGGTGATTTGATCTTTAGCTTTTTTTGGAGATTTGAGAGATTATTTGAGAAAATAAAAGCGATTTTAATAAGTTATTTTACCTTCACTTTCAGGATGTCCCATTTCATCCTGAGGTTTGGAGGAAGATCCACCAAATGTAAAGCTTCAGAATGCAGTGATTCACGTATAGTAACAGAGGAGTCTGAACACATGGCAGAGCAAATGGATGCATCATGCGACAATAGAGGACAGGACCAACTGCGCAAGAGGAAGTGAGTGAAAATGCAAGCATGTACACAGTGTACATATTTTAGTTTTGATGTATATAATTATTTATAACAGTGTTATAAATAACAACTTTCTACAACATTTTGTTGTAGAAAGCAGGGTTTTTCAGAGTTTTAGTTGCCACAGACCCCCAAATATGATAAAACTCATGAAAACCACTGGTGTATAGTCTAGTATAGCTTTTGTTCTTTTGGTTTGTTGGTCTGCAGAAAGGTGTGACTGTGTGAATGCACAATTTCACCACTTCCATCAAACTAAATGTGCAGCTAAATAACAGAAGTACTTGGAGAGGAAACCTAATCAGCCCTAGTGTAATGCCCCCGTGATCTGTATTGAGATTAAGTGTGTTTCTCAAGACAACACAGAGGATGTGCTGACAATGACCTTATAATCCCCTGCTGTCTGCCACACACTCATTTCTTTATCCTGCTACTTGCTTGAATTGAACACACAGAAATGCATCATATAAAGTGGTGCATATTGTGCAGGTCCATGGAATAATAGCTCCACAGAATTTAAAAATACATCATTCACAAGTTCTTCCTTGTTCGTTTATTAAATATTAGGTTAATTTGATAATGCTTTCAGCTAGTAAGAATGTAGTACTGTCAGCGCCGTTTAACACATTTGAATCCATTTAGCAGATCCATTAAAACCCAATTGTTACTCCAATATACATTTCCTCCTAAATTTAGTGCAGAAAATGTAGGAGAAAATCCCATATTTCTTCTCTGTGAAAGCTGTGCTTTTACAACATTTATTTTAGTTTTTTTAAATTATAGGAATAAAGAAATAACACTGTCTTTACAGTTCCAACAACAATGCAAACCACTGGCCTCTTGCAACACTGAATATGAACAACTGCAACAATACAGATGAGTATGTGAGAAAGTTTATTAAATGTTATAATTACATTCTGCTATTTGCTACCTCCCAAATAACAATTATCATTTTATTATCAATTATCATTTTGCAGCAAAAAGGATGACAGGGAGATAAAGAAAGATGATAAGAAAGAAGATGCAAAAAAGGATGAGAAGAAAGATGAAAAGAAAGAGGAGAAAAAAGAGGACAAGAAAGACGAAAAGAAGGATGAGAAAAAAGATGAAAAGAAAGATGAGAAAAAGGATGATAAAAAAGATGATAAAAAGAAGGAAGAGGAGAAACCGTGAGTATTTTAATTCAATTTAACTGCATTTAAATGTACTTGTTTGATCTTGTTTGAAATGTACTTGTCTTTCGTTTATTTGTGAGTTTTTTTTTTTTTAAGAAAGCACGTCTGGATTATGGATCCAGCGACTGATATGTACTATCACTGGCTGACCATTGTAGCAATACCTGTCTTCTACAACCTAATGATGCTTGTTACCAGGTAAATTTATATATTTATAGATTTTTTTGTATTTAAATGTAAAATATATGATTAAATATATATTAAAATATATTAATAAACACATTATATTATATGCCAATTATTACATTTTACATATTACATTACTACATTTTATTAATGCTTTGGAGATTATATATATTTGTACTTAAAATAAATTGTTATTGTTTGGCGCTGCTAATTTAACTTTTTATTTTCTTTCTTTTTTTTTTAAACAGAGCCTGTTTTAATGAACTGCAAGATGATTATACCATCTTATGGATAGTGTTGGACTATTCATCTGATGTCATCTACTATACTGACACATTTGTGAGATCAAGAACAGGTGAGATTATTAGTCACTGTTTGTGTTCATTGTATATGTAACTAACAGTAAATGAAGTACACTCCCTCCAAAGCAGTGGTTCTCAAATAGGGGGCATCAGCAAATTTCCAAGGAGTGATATAAAATAATTTCAAATAAATAAATCATGAATATTATTTTAAACAATTTCTAAATAAAGATTTTTACAATTGATATATACAATAAAAAATGTAAATTCTTTTTATCATAGCTATTGCTTTCATTGAAGAATGCATATTACTAGAATAACTTCTGAAAACACTGCTATACTTTTTTGACAGGTTTCTTGGAACAAGGCTTGCTAGTGAGAGAATCTAAGAAGCTGTGGGAACACTACAAAAAGTCTCCGCAATTCAGATTTGATGTGTTCTCCATGATACCAACAGATATATTAATGCTAAAAGTGGGTTACAACAATCCCGAACTGAGATTCAACCGGCTTTTCAAAATGGCTCGTCTTTTTGAGTTCTTTGATCGCACTGAAACCAGAACCAACTTCCCCAACATCTTCCGAATCAGCAATCTTGTCCTGTACATCCTTATTATCATCCACTGGAACGGCTGCATCTTTTTCGCCATCTCAAAAACAATAGGTTTTGGCTCGGACACTTGGGTTTACCCCAACATCAGCGACCCTGAGTTTGGCCGCCTTGCCAGGAAGTACATCTACTGCTTGTACTGGTCCACTCTCACGCTCACCACCATCGGAGAAACACCACCGCCTGTCCGAGATGTTGAGTATTTATTTGTTGTTTCTGATTTTCTCATCGGCGTGCTCATTTTTGCCACCATCGTTGGTAACGTAGGTGCCATGATTTCCAACATGAATGCATCACGCGCGGAGTTCCAGGCCAAGATCGACTCCATTAAGCAGTACATGCAGTTCCGAAAGGTCACCAAAGATCTGGAGGCCCGTGTCGTGAAGTGGTTCGACTACCTTTGGACCGAACAGAAGACCTGTGATGAAAAGGAAGTGCTCAAAAACCTCCCAGACAAGCTCAAGGCAGAGATCGCCATCAATGTGCATCTGGAAACCCTTCGGAAGGTGCGTATCTTCCAGGACTGCGAAGCAGGTCTTCTTGTTGAGCTTGTCCTTAAACTTCAACCACAGGTCTTCAGTCCAGGCGACTACATTTGCAAGAAGGGAGACATTGGGCGGGAAATGTACATTATCAAAGAAGGCAAACTAGCTGTGGTGGCAGATGATGGCGTCACACAGTTTGTGGTGCTTGGTGATGGCGCTTACTTCGGTGAGATCAGCATCCTTGGCATCAAAGGGAGTAAAGCTGGTAACCGCAGAACTGCTAACATACGTAGTGTGGGATACTCCGATCTGTTTGCACTCTCGAAAGATGACCTAATGGAGGCATTAACCGAGTACCCAGAAGCCAAAAAGGCGCTAGAGGAGAAAGGTAGGGCTATTCTGATGAAAGACAATCTCATTGATGAGGCTGCGGCCAATTCTGGTGCAGACGCAAAGGATCTGGAGGAAAAGGTTACTGTCCTGGAGACCAATTTTGATGTTATGCAAACCAAATTTGCTCGTCTTATGGCAGATTGGACATCCAACCAGAACAAGATCAAACAGAGGATCGCCAACATGGAGGCACGAGTGAAGACTCTTAGGCAGGAGGATTTGTCAGAGGTTGTGGAGGATAAGAAGGACAAATAGTTCTGCGCCAAAATAGACTGACTTTACTCTATGTCTCAGGATTAATGATTACACATTTACCCATATAGAGGAATCTGGCATCGTTTGAGAGGAATTTCTTGATCTCAAAAGTAGTACAGCAAAGCAGCAACATGTACTATTTATAGATGATTGAGTCAGAGACTTGGCATTTCACAAGACCTAAATCTAATTTGGAAAGACATGTAAACAATGACAGATCAGACAGTTTCAGCCTCACTAATGCAGGGTTGTCTTGAAGCGATTTTGAATAACAATGCGCCAAGAACATCCTTCTGTTTTTGGGCATTTTGGTTCCTTATGTTGTTGCTATTTAAGGGTTACTCCACCCTAAAATGAAAATTTTGTCATGAATTACTTAACCCTATATCGTTCCAAATCTGTTAAAGCTTTGTTCATCCTTGGAACACACTTTAAGATATTTTGAATGAAAACCAGGAGGTTTTTGACTGTGCCATTGACTGACAAGTAATGAACACTGTCAAGGTCCAGAAAAGTATGACATCATCAGAATAGTCCATCTGCCATCAGTGGTTCAACCGTGACAATATGAAGTGACGAGAATTCTTTTTGGGAGTATCTTGACAATGTCTTTAATACTTGACAGTCAGTGGGGCAGTCAAATGCCTCCAAACTCCATCTTAAATGGTTTTCCAAAGATGAACAAAGCTTTTATAGGTTTGGAATGACATGGGGGTAAGTGATTACTGACAAAATGCTCATTATGGGGTACCCTTTAACTATAGCAGTGTCTGAATTTCAGGTAGCATGATTCCTACACTGAATTTTAGAAGGGTTATTTTTGCAGCTATACTCTCTGTGAGATGACATGCTGTAAGTGGTTTGGAACCTGCATTGGTAAACATGCTCAATTCCCTTCAATTGTGTTGCAATTTTTGAAGGAATTGCTAATAAGCCAAAATAACAAAGCTTTGCTTTCTTTAAGCGAGCATAATACCAATGTGGAACTTCCTGTAATGTGATAAAATGGAATTCAATGAGGTTCCCCCATTTTTAGTCCATCATGTTTGGTTATTGTATGTATGTTTTATTTTCATTCAGCTAATGGAAATATGTGTAAGTGCTGAACTAAATAAAACAAGTATTTGAGAAATTTTCCTAACATTTCATGTCCACTGTGGATTGATTTGTGGGCGAAAAAGATCTACAAGTCATCTGTACTGTGCAGTTGTTGTGGGCAGGATCCTGTTCAGACTTGCCCCTAATGTGATAATCTATGACTTCAGTGTGGGTTCTCCATGGGGGCCAGTAACCCAACAATTAGACCTACCAAACATTCAAAGGTAGTTAAGGAGCTGTGTTGGAAATGTAAACGTTGCAGGTCCCATTCCTGAGAGGTATCAGCATTTAAGTTTAGTTTCACATCAAAGCCTTTTTACTTTTATTAAGTTATATCCAGTAAAGTTTTGAACTACTCACTGTTTACAAAAAAATATTGGTCACATATTGAGTCACTCAATGAGGCTTACTTAAAATATTTTAGTGGATTTAATTATAGATTTGTTTTTTATATATAAAATCTAGATGTTTTTCCCGGTCCAGAGATTTAAGATTACAAGAACAGCTTCTAATGCAAATCACATGACAGCTATCAGGTGTCAACCTACCATGAACTTTGTGCAACACGGGGTGCTAATTAGGCTGCATTTTCTCCCTCCTTCCCCAGGGACAGGAATCAAGCAGCAGTTAACTATTGTGAGGTAAATGTGGAGGTGAGAGCATTTCAGCAAAACTGTTGTGGATGAGAAACTGTCAGACAGAATAGACTCGGGTTGGCATTTGCATGAGTGCACAGCAGACTGTAAAATGAAAGCTAGAATCGCCTCTGTTTTTTCTTATAATCAGCCTCTCACTGAATCTAATGATACAATGAAATGATTATGTTGTATTGCAATGATCATTATGATGTCAAATGTATTAAAGTAACAAATATATTTTGCACAAGCTTGGAGTTCATGCACAACTGAGGGCTGCTGTTATTAAAGCAAAACAGCACAAATTTATATTATTTTTTAAAAATAATGTTTCACTTGATATTATTATTAAATTATCTAATTTGTAATTCATATATTTTTGTCCAATTAATTTTCATAAATAATCAGCATTTTTGTGTAAAATTATATTAAAATATGTAAAATATATTAACATTTTAAAAAAATTAAGATAATAAAAGAAATGGTTTTAGAAACAAATTATTTAATAGAACTCATGAAAAAAGGAAGATTCTACACAAATGGATCGTGCAATCTGTTTCTGAAGGTACAGTTTCGGAGTTTCATGTGTCAGACATTTAATGCCATCTGGTGGCTTGTCACTGTATTTTGCTAAAGTCCACAGGTTTACCTGAGCCGGTACTGCTTTCTCTGTCCATTGCATTGTGCTAGTTGTGCTTATTAACAGAATATGTATATACATCACTAAAGCATAGATAAAAGAAACTGCTATTTACTGTCATGTGATGAAGCACAGCTGAATCTGCCTGTAGATTTCAATTCTTTTAATCTACCCAGCACTTTTGGTCCCAGTCTGTTGCTCTGTGTTGATGCCAACGGCTGCTCACGTGTGTCTCTGAGATCAAAAGAGAGGAAGAAACTTTATCTCACCTCACAACCTGAACATCTACGCAAATAATGTGCTGGAATCAACTTCCCCTAAATGTCAGAACTGCAGAACAGAAATAAAACTGCCATTTTGCTTTATAGCTTATACTTCAGCAAACACCTAATCTATTTAAGCATTATGTGCTACAACATGTGAAATTCAAAGTGATGGTTCTCACCTCATGTCTGTTTCTGCGGAAGCAATTGTTGCTACTGGAGTTCTGATACTTGCAGACAAAAAGATTTGTTTCTATTCATACATCAATCACAACATGTCAATGTCAATTAGCAAGTCTCAGTGATTTAATAACACCGTGTACTGACCTGTTGTCTTCATCTCCATCCTCTTTAATAGATGTAGCTGAAGATCTCTCAGACAGGCCGAACTCTGCTTCAACCATCTCAGGAGTGAGACGAAGATCTGAGGTTTCGGACCTGCCAGATAAATCAAAGCATCAGAAATCTGTAAATGCTGTGACAAACAATCAAAGGTGGAGGGGTTACTGAAGCTAGTGGCTAATCTGTATTTACGCTCCAGCTTGAATCTCATCTCTGATGCTGTCAGGCAGATCCTGAAGAGCTGGAGGAGCCTCCACAGGCAGCAGGACGATACCGAAGGGGTCAGACCTAGATAGAAAATAGTTATGCAAGAGTTGGACTGGTTTTATTGCATCTGTAAATAAAACTTAGTGCGTGCCGTTCTTACACTTGTGGGGCACAGTCGCTTCTTATAGTCGAAATATTGGATAAGGTGCTCAAAGCCACAGAGGGAAACTTCTTCCACGTCATAATCCCTTTGATTATATCCTGCAATTCATATTTTTAAGTACATGAATACAGGATTGACTGATAGACACCGTTTTTATGAAACTGTTATCAAAATGAGATGCGCAAAAATGTCTCTTCCTGTAAAAATTCTCAACAAACCTTTCTATCTAGAAATTTCTTCTGTGTTGGAGGGAGATGCACACCCATGACATCGCCTTTAGGGGCAGTGTATCGTGGCAGTGGACACAAATGAAAGTCCAGGTCCCACTCCAGGTAAAGTGGAGCTGCTTTGAAGGCATAAACATGTGGTGCAGGATTCTAAAATAAAATAAAAAGATAACATTAATTTATTAAGACTGTGCCATTTTAAAATATGTCTTCAATAAAATAATAATTCACAACTTTTTTTTAAAGAACCAACATACATACTTTTTTCCAATGTTATTTTATAAAATAAATTTAAATGTTGATGCATATGTAAACTAATATTTATTTATTTCAAGTAACATGTTTTATTGTTATTTTTATATTTCATTTCATTTAACAACAATAACCCTGTTTTATTTGTAGTATGATCATAAGTGACTCAAAAAACATACAAAGATCCGGAGAGGGTGGCTGTTGGGTGGTTTGAGGAGTGCTTCAGGTGCACTGAAACTAAGTACATGACCTAAATCCTGATCTGATTCATCATCTTCCTCTTGTTCCTTATCTTCCTCATCTTCACTGAGATCTACAGCTGTACATGTCACCACAGGCAGCAACTCATCCTATAACAATACAACAATTAGATTTGCTTTTTGAAACTTTGAATTCCAAAATAAATAAATAAAGAAACATTTTAAAGGCTAAAAGTAACACATATGCATATTTACCTGTGCTCCAGTGCGTAATGTCCGACTTAGGTCAGCAGGAATGAATGTTGCTGCTGCATCATAGACAGACAGTGGCTGATAACCCATCAGTTTGTAACGCTGGGGAACCTTTGGAAAAGATGTGCAATTCTCAAAGAAATGAATATTTATTTCACAAATTTAATGGATCTCAAAACATGTATGAAATTAAGAATTAAATGTGCTAGTTCACCTAAAAGATATTTAGCAAAAAGTCAATGGGAACCAAAACGGTTTGGTTACTAGCATTCTTCAAAATATCTTCTTTTTTGTTCCACAGAAAACAGAAAGTCAGATAGGGTTGGATTGGAATGACATGAGCGCAAGTAATTGGCAGAATTGTTAAAACAATACTATTACATTATACATTTGGCATAAATTTGGCTTTCATGTGACACTTCCTGTTATTTCTTTGTGGCTTTCCACTCAACCATGCAGACACGTAAGAACATCCCTCACGTATATTCCGCAAAATAGGACATTTTACAAAACCGCATTTGATATTGGAAGTCTGCCACTTACAGTAATTCAGGAATTTTAGGAAAAAGTGTAAGACAAAAATTCCCTATCAGAAGGAGAAGGAGTGGGAAAAAGCGCTTTCTTCTCGTACCTTTAGACTGAATAATGGAATTGAGAGTTTCATATCTGCTTTGGCCATTCTGACAGGAACATGCCCCAATGCATTCACAGCCTAAAAAAACACAACACAACTTCATTCTGAACACCACACAAGATGCCCTGATATTACCTCAAATGTCAAGTGTTGAACTGAAACTTTTTGGCAATGTTTAAAACAAAATTAACCTCTTTAAGAGTGTTAGATTCTATTTACAGTAATTGAAAAGGGTTTTGCTGTAAAACTACAATTATTAAGTGTATCAGAGTTACAAGACAATAACAATAAGCAGTCTCTCACAAGTTCATCAAGTTGGTCATCAGGTGGAAATGTACTGAAGGTGAAGGGGAGAAGTTTTTTTGGTGTCATTGTAAAAAGACATGGCTTCACATCCCCATCTACAACAAAAACACAGAAGAATATCTTTAAAATATTTCTATTAATATGATATGGCTAGTTAAACAACGTAATAATAAAAACTACTGCTAAAATGTCTAGGGTAGGTCTCTCACCAAGGCATTCTATTTTAATATATTTTAAAATGTAATTTATTCCTCTGATGGGAAAGCTGCATTTCATCGGTCTTTACTCGTCTTCAGAAATCTTTCTATGGTGCTGATTTGGTGTTTAAGAAAAATGTCAGTGTTAAAAACATTTTTGTGGAAGCCATGATTTTTCAAGACATGTTGTAAAGATTGTTTGATGAATGGAAACGTCAAAAGAACGGCATTTATTTTGAACAGATTGTTTTTGTAAACATGTAAAAGTCAATATTCTCACTTTTGAATCAATTAATGTGTCCTTACTGAATAAAAGAAAAACCCAGACTCACCTGATTCTTTGTCTCCCTGTAGACTCCTGATTTTGTGAACAAGCTCTCTTAGTGCCACCAGTCTCTTGTTCATACGACATTGAAGAACAACCTCAATTAAACAAAACACAGTGTAACGTTACTGTACTTATTAGCACTCCAAGCATTTTATTTACAAGCACTGCTAATCAGCACAGTGAGTGGTAAACAAGCATCATAATAATGTGTTAAATAATAGTTTAATGACATTCAAATTAAATGAACAAGGCAGAGTAATGAGTTATGTTACATTTCGAGCAGCCTGCTGGAAGATTCTGAGCGCTCTCTGTCTGACCTCCAGCCGGCCAGTGCCATAGCAGCTGAAAACAGCAGTGCATTCTGGGACCTATAACATAGAGCTGTTAAGTAAGTCTAAAAGATGTGAATTTTAAAGATAATGACTGGAGCTAGATGCTAATGCTTACATTCAAACATTACTTTACAGTACTTGACAACTATCGAGATGCAATTTCACGATACAAGCTTATCATACTTTCTTGCCACATACTAAAAACTATGTATTTTCCCACAATCAGGACATACTTGCTGTAAGTATGCAAATGTGGACACAAACTACGTCAAAGATACAAGCTAGAAACATGACTTCAATAAGAAAGATACTAATTTATTCAAATATTAAATGTCACACTTTCATGTACCTGTCCAACATGTCTCAAAACTCGCCGTGAGGAAAGTTTAGTTGAAGATCTGGAAGGGGCCACTGACTCACCACTGTATTTTAGCTGAAAGTCACATAAAAATCACGAGCATTCGGTGGAAAGTGGCACAGTATGTTCAATATAAATTTAACCAAAACATGGCTTACTTTGTATGCAGCAAGCGCCTCATCTTGCTCCTTCAAAATTTTCAGTTTCTGTTCTCTTGAACATGGGTCATCACCCAGATCAACTTGCCTAAGGACAGAACACACTAGTCCTCAGGGTTTTCTAGTTCCTCATATAATATTGTTTGTAAAATCAGAATATCTATATGTCATAAGTTACACAAATCACATGAAGCAACACACCAGCAGATATGTTTGGCTTTCTGCTCTCTTTGTTGGACCTTCTTTAAAAATGAGGCTTCTTTCATTTCTCTTGTCTGGTCTGCAACCTTGGTATAAGACATGGCTTCAACAAATAAAACACACAGGTGTCTTGCATAAAATAAGTGCGATTTGTGGTCACATATATTTATATTTGATTACAAATCTGTTCATGATTTCTGTGTTTCGTCCATAATAGTAGGTTTTTGTTATTCAGAATATAAAACATGACATCATACACACCACATTGGGTAGGAAATGTTGCTGAGTTGGGTAAAAATATATACAGTATATATTTTTTTAACTCCACTGCTGTCACTGCTGATTTACTATGATCACATACAGAGAGATGACTCTGGTGAGGGCAGCACAAAATAAAGTGGTACATGTGAGCTAAACAATGGCCTCAGAAGTCAAGAAAAGCACCACTGCAAAAGGCCATTTTAAGGTTGGGTAACTTGCAAAAGGGGCATGTAATTGGTAGACTTTAAAATGGAGCAGTATTTATTATTATCTAAGCTCCAGCCTGCTGAAAGGACCAAATTAGATCAGCATCCATTTCCATGCTGGTCCGGGCAAGATTTTGCTTTTAAGTGCAGGTTTTATGCTGGTGGACATACATCTTTGTCTTTTGTAGAAGCAAAAAGACTGTCCAAAATCCCTGGTGAAGATATCAACATTCCAACACGCAGATACTGAGCCTTTGACAAACTTTATTTCCTGGGATTTGGTTTATAACATGCACCTCAGTGGCCCTCTGGATGAGAAATGGTGTTCTTACCCTCCCGGAGGTCCTTGTATCTCATTTTGTCTTGTGGCTGGAGAAGCATTTTTACCAGTCCTGCATGAGTGGTGATATCTGTGGTGGAAACCTGCAGCTGAGGAACAGGTTTGGTCTTCTTCTTGCTGACCTGTAAGAATAAAAACAGAAAAATGTGACTGTATGCATGATGAATCACAACCGGAAGAAATGCTTTAATTTTTATGTGAACAAACATTTTTATCATACCACAGCTAACCTTTGCAGGTTAGGTTTATAAGTGTAATTCTGTGTATGTGTTTCCCACATTTGATGGCTGGCAGGGTATCAATTCAAATTCAATTCAGGAAGCTCAGTGTGCAAACAATAACATTTAATTTGTAATTCAGTCTCCCACAAACCTCTCAGCTACTGCTTTTTAATGGGCAGAAATGAAATCGAACCAAAGCTAATTCAAATTCCTGTATCTGGAAACTTTTCAGACCCTTTTGAAAAAAAACAGCACGGCTGTTTTTTCTGGTCTGGGTACAGGTTGTCTTGCTCAGCTAGAAAGACTAATATTTTTGCTGGTAAACAGCGTGGCTTGGCTTGTCCTCCAGCTAGAGCAGCAACAACCCATCACAAAAATACACTGTGATTGAAGCTGATCTTTTCAAAATTGAAGTAATGTAAGTTTCAGATTACCTTCTCCAAGGAGGGAGCTGTTTTAAGCTTATGATGGGATGTAACAGCCAGAGATTTTTCATCAGAAGTCTTCCGCTCTTCCCCAAAATGATCATCATCCTCGACACTTTCATCAGGTTTACTGAGGCACAGAGAACACAAATGTCATTATTGTTTCGTGCAATAGCATCTAAACTCACACATTTACATTACATTTTACATCTAAAGTACTTCAAGTGTTTTAGAATATTGTTTTTAGTATATTGAACTGCTATTGCACTGCGATCTTTAACTATTTTTCTTTGTATTACCTGAGGAGAAGGTATGGAGATGAGGAACCTGTCACTGTGAAGATGACAGGTTTAGAGTTGAACTGAGAGATGACCAGCTGCAATGTGATATCAGCTGTGCCGTATCGCAGAGGAGTAAATGTGACTTTTAATGTAGTCTTTCCATTTGCTGGAATAATCCCTGCATGTACAACACAAGTACAGTATATAAAATCTCATTCGTTCACCAACTATAGTTCAATCAATAACTGTGAAGGAATCTGGTTACCTGACAGTGGCTTTACAGTAAAGGCCTTATGGGGCTGAAGGCAGTACACTTGAAACTCAAAGTCTATTGGACAACTGCAGCTAAGTGGAATCACATGACTGGCACTATAAAAGCAAAGGTCATATATTTACACACTTTCAAGTATCAAAAGAGGTAAACAAATAACCAGACATGTATTTCTTTATCATATCTTTTAGATCTTATTTATTATGTTTACTACCTAAACTGAGTGATTTCTGTAATGCCCCTAAAGTTCACTACGGCCGCATTTATTGGATCAAAATACAGTAAAAACAGTAAAAGTATCGATTCTTGAAAATGTTAACATACAGTTCTTTTACATGTTATTTGTGTAATGTGATAATCATTGCATACCTCTGCCCAAGTGGCACTGGGGGAAGACTAATGTGAGATGGGATGTGAAGATCATTGATAACAGGATATGCATGAACAGGAACCAGTAAGTTCTCCTCACCCTGAAAACAACACAAACACACAGACACGTTACAGCTTTTCAATGTCCTGTCAGGATTTGCATGTGTTCAAACATTAGACGAAAACTTGTTTTTACCTTGCAGTGAATCCTGATGTTATCAGAAAAGTAACGCCACTCATCTGGCTGGAAGTGCACTGTAACAGTGTAAGCCAGACCCGGAACCAGTCGGCACTGCATTTAAAACAGGACTACCATTTTAATGGCCCTAAACGGTTCTTTATATTATTTATAATAAATATAATGTATTACTTATATATATATTTCACCCAAACATTTTCGACAGGTTTTATTCAATTCACTTTTGATGTTCCGAAAGTAAAATAATCAGGAATAGCATATACAATTTTTTTATAGCAGGCCTGTAAAAGTCATATTTGAAAGCAAGTTGGTTACCTTTTTGATATACTTAATTTGGAAATGCTTGGTCAAAGGGGGTAGAATGTGGACACTGAGCACCTCCGAGGAGACATTGACAAGTTTCTTGGTGGAAAAAAAACCAAACAATAACAGCTATTGTCATTACATCACACTTCCTCCCATTTTCTTCCCTTTCTGTAATGCTTCTTTCAGTTACAACCCATGAGATGTTTCCCTCAGGAAGCAGAGTACTATCAGTGGAAATTTGGCCAAGTGTTGTCTGTGACTTGAGCCACGTAAACATTCCACAAAACTTTTCACACCAAAAAAATTATTTTATTACTTTTTAGCAAGAAGTAAAAAAAAAACCAACCAGATTCTTCCTGTAATCCTTTCCTACTTCAAAGCCACTGAAATGCAGTTCCAGTGGTTCAGCCTGAACTACACCATTATTTTTCAGTTTGGCAAACACCCCTAGAAGATACACAAAGACATATTATACATCTATGTGAAATAACAAAAGTCTATCAGTTTCATAAGACCAGTGATGCTGGTGGCCTGCTAGGAAGCTACAGGTCTAATGTTTAAGAAACAAAATTGAGAAGAAGTGGTCTAACTAGTTTCCATAAGGTGATTGGGGACATTTCCACTCTTCGTGGTGTCCTCCAGCAGCTGGCTGAGAGGAAGCAGGTTCTTCTTCTTGACGCTCCTGGAGAAGGTCTCAGGGGAGGAATGAACCACCTCCATGCCAGCTGGACTTCACAGAGATTCTTGATCATAACAAAAAATCCCCACCTATGAGCGGATAGTTGTCATATCGTTCAATGCAACATTTTGCAAACTTCTTGTAGAATTATTATAAATGCAGTTTTGATGCATTCACATGCACTTTAACCTTGTTAGACATAATGTGGTATCCATGTTATTTTTATTGTCTCAAATGCACTTTTGATCAATTACGTGTCAAATGGTTTAAATTCCCATCTCTCCGGAGAGAGCTTTTCAGCTTTAACATTTATAAATGAAATTGTTGATAGAGCAAACGACTCAATTTTTCACGAACAGTTTGTTTCCAAAACGCAACGGACGTCACAGGTTGATATTACTTTAAACCGCGCAATTAAATTAATAGTTATATTTTAAATAACTTTGGTTTAGGTGTCGCTTTATTCGCTTATTTAACGCTAACGTTACCTTAATCAAACGCTCTTTAAAAACTGAAAGTACCTGCCTGTTGATTCTCCATTGAGCTCAACAATCCCGTCACCATGACAACAAAAGACGCCGAGGTCAGGGCAAAAAGGTCCAACAATTTTACATGCATTTGAAAAGGAAAGGAGAGGGAGTTGCTTTCTGTGTGTGAAACCAAAACTTTAGTAATATTTTTAAAGACTTAATTGATAAATGTATACTGATATTCACTTCTTTGCTCCAAAGAGTTTCCAAAACCAAAATAATCTGAAATATTATATACAACGTTTGAAGTATATCATGTTTTGTGCCTTTATCGTGTCTTTAAAATAACAAAGTAAAAATAAAATTAAACAAATGAAAACATAACATCATACAACAGTGTTGTAATTGTATTAATCATACCAAACACAAACAAGTATAATTCAACTCAGTAATTCAAATTCAGCAGTTTTATTTATGAAAAATAAACTATTTTACAACAACTATTTTGTAATTATTTATAGACATACAATAATATAAGTTTCTTAGAAAGTGCATTCAATTATTAGCATGAGAAAACAGAAATTATATACATTCAATGCTTTGCACCACTGCATAGTCATATAAAATTGTTTTGTGTATTTACTGCAGAAAATCCTAAGATCGTTCTTAAGTAAATAGGATCGTTTCAGCTTGTTGGGGGCATCAGCAAACACATTGTGCGTGGCTCAGCTCAGGGCTTGTGTCTGCTACGTTGTAGTAACTGGGCTGGGTGCTAGTGATGCAGGGTTGGTTTAAATGAGTGAATAGTGAGTTTTTTAAGCATAACGGATAGATATGGTTAGGGTAAAAAGCAGGTGCAGGGTTCATGTGCATCAGGAGTTTGTAGTCCTCTTCCACTTCTTGAATTGGGGCGAGAACAGACGTCAACTCAGAGTCCTTGTCCTCTGAGATTGTGGTTTCCTCTCTGAGATCTTCATATAGACGGTCCTCAGATATAGCACTGATTTTATCATGCTGTTCTTTCTGTTGTGCGGAATGCTGGGTCATCTCAGCATTCCAAAATGTTGGTACAAATAAATTCTAGAAAGAAATATAATGATTAATATATGGTTTATAAACAATGTTTTTGTTAATTAAAACTATAACATTTGTTCTGTTTTCATCAATTAAAATAAAGCTGAAAAAAAAAAAATCAAGGAACTATATACAGGTCCTTTTCAAAAAATTAGCATATTGTGATAAGGTTCATTATTTTCTGTAATGTACTGATAAACATTAGACTTTCATATATTTTAGATTCATTACACACAACTGAAGTAG
>JAUMHI010000033.1:12459254-12482106 GCA_032359435.1 Enteromius unitaeniatus | reverse complement strand
AAAATATATGAAAGTCTAATGTTTATCAGTACATTACAGAAAATAATTAACTTTATCACAATATGCTAATTTTTTGAAAAGGACCTGTATATGTAAGTGTAAGTGTAAATGTGTAAATGTAAGTATATATATATATATATATATATATATATATAGCATTAATACAAATAAATAAATAACAAAAGTATACAACATTAGTAAAATGAGCAAGAATAAAATTGAAAACATAAAAATAAAAGCTCAAAACAAAAAATAGTCCCATTAATTATTAAAATAATATTCTATATATAATATAGCAAATTGTTTTGGTCAGTTTAACAAACGTTGTGAATATAAAGCAGAGTGAAACCACATACCTTAAGAAGTTCTGGTAGTTTGGTTTTAGGGTACAGAAATCTGTACACTTTATAGATCAGCCAGGCGGCCAGGATTGCCAGAGGAAAAAAGATGGCAGCAGCAATCACACAGCTGATGAGGACTAATGCAAACACACACACAGAGGAAGATTGGCACCTGAAAGTCACCTTCAAGCTTCTTTAAAAACAGTTCTTCTAAATCGCTTTTTGAAAAACAACAACGAGATCTCTTTTTTTGGACTCTCTGCTGTATTGAATGAATGCATATTTTGTAAATTTGGCACAATACATCTGACTGAGGGCATCATGTGTTGACAGAAATCATTTTAAACCCCAATAATTACCTATACTGAATAGATAATTAGATCATAATTTCTGCCTGTAATACATTGGGTCACAGGTAAAGACACACTTACCAGGTGTGTTAGTCACACACACCGGAGCACTGTACATTTTGTAATTTTTGTAGCCTTTGGGAACCATCTTTGCCTGAGCACAGTATCTGCTCCAGGGTAGCAGTCCTTTAACACTCACATTAACACCTTCACTGGCTTCAGTGACCGTCTTCTCTGTAGCCTATACAGGGATAAAGGTCATCTTATGATTATTCTGAAGATAAGCATGGCATATTTATTTATTTGTTTGTGGTTTCACACCAGGGGCCTATTTATTTCAGTTACTTATTGGCTGTTGACTTGGTTTAAAATAAGTCAGACTAACAGAAATAAGCCTGGCTTATTTGGTAAAGTTGTTGTAAATAAACAAATAATTAAACATTTATTTTGATCAATCCAGCATAAGTCATTCACTAAACTGTGTCAAAAATATATATATATTTTTTAACATTATATTAAAATAGATATTAAAATTTCTAAAGTTTTTTTTTTTACATGTTTATTTCAGTACATCAACTAGCTGTAGTAAGTTTAGCTATTTTTATATTTTTGCTGCATTACAGTTAAAGTTTACTATTTCGCTCAAAAAAATGTTTTCTAATGCTTTTAGTTTTAGTGCATGACTCTGCTGGAATTAAGATATATAAACATCATCATATATCTTAACTTGCACATGAACAAAAGTATATAACAATTGTCTGGGAATTCAAACTTCCTGGAAAACTTGGGGGAAAAACAACTACCAGGAAATGTGAAACATTTTATACCTCCTCTTCAAAGCCTTCGATCCAATATCTGAGGGTGTAGTACACTTCCCCAAAAATGTCTGCTAGTTTGCCCACTTTCAGTTTTGGAGCTAGGATGTGTATATCCAAGGTATTATTTTGGATGACAAAATGCACGGTAGGGGGTCCCATGATTGCTACATTGGAGCAAAGTTGTTTGTATAATTATTAGTTATGAATATTATATAGACAGAAATACAAAACAGTGTCTACAGTGCAAACTAAATTCAAACTTACTGTGCTTATTTGGTATAAATTCTTTTGCTTGAGCCCACTCTGAGAACAGCCCCTGATTCTCTGCCCGCACTTGAAAAATATAGGACCCAAATACAGATGGCAGTTTTTCTATGTCACATTTGAGCTCTTTGGTGTTCACACAGATGAAATGATTATCTTTTTTCAAGCTATAAGGACACAGTAACAAACATAACAGGACACATATTTATTTAAGTACATAAGGCAAACATTTTGTTCACACAATAGGCCTTTTATTTTCAACTTCTGCAAAAACGCAGAAGTATTATATTTCAGCAGAACAATAGTCCAGTGCTGATCAAACACATCAGCTATGTGATGTGACGGGTATATTTCATGCATGCATTTGAAGCAAATTTTTTCTTCCATATTGGATTATTTGAGATGTATTTTAAGTGTACTCACATATATCTGGCTGTGTATGTCACATTACTCATAGGAGTGTGTGGAGAAGTCCATTCGACAACTGTGTTAAAATTGACGGAGGTCACTTTCACCTTTTGGGGTGCAGCCAGTTTTGCTTCTAAAGTAAAACAATATGACACTGTCAGTAATACATTATACACCTTTTATCATCAGATTTTTGAAAAAGAATTGAATGCATTGATATATAATAATAAAGTGGCTCTGCAAAATATTTCTAAAGCATATAAAGTATTTTGAGAGTCAAAACAGCTGATAAAAACATCACAGTAATCCACATGTCTCCAGGCCATAAATTAACATCTTGTAAAGCGAAAAGCTACGTTAAAAAGAAACGAATTCATTAAGACGTTTTAAAATTCAGACTTGTTCCTTCAGGCTGTAATGAGTCTCATCTTGATGTCATTTTTATTGATGTAAAAAAAAAATCATCTTGTCTCAATCAGGAGAGACATATGCTGAAATGAAGCACTGTTTACAAGCGAAACCAAAACAAAACAGTTTTAAATAAAAATGTTGGTTGATTTTGATGCGAAAAGAGAACAGAGGATAGACTTTTTCCACTAGGGATTGTAGAAAACATGGTTTAAAAGTTAATTATGCATTTTAATCCTATAAAAATGTAGCTCACTTGCTTGGATTATTGTGATGTTTTTATCAGCTGTGACGACTCTCATCCTGACGGCACCCATTCACTACAGATGATCCATTGCTGAGCAAGGGATGTAATGTTAAAAATAACGCTAAATAAATGCATCTATGTCTTGGATAGCGTGAAGGTGTCAGATATATGCAAATACATTTATCTTTTGAAACATATTTACTCTTTGTGCAGCATGTGCATTTCCTGTCTGCTTCCCACCAGTGGGTCATGACCCAGATTGAAAGCCACTGCACTAAATAACATTTCTGAAGAAGTGACATCCACAAAAAAAAAAAAAAACATAAAATAATATATAATAATAATAATATATAATTAATAATTCTATTTACTCAATTAATTGCAAAAGTTAATTTTTTCAAGTTAATCAATTGTCAGGTTGGTGTTTAACAGATGTGTGAAGTCAGTTCCTCTGACTTTCACACAGGTGTCCTACACCAGAGGAACCACAAGTGCATCACATTATACGGTAATGTTTCCACTAACCTTTGTCAACCAGACAACTACTTCTTAATAGCTTATCTGTGGTTTATCATTTAAAAACTATGAATTATACTTTTTGTTTGAAAAGTGTCATTTGTCATATATATTTATACACGCACACATACACTCACTTTAGGACCCTATAATACTGCATATATGATGATTATTGAGAAATACTAAAATACACTTAAATAATTTTTTTTGTGGAGGTAAAAAAAAAAGATTTTTCAGAATACATTTAAATGAATAGAAGTAAAAAGCAAAGAGCAACAAACAGAATTTAGTCTATTAATATAAAAAAAAATGCCATATGTAATTTTAAATGGTTACCCAGCAAGCAATACTGACCAGCATAGGTGGGGTGAACATCCTTGGTCATGAAGAATATGAGAGCCACAACTCTGAGCTTCACCAACATGACTGACAACATCACTGATAGAGAAAAGAGCGGCTGGGAGCTTTTAAACTTCTGTCTGTTTGTCATGTGCTCAAGAGGAACCAGGAGCAATATGACTCAGCTTCCTCTTTGAGATGGGGTTATTAAAAAAAACAAAAAAAAACATGACATTCGGGATGAAAGTCAAAATGATAAAAATGCAGATAATTATTAACCAATATTTAATTTTGTAATACGTTTGTTTTGCTTGTCAAATGCAATGTCAACATTGATATAAATTTGAAGGTACATTTAGAATGGCAAACACTATTTTCATTTATTAAAATATTATTTATGTTTCTTTTAACCACTCATTTACAGTATGTTGCATATATATAGACATTCCTTCTTGGAAAGTAAAAAAATCACCGGCAGGGAAAAAACAGGGAAACTCTACTGTGGTTTGGAAATGAACAGATCCAGCACTACCCTTGAATGATTCCTGTGTAACTTACCTCACCATTACAGAAGTGTGAAGCATTCATGTTGTACAAAATGCAGCTCTTAGAGTTCTTACCAAGAAAATCTGATCAATCTGTTTTTTCTGCTTTTTCACTTTAGTAGCGGCATACCGTTGGTCCACACATGTCACCTGTTCACCTGCTGATCTACACCAGAACCATACAGAGAGGTTCTGATCTACATCGAGATGTGTATGACTCTGCAGTGACCGATCTGTGCAGCAGAGCAGATTATACAGAGAACATGGAACTATCGGCTGTCAAACGCTCTCGCGGTACTTTGATGCTTCAAGTCTGACACACCTAAAGATTATAATAAATACAAAGACAGTTCACTCCCATACTAATCCACTGATCTAACATTAGGCTTGTTTGAGATGCGCCTATAGCCTCGCCCATGGGCGTACATTTCATTTAACAGTAGGTATAGGGGGTGGGGGACGATTAACACAAAATTTCTCATGAGCAATTTTTGAAGGGGACACAAACAATACAGTCAAATTGTACTTATAAAGATATCTCAACACAGTGGAAAACTTCTATTATTATAGCATGGAGACTGCGTCATTATTGTCAAAGCTTTTTTCTGGTTCAATGAAAAAGCTGATTTTTCTTCAAAACTATTAATTGCAATGTTTGTTATGTTGTTTACAGTCAAGCCATCAACATACAATAAAAAATGACCAGTGGTCATTTTTCCTGAGCAAAACTGATTTCAGATTTTCATCCTTTTTTATTATGATAAATATTTAATAACTTCACTGTTCTGTCACCCAGTTCAGTTCACACATCACTGCAGCAGGTGTATTTTTGACTGTAATTTTACTGAACTCGAGAGTTATTTATAGTACTTGTTTTAATTTTTAGTTATTTATATACCCTTCAAAAATGTTATGTTTATTATCAGTTTTGGGAGAAACGCACTACAATTAATGCTACGTAAATAATTATAATATAATAATAATAATAGTTACGTAATAATATTACTTTTTCCAAGTAACTAGTAAAGTAACGCATTACTTTTTTATTTTATTTGAGTTATTTTTTCAAAAAAGTAAAGGCAGTTACTTTATTTTCTTATTTATTGACTGAAAATTTCTTGACATGTTGGGAGAAATCAAAAATACAGAGCATTGTGTGCGGTGTGTGAGTACAGTGTAGCTCTAGACTAAATGTGATTAATCTCTCTTAAAACACATATTTAGTATTCATCAAAATGAATGAAAATAAACTCAGAATATGACGCAAACCTGCAATAATTAAATTACACAAATGTATCTAATCATTTTATTAATCAGTGTCTTCGCTGCTGACCTTTGATGATTCAGTTCACCCATATTTACAAGCAAAAAATAACTATTGTGTTGTTGTTTTTTATTGCTGAAGAGTATTGAACTTTCTTCTCCTCTATTCTACTTTACATGTGAATTTACTTTTCTTCAGCCTGAGGTTTATTCGTGACACTTTTTGGTGTGCTTTTACATTTGCTATAAATAGAACTTATATTAAAAACAAACACTCAAGCTTGCAAAAGTACTGTAACAAAGTAACGTAATTCGTTATATTTTTTAGGGAGTAACATAATATTGTAATGCATTACTTTTAAAATTAACTTTCGCCAACACCGTTTAATTACCGGGAAATCGCTATATTACCGCTCAAAAAGCGCCTCCTAGTGGCCAAGAATGAATTTGTATTTTCATTCAGACCAACGTGGAAAAAAAAATTAGTAGTAGATTCTTTCGAGACAATAACTTTATACATGGTGCACTTTGGGATTTAAAACTTTACAGGATGTTTTCATTCATTACGATCTGTGTTAGAGGCACTTTAAATCTGTTCATGGAGATACACTTACCTGTTCAAATCAAGTGCTTTTGAGGATATTAATTAGCTGCTTCCGTTCAAGTATTATTATTTTTTTCTATTACCCATTTCACATATTTACAGTAAATTATCAGGTTGGTTTTAAAGCCACATGGTAGCTTGACATTATTTAAAATATCTAACATTTAACTCATTTTCTGACATTAGTATGTCAGATGATCATGTTACTTAAATCTATAATAAAACAGACAAACAGTGGCAAAAAAATGTATTTCCATTTTTATCAACTAATGCAGCGGCAAGTTAAGAAAACCACAATTACATTTCATCGTCTGGTAAAATAGTCCTTTTTGCAATTACAAAGAAAATGTATGACTCCAGAACAAGAGTTAGAATCAAATAGCACATCTCAGAAATAAATATGCAGTACTCTGGACATGCTCATCTCCAAGGTGCAAAACTCTTCTGCAGTTATAACGGTTGTGCATACATATACATTATGATCATTTGTTTTCTATATATTTGTTCACACAAAGCATAAAGGACTAATAAAGTGACAAACATCTCAATCACACAGAAACAAACATCGGATGTGTTAAAGAACAATGCAAAGCAGAATTGTCTTGTTTCATCATTTCCAGTGCATTTCTGTAAATATGCCCCAAAAAATGTGGCCTTTCCATGCTATTGCTTGCTAGCATGTATAGAGGTCAATGAAGATGAACAACCCCAGATGAAATTTTCAATCAGACATTATGTGCGACCTTTCATTTATCATTTTCATTTTAGAGCTCAATCATCGTATTCCTTAAGTTTTAAACCGAACCCTAATTCTGTAAAATTTCTGGCAAGTGGATTGTATGTACTTTACTCTTAATTTGTCACTTGGAAATGAAAATACATGATTAAAGCACTAGATCAATTCTCATTCTGTAAGGAATGGAAGCCCATTTACAAATTTAGACTTTTATTTTTTACCTCAGAATTCTTTTTTTCGCACTGTTTACATCTCACACTTCTATTTTCTTTCTTCTTCCACCAGGTAACAAAAACGGTAATTGCAACTTTTCACCTCACAGCCCAATTGCAATTGTGAGTTTATTTCTCAATTCTGAGAAGGGAAGAAAAAAAAAAAAGTCTAAATTACGACAAAAAGTAATTATTTTATTCCGTGGTGGAAACAATCTTCCAAAAAAACCTCTCTAACATGAGAGTTGTCAATAATATATATATACTATGATCATGATTCTTATTGCTCCATTAATAAGCATGAAGAGAGCATGAAGAAAGGGAATATCTGTGAGGTAGACAGTATTGAACCTTAATCATTACGTCTTTAATAACAATCATGACAAATGTCTTTTCTTTGCATGATGTGTGCAGTAGTTGAATGGGACGGGTTACATACAGAAAAACATACAGACATGTTTCAAACACACACTCTTTCACACACGCACAAGTATAACGGGCTCGCCTTTTAATATGCATTTGTTATTTTGTTACAAACAAAATGAGTTGATAAAGCACCCCTGCGTATACTCAGTCACCCATTTAGATAAAACACTTTTTTAAAATGCGCTCCACTCTGTACAAAGACATGGCACGCAATGTTACATGTTATCACACACCTGTCGTTCTAGTTTTGTACAATTGCATAGAAGTTTAAAAACTTGTTGATTTTCATTATTAAACAAATTCTAGACTCGCTGTAAGAAACTACTGAAACTACTAAAGATCAAATCTACAATGTGGAACCGCGATCCTTCAGAAAAATAGATTTTTATTTATATTCCCATTGTAAACATATCCTGTCCAGTTGTTGACACTACAAAAGCATGCAACTAGGAGAAGACATCTTCAGTCTAAATCCTGCTCCTCGGTTATTACATTAACCAACGACTCCATGGCATGTCCAATGTTATCAACCATGTGGAAAAGACTTCCCACATTAGGACCTGCGGGAGATGGAAAACAAAATCTGATGTCAGTGTCTGAAGACACAATCTAACACTAAATGCAGCGCTGCAACACATATATACATCTCTATAGTGTGTTGATGTGTGCATATGTCCTTGTGAGTCTATCGTTTTTTATTTATTGAATTGATTAAAAGTACAGTATAATGCTACAAAAGAAATAAATGCTTTGTAGTCATCAAAACAGGAAACAAAAATGTACATATGAAAAAAAAAAAATATTTTTACAAAAATCAACACAACAATATCTTTCTTGAGCAGCAAATGCAAAATGATTTCTGAAGGATCATGTGACAAATGAGAATGCTAAAAAGTGTTTCCCATACATTGATTTATTTGTAGCAGCATGCCACAATATCAAAAAGGCTTTGATTTGTTGAATAAACATGAGCACTGCACATTTCAAAATCAAAACTGCTATAGGTATTTTTTATATTTTGTATTTCTGAAGAAAAATTTGGGATGTCGTTTTCATTTAATTTTGCATGTAATGTCTGATAAAACAGTGTTTGTGAGCAGAGCGCTGCTTTGTGTACAGTGTTCCCAGAGAAACCCTATCTCTACCACGACAACAGCGCCTCCTGCTGGCAGGGAATGAATTTGCACTGTGCAGAATGAGTCTTAGGCCACTAGTGTTTTCAGCAACAAAGATGGTTTTAAGTGGGTTATTTCTATCTTTTGCTGTAGAGTGTCAGTTGGAAATATCAGTTTACATTTCCAAACATTATTTTTGTCATTAATTGTAATAATGCAGTTTTTGACAACAGCCAGTTTGATAAATTAAATCTATTTATGGCATCCTCATTTTACAGCATTTTTACACGAGTGTCTAAAACTTGAACAGAACTGTAGCATTTCAGGTGGGTTTTTTTTAAGCATCTTGCAGACGTTGGCACAGTATCTTTGTGAGAGAACACAAACTTCCTCGATAGAAAGCAAAACAATTTTTTTTTTTCTCTCACCTCCATGTCCTCTAGGCACTCCATGTTTTACAATGTTACTTTCTAGACTGAATTTTGACTAAATAAATGCAGCTTTGGTGAACTTAGGCTTGTTCAAACCAGTGTAGAGGATAAATAAGGCTGGAAAGAAGTTAAGAGAGTAAAGGGTTAGTAATGATACTAACCTCTCATGGGTTTAACCGTCCACCTCCTTAGACACAGAGGAAAAACAGGAAATAAGAAAAATCAAAAAAGTTGGAATAGAGAGGCAGTCAGACCAAATCTAAACAGGATTTGTACTGCAGGCACAATGGATGCATTAAAGATGGTGTTCACAGCTTTAATTTAATTAATTGCATCCAAAATTAAAGTTTACATAAAATGTAGGGCTGGGACTTTAACGCATTAATTTAGATTAATTAATTACACAAAAATAATGCGTATATTTTTTTAACGCATTTTAATCACACTTATTTTTGCACCGTGCAACGTTTCTCACTGGATGAGTTTCGGCGGACCGATTACACTGGAGCACCAATTTCCATTTCTAATGCTCTGAATGTACTTGAAAGTAGGGATGCACTGATCCGGATCGACCGATGTGTTTGCTCGTTTTGTCAGTAAAGCCGGTCATGTAATCAGCAGTAAATGCCATCAGGTGCGTGATTATTCAATGGTATACTAAAAATCCATATAAAAAAAACTTACTTCTCACTGTTCTCAGGTCAAATATTTATATGCGATTAATTCATTACAAAGCCTCTAATTAATTAGATTAATTTTTCTAATTGAGTCCCAGCCCTAATAATATACATGTGTGTACTGTGTATATTTATTATGTATAAATATATAGAAACACTCACATACAAGCTTATATTTTGGAAATATTTACACACATTTACATTCTTATTCATATTTTAGTTGACTAACATATTTATTATTTAAACGTTTTTCTTAAATTTACGCATGCATATGTTTGTATTTATATATACAGAAATATACACAGCACACACATGTATACATTATGTAAAGAAAAACATATTTTGGATGCGATTAATGATTTGACAGCACAACCACATAAACATATGTTTGATTGATAATTATGCATTTGTAATTCTGTGCTTCTCGATACATATCCTGTTAGGAGTCACTGTTAAAAAGAGAAACGGCTTAAGAAGAAAGTACACAAGTGTTCATTTCTGCTTTAGATTTTGATTATTTATGGTTGAGTTCTGTAATTTAAAAGTGACACTAACAAACGTTCCCTGTCATCTGTTTATTGCAGGAAGTAGAAACATGAAGTGTTATTTAGCAAATTAATCATGCAAAGAGTAGAAAAGCAGCGGGTCAGAGGAATTTACAGGTGGTGTTCAGGTGGTGTTTACTTAAAAAGGAATCCAAAATAGTACTAATATCTTAAATTACTGTTAATTTGCAATTACTGGAACTTTAACTACTGCAAAACACGCATTGCATTTACAGACTGATCACCTGTATCCAGGTTTGTGACAACAGATTTGGCATTTTTCTCTTTTCTGTCCAATATAATCAATCAGTGGAAAGTCATAAAAGCACTATTGTGGATTTTTTCTTTTGGTATTTTAGCAAATAAGAATGCCAAAAAAAAAGAAAAAAAAAAGGATATATGCTTTTTTGGCAAATATGCGACTATGTGCATCAGTTGTGTATATAACAGTGTAGCTGGATCAGTGTACCTTGGCTGTGAGGGAAGGAATTGTTGAGCTGCTCGATGACGTCCTCTAATCCAGTGCTTGCATCCTGGGAGGGACTGGACAGCTCATCATCACCTGAAACAGAAAGCAGTCAACCAATCACAACTGAGAGCTGACCTTAAAAACCCTAGATGTTGCCCTTCCACCCATGACATTTCATATTCAAACAGAGTCAGTGTTTGCTGCCTGTATTATTGACTCCTTCAGAGGTTAACACTGAAGGACTCTCACATACACTATAATACGGTCCATTAATAAAAATGTTTCCATTTGGAACTTCAATCATCTACACCTTCTATCGTCATACTAACAACTGAAATCCAGACATCCAACATAGTTCAAATAGTCAATGTTACAAAATAAAGATGTAAAAAAATTATATATAATCTCATTCAACATCATAACACATGCCAATTGTATGTGAAATGAGAAAAAAATAAGCATCGAGGTAGTCAAGTTCGGCTCAGTAACAGTCAATTTTACATTCAAGCAGAACTTACCAAAGTAAAATATCCAAAAGAAAGAAAAAATACATACTTGTAATCATCCTGTTTGGTGATCTTGACAAAAGTCTTGAGTTTTTGTCAAGAAAATGAAAATATAAAATAAGATCTCACATGATATAAAAATATATTCCACAATTTCCAGAATAAATCTATAACCATTCATTTATATTTAACGGAGTAATAAATTTAAGCAACATTAAAATCAACAATAACAAAACTACTGAAGTCACAATTTTGGTTGTGATGCTGGTTTGGTCAAGTGTTAGGGTCATGCAATAAATCAAAGAAAGCTATTAAAAAACTAAACTTTTCTAAAATGTAAAGAAAAAAAAACTTGTATATCAGAATCATAGTTGTCACAGCAAGAATGATTCTAAAAATAAATTGACACTGGTTACACAAACAATAACTGTACAAAATAATTCAGTTACACAGATAAAACAACTAAGAGGTTATATTGTATAAGAAGAAACAGGGTTAGGAAAAAACTGGGCTATTGACATAACTTTGGAAAGGATTTGAAAAAATTACACTACCGTTCAAATATTTGGGGTCAGTAAGATAGTTCATATTTTTTAAAGATGTTTCTTCTGCTCATCAAGGCTGCATTTATTAGATTAAAAATCCAGAAAAAAAATTAATATTGTGAAATATTATTTCAATTTAAAATAACTGTTTTCTGTGTGAATATATTTTAAAATGTAATTTATTCCTGCGATACAAAGCATCATTACTCCAGTCTTCAGTGTCACTTTCAATATGCTGATGTTTTATTATCAGTGTTGGAAACAGTTGAGCTGCTTAATAGTTTTTTTAGGATTCTTTGATCATGAAAATATTAAAAAGACCAAATTAAAAATTTATTAAAATTAACCAAGGATCTATTAAATGAACAAAAAAGTCACAGCATAGATTTACATTTTAGAATTTTTTATATTTGGTAAAAAATCATGTTGTTTTTTTACTTGTTACTCATCAAAGAATCCTGAGGGGAAAAAAAAACCCAAAACAATAAATCACAGGTTCCAAAAAATATATTTGGCTGCACTGTTTCCAACTTTGACAATTCTAGTAATAAATCAGCATATTAGAATGATTTCTAAAAGGATCATGTGACACTGACGACTGGAGTAATGATGCTTTATATCACAGGAATAAGTTACACTTTAAAATATATTCAAACAGAAAATAGTTATTTTAAATTGAAATAATATTTCACAATATGACAGTTTTTTCTGGATTTTAAATCTAATAAATTCAGCCTTGATGAGCAGAAGAAACATCTTTAAAAACCATTAAATATCTTACTGACCCCACATTTTTAAACAGTATTATATGTTATATTAATTTTTAAAGATGCTGAAAGAGAAATCCTCTATAATTTCAATATATTAAAAACATAAGTACTGTTTCCCTACTTGTATTCTTCCCAGATACTCAGACAATCTTAATTTGAAAAAAAGTTATAAATACCATAGTGGCAAATCCATATATCTGGGGTGACATAAAGCATATAAAAAAAGTCAAATAAATAAAAGCAGCAAGAACACTATAGGAAGGCATTATAGATGACCTGAAACGTAAATGTCAAACTGCACTTGAAATGAATGGTGTTTTTCTTCAAAGTACAATGAATACACCCAATTTTGTTGGAACCTTTGTTGGACCATGTTTTCTTCAAAAGTGAAGACAACAAATAAGACGTTGGCCAGCAGTTATGGGCAAAAATACTTCTTTTGTATCCATACGTGAATAAAAGCTCCCTGTGTTGCTTTTTGTTTGGCACAGATAAGAACATTGCCTCTTTTTATCCGTTCTGAAAATCTTTTGCTGAAACCAGCCTGGGCTTCAAGCCAAGTCATACAATGAAAGCTTCACAAGTACTGCCATTAAACATAATAATTACCATGCATGTCAGTTAACTAGTCAAATTAAGAAATTAATTAATACATTTTTAACCGTGGGCAGATAGAAGAGATTACATTAATGACTACCTTTTACTTGTACACAGAAAAATTCAAGATATACCCAAATATGCTGCCTATTTTTTGTGTTAATAATAAAAAACGGAAGCTTGTTTATAAAAAAAAAAATGCAATTGCAATGTTTTTTGTCTCACAATCGGGAATTTTTCTGAAAAATAGCATAATTAATAGTAAAATTCTGACTTTTTTCTTCTGCAATTCCAAGTTCATACAGTTGTATTCATATCTCACTTCTGACGCGCGTTTCTGAGTTCATATTTTTTTGTCATGCTATTGCAAGTTACAAATTTGCACTTGAGTTACAGGTACAATCTTGACAATCTTTTTTTTTTTAACATTGTGAGATATCCACCTTTTTCTTTAGAGTGGAAGTAAGGTGAGGCTTCCGGTTGATTAGATGCTATAAGTAAATAACGAGGAGAATAACAACGTGCAGTAAACAGTAAAACTGTTGGAACTACACAATTAAGATAATACATTAGGATAACGTAATAAGACACTAGTGGGCGACCAATATATCGGCTGATATTTAGCATTTTTCAAATATCAAATATCTTTTTGGCCAATATGCTCAAGGCGGGACTTTTATTTTGACGGCGCTGAGAAAGGAAGCACCTGAGCACACAGTGATCAGATTCTCTTGTTCAGGGTTGTAATATATAATGACTTAATATTATTAGTAATAGAAAAGCAAACATTATAATACTTTCTCCTTTGCCGTCAGCAAATACACATTTATATCATTTAAGTAAATCTTTGAATGACTAATGAACATGAATCGTGATCGGCCTTCAAACTACTTATAAGCACTATAAGATATATATATCAAGCAGGATGTCAAGAATATCAAGCAGCAAAACAAACCGTTTTGTACAGCTAAAAATAGCTGGACGCGGATGAGACCAGAAGCTACACCCTTTGAATTTATAAATGGTCCATCAAGATAAAGGTGGACTCAAAATTGCAAAATAAAAATACTGTGGCTAAAACAGGCTTCCATACATCTCACTTCTTGCTAAGGATCAATATATGCAATATGCTGATATAACACTGATTATTATTATTCTTATTATTTAGCCTGCTTAAAATGTCTAAACAAGTTAAATCTGTTTAATGAGTTCGGTTTAAACTGGTTAAACTGAAGTTGTTAGGGACATTTACCCATGGTCTCTGTGGTTTGGCTTGCGGCCACACGCAGTGAGGCCAGGCTGGTGTCAGATCTCGGAGAGGCAGTGGAGGGAGAGGACAGGGCAGTGCCATTCACCTTGGACTCAGTCTGTGGCTAGGACATAGGTAGAAAGGAACCATATAGATTAGGCAGGGGACTGGACGCAAACATCAGCACTGGGTTGTATTTCTGTATTTCCAGATTCATTTGAATACATTCAATTATATATTTTCAATCTAAGACTTTCGTCACATTCTTTTACTGCCTAGTTTTTAAAACCCTCTCCAAACATTTATTGACAGGTTGCTGAATTTTTCCCCAAGGACTCTCTCAAAGCATTAACAATTGCGGTAAAGGCTCTTAGAGTTGCTGTGTTTTTGCATCATTCAGTTTTTCAGAAACAAGACAGTCAAGACAAAACAATATCACAAAGATACACACAAAATAGTGGACTTGACGCTGCTAAAATCTAGAAATAAAATAACCCAGACAGTTAAAAGACCGATGTCACAAATACAACATGTGTACAAGAATATTCGGAATATTGTTAATATACTTATATATAATTACAATAATATTAACACATTATACTATCAACTTTTAATGTCAGTTTCATATACATCCATTAATATAATATTTTCGTATTTGTTATCCTTTCTTATCAACATGCTTGTTACGGATGCGAAAACACAGAAAATCGAACCGGATCTGAAAAAAATAAAATAAAATAAAATAAAAAAATCTGCAAAAAGGTTGCATTTCTTTTTCATACAAATCCAGTTCAAGTAAGTATAATATTGTGAAATATTACTATTTAAAATAACTTATATATAATTATATTTTAACTTATATAAATTATATTTTAATATATTTTACAGGTTTTATGCTTTTTTCCAGGATTCTTTAAAGAACTTTTGATGAACTTTTTGATGAACTTTTTATCATCAATTTAATTAAGTATTTCAAATGAATATATTTACTCATGTATATTATAATTGATACATAATTACAATTACAGTACCTAAACATAATCTGCTTTAAATGACAAACTGGTTTGTCACTTCTCAACTAATTAAAGTGTGCTTTAATGAGTGTGATAAAAACTTCCACCGATAACAGACCATAACGCAACATATTTGTATAAAGAGTGATGGTTTTCATTAGTCTTCCTTGAAACATTTGCCAAGCGAAACACATGAGCATGTGATAAACATAAAAACATGTTTATTAGCATATAACAGAGATAAAAGTGAAGTAACCGATGCTGCTTAAACAAGAACATACACCGGCAGGTAAAGGCTCCATTGTAAGTGTAAAGAAAACGGAAGCTGAAAACTATAAAACAAACATCATCATCAATGAAGTGAAGCCAAAATCCATTGGCTCTGAACAAAGTGAGAGCTAATTTATCTGCGTTTATTGAGTCTGGTTCTTCTAGCTTCGGCCAAGTCGGCCACTGGAAGGAGCTGGAGTCTAGTGAGATTTTAGTTCAAAGGGTCCACGGAGAACACACAAAGCGTTTCTTCAAGAATAAATCTGATATAAATCCATTTGGCAGAGACCCCCAGTCGACTAATGTTTTTTTTTTTTAGACATTACGCTTCATTCATCAAGACATGATGCAGACAGAATATCTGATTTCCCCTCTATTCAAGCAGAAGGAGACTGCTGAAGAAGTTAACATCAAACAAACTCCAAAAACAAATTACAGAGAAAAATGGGTTGCTTGAGGAAGAATGACAGGTCGCTCAAAATGTTCTTTTGGCCACCTAAAAGATCTGGCATCCCTCCTCAGCTTTAACAAGGACAGGATCAACAATGCTTGTTGTGTGGCAGGTACGATAGGAAAATATTCAACCTTCTTTGAAATATTTGGTATAAAGTATACTGCCAATAAGGACAGAAAACAACTGTCATCTGACAAAAAAATAAAAGGTTTACATTAATGCACAACAGATGGTTTCGTACTGAATTCTAAGTAAAAAAAACTATTAAAATCTGAATGAAATAAACTGATTTAACTGCACAACAAAACTAAACTCTTGAATGATTAGAACATTTTGATATGAATGAATCCATAAAAAGATCTTATTCATGCATTTCACGCAAAAAAAAATGATTTGCTGTAAATATGGCTGTGTACTTAACACAATCAATATCATTTTGGCTTGCACAGTGCTGTGGACTAAACTGAAATAATTCTGAGTAGTAGTTATTATACAGAATTCCAACAGGTGTCCAGCAAGGACAATTAACAGAGATGTCTGCATTCAAACAAAACAATGTGAACTAACAATATTCCATATTATAGTCTTTGGTTCAAACATCTATGAAAAAAAAAAAAAAAAAAGCAATTTCCAAACTCAAAACCAATTTTAATTGTAAAACAATGCCTTCCACACAGTTGCAGAAAAATAACATCTTTAAACAGATGAAACATTTCAGGAAGATTGTGTCAAAATAAATCTTAGACTCTTTAACAAATTCCTGGAACTTGCAACCGTGCCAAACGCACATATAGACGCAAATCCCAGCTCTTATACAAAACAATTTCTATATTCATCCTGGCAGCATCTACAGTAAATTTAGCATAAATATTTATACAATCGTTAAACTGATCAAACGTAATCATATTTTAAACCTCGTGAGCTGATTAAATGCCTCATTTTGGCCGTATTTTAAGGAAACATTACATGTGTCCTTCATAGATCATATATAAAGAAGTGCCAGAATGCATTGCAGTGACTCAAGAGAAATATCAACTATAAATACACTTAATGTATATATTAATATACTGAAAAATATCCACTTTCCCAACAAAGTTAATTATTTATAGAACTGCAAATATGACAAACATTAAAAGCCAAAGATTGACATTAAAATATACCAATGCTCTGCGCATTTCATTTCTTCTGTCAACAATCAAAAGGAAGCACATAAACAGTGTTACATTCCACAGTTTAAATACGCCTCGGAAATGATCAGTGTGCAATCTGAAGACATTTACTCGTAGCAAACTTTAGACTTAAGACAGGAGCTGACACAACTGCTCGAGTTCCTTCAACGACACTACAAAAAGTTGTTTTTCACTGGCAGAGTATAAACACTGATAAAAATCTTAAGGATATGTGCCACCCACCTGCTCAAGTAACTGTCTAAGGCGTTTGAGCTGTGATTCCAGCTGTTTGTTGTGATCTTCCAGGATTTGCATTCTTGCTTCCAAACGTCCCTTGTGCTGTCGCAGTAGTTTAGCTTCAGCGATCAGTTCAGCATCGCGTGGACTCTGGGGTGAGACGGGCAGCATCTGTGGGGGTGAGGGCAACGGCGACAGACCCTTGTGGTCATGTGCCTTCTTCAGACGATCGTACTCTGCTTGCAGCTTCCTGCACAACAGGAGAGACAACTTCAGAAAGAAGCCTAGAAAACAGCGACCTTAGTAAAAGGGAGAGTGTGACAAATAAATAAGCATGTGCTGTTAGTATAGACTGCTAGTTTTCTACAGCATGGTTGGCATACTGTTTAAATGTCTTGATGCATTCAACTGAGAAACAGTAAAGACTACTTTTAAGTAAAAACCCTGGACCACAAAACCAGTCCTAAGGGCCAGTTTTTTGTGATAAATAAGCTTTTCATTGATGCATGCTTGTTGGGATAGGACAATATTTAGCTGAGAAAATCTGGAAAAAAAGATAAAAACGTTCTTTAAAGATGTCCAAATGGAGCCCTTAGCAAAGCATGTTCCTAATCAAAAATTAAGTTTTAATAAGTAGGAAATTAAATAATAGAATACGATTCTTGCTTTATATCCTAATCATTTCTGGCATAAAAGAAAAAGAAATAATAATTTTGCCCCAGTTAATTTTAATCAAATAATTTATAATCATAATAAAAAAAATAATTTACACAAATATTTATAGTCATTTGTACAAAAAATGAGTTTAGTTTGTACACAATATTAGTTTAGTTACTGTCATTTTAATTAAATAACAAGCAGCCTTGGACCTTATTGATCCCAAATATTGCGAATATATTTTATGGATCGAAAAGGGATGTTTACTGTTTGCTTACTTCTGCTTCCTCATCTACTCACAATTTTATTATAGCTCACTGTGTATAATATTAGACTCAAATGCGTAGCCCACGTACTTGACTCAGCAGCGTGGGAAGATTTGTGTGTGCTAGGTAGTACTTGGATGGTCAGATGCTTTTGAGAATATCCGAGAACCACTTAAATATATTAATATTTCAAAATAAAGATGATGAGTATATTATACAAATGATACTTAAAAAAACGTGATCTACAAAAAATTGCTATGCAAGTAAATAAGTGGAGAGAGCATTTTATTATGAATTTCTGAGCATGTAGTGTGCCCTCCCAGACATATGCGGACGAAAAACTGCCCCATTTCATAAAAAAAACAAAAAAACAAAAAAAAATCATTTGGATTGTAACGGAAATGGATATGCAATCAAACCTGTTTTCCTGCTCCAGATCGTTGAGCACTCTCTCAAGCTCTCCCTTCTCTTCAGTCTCCATTGAGATGAGGATCTGAGCGGGGCTCTGCGGCTGGCTGAGAGGAGAGCCTTGATTCAGACTCTGGCAGTAGTGCTGGATCAGCAGATGCTCATCATCCCTACAATAACAACAACAACTACAGCACTCCATTTCCAGTTCACTACATCACATCCATTGCTCAAGATTTCAATTACCATTTGCTGCTTTAAACTCTTAATAACTGAAAAATACATCAGCTCAATCGGCTTGTGAGCAGTAAGCTGGTCTAAAAACAATCCTATTGTTTTAATACCACAAAATAAACTACAGTATAAGAGCATTTACATGTAATCGTTATATAATAATTCAATCTGAGCGTGCTGAGAAAATGATACGGGTTCATTACTGCTCTCCACTGCTTCGTGCATGGGTGGAAAGAGCTGACATGAGAAATTTAGATTATATGCATTTTAAAATGAACCTGATATTCCTATGATAAGAAGACACAGTTCAAAACTAAATGTCTTAGGCAAACACAAGCAGTTAAAACGTGTAAGTAGGTACATTTTAGGATCTACACACATTATTAGATTCATTTATTGCATGATTTTATGTACAGTAGAGTGTAAAAGAGTTGCAAGCTCACATGCTTTCATTGGGCGATACATTGTCATTCACATACGAGCCATTTTGGTTCTCCATTTCAGCTAGCCTGTGAAAACACAATATCATTCTGTATTCATTCATGAATAGCTCATGCAGTTGCATTCGTTCACATCAGTTGGGCACCAACTTACGTGCTCAACATCAACGCAAACACATTTTGCGTGTTACTAAACACTGCAAGCAACAGTCATATTACCAATCATCAGGTTAAAATATCAATTCCAAACGCTTGGAAATTAATCAGTCATGGTATAAATGGTATATGCGTATACCATTTTACGGTATATGCAATCACATTACCCAGCTCGAATGCAATGCAAGTCTGGTCTTGAAATATATACAGTTACATGGTAACATCAACATAACCATGCTTTAAAAAGACTGACCTGCTAGCGTAATGCTCGATGCGTGAGTGGGTGTCGTCATGGGAGAGTTGAGGGGAAGATGACGGCCTACCAGTGACAGAAGAGCAAAGGTCAGAAAACACGGATGAACTAAATATATCAACATTAGAGAGGAAGGGTGTTTTATTTAACTGTGAGCTTTAATATACAGATTAAACAGTTGCTATACAGTATATCCAAAAGAATCAGGTTAGTAGATATAAAACAGTAACATTAATCAGGAATTACTAACCTACTATTATGTACCATCCGATGTATAGTTTATTGCAACTTCATACAGTTCAATTTGAGCACATTTTCCCCCCAATTTTTCAAAAGCTGAATATATGCAAATACACAATATAATATTCAACATTATGGGGTCTGTTATTTTATTATTGTTTCTAAGTCTATGATGCTCGCTAGAAGTTTATTTGATGATAAATACATTACATACAGTACAGACAATTCAGTAACCCTAACTGTTTAATTTAGTAAAAAACAGTAAAATTGTGAAATAAAATGGTTTTCCTATTTTAATATGTTTAAAATGTCATTTATCTCTGTGACGGCAATGCTGATTTTTCAGCATCATTACTCCAGTCTTCAGAATCAGAAAACATGCTGATTTTTTGCTCTATTAGTAATAATGGCTTCATTAAAAGGAAAAGTCTACATATTTTTAAGGATTCTTTGATGAATACAAGTTTAAAGATCAGAATTTCTTTTTTTAAATTTACATATTTAGCATGTCTTTTCTATTAAAAAAAAACAAAAACAAACTGATGCCAAATTTTTTAACTGTATGTTGTATGTGTATTTGACATAACGATAACCCTTTTTCAAAAGAGTACCTACATCACACTGACATGTTAGTCTAGCAGATGAATGGTGGAAGCCATGTGATGGACACATTCCGAAACATCTCACAGCTTTGACAATGGAAGATGAGTGTTTCATGGAGACATGTGTAAAACTTCATGTAGAAAAGCAGAAGAAGATATGCTATACCACCATATGATTTTCTTAAATGTGCTGACCAATAGAACAATAGACACTGCACTGATATCCATGTATGTGGATGTAGTTTCATCCAATAGGAACTAAAGGAATTGCAGAACCTCAATACTGCTTTACTTTGCAATTAGACTTTCAGTAAATCCTTTAAGTTCAATTAGGACTACGGATCACATTGTAAATGTGAGGTGAAAATCCTGAATGTTCAGTGGCACAGCTGGCAATACGCGATCCTGTAAGCAGCTTGCAGTGGATGTGCGCGAGCATGTTGGTGTGTGGATGTACTCACGGATGGTCAACTGGCCAGAAGTTGATCAGTGTAACAGGACTGCAAGACAAAAAAAGATGTAATGATGGACAGGACAAGTAGATGCATTGATAGCATGATAATGACATGATTGTTAAGAAGCACCAAACACACAAACCCACTGATATGACAACAAAGTTAAATCCTAACAGCAGTCGTAGTGGCCAATAACATACACATGACAATCAATCCTTTTGCAAAATCTGTTTGTTGAGAAATAGTTTGCGTCAACTATGCTGGTTGTGTGTTAGGAGTAAAATGAAAAAAGGAGAAAAAAAAAGTTGATGCTGTAAAAATAATGTGTGTGTGCATTTAGCACAGCTTTACGATTACTTTGACAGACTGCACACATTTGCAGCTGCTCCTCTACAGGGGGAAAAATAATTCCACAGCATAAATACTCCTACTGTGAACACAAGTAATGATCAATGCACACGGTAAAGCAGAAAAAAAAAAATCCAAGCAAAACTCTTGCAGCTGCATTTTAAGGTTAGCAAGTGTTTAGAGTCATTTTTACTTGTCTTGTTTGCTACTAGGTTAAATTGTTTTATTTAGAGTGTGTCAGATGAAATGCAGCTTTTTCTTCGTAAGTAAAAATGACTTTTCTTAGTAAAATTTTCACCACCAGTTGAACATTTTATGGGATTTCTGGCACCAGAGCTTTAGCAGCCGAAATGTAGGTGAATTAATTTTTTTCTTTTAATTGGAGTGAATTTTACAGTTTGAGATAGGGATGTTCATTTTAACCGTTTAGCCGACCGATATGAATTTTGACCGATTAATACAATCAGTTAAACATCATTTTATTCACTTATTTATTTCAGTATTTTACCCAATTATTTTAAAATGTTTGCTGCATTGTTAAAATACGCCACTCATAGCCTATATAAAAATGTGTTGACACAAAAAAAAAGTTGCATTTTACTAGCCACATTCACACAGCAGCGGAATCCAATTGTCATTTCTGTAGACAGGCTGCTTGAGTCCTAATACAGGGAGTGACAACCGCGTTCTGAGCGGAACTCACCTGTAAATGACTTGCAACCTCATTCTCGGAACACGTCATACACTGCTAAAGAGAACTGCTCTGCTGCACAAACGTGCATCTTATCCTTTCTAATTGAATGAAATTCTAATTTAAAATAATGTTGTCCATTAATAATCAGTGAACGAGCGCCGGTTGTCAGTTACGAGAAATAACCGTAATGAACATCCCTAGTTTGAGACATCACTTTTCTCAACTATGCACCTGCTATGAGCCATGTTTCTATTACTATGCATAAAACGTAGATCTTGATTTCTTATTTTTTCTAATAATAGTTCTTGCTGTAAATGTATCATTAAGGAGTGTGTCAATGTCTTTATTAATGAAAACAAAAAATATTAAATAGGGTTGAGCAATATATTGTACGATATATTCATTATATCCAACTTAAATTATTTGAGTTGCGTTAATTTAACCCAACTCAAATTATTAAATTAACCCAACTCAAATTATTTGAGTTGCGTTAATTTAACCCAACTCAAATTATTAAATTTACCCAACTCAAATTATTTGAGAATTATATAACAAGTTAATTTAATAATTTGAGT
>JAUMHI010000033.1:12436977-12455722 GCA_032359435.1 Enteromius unitaeniatus | reverse complement strand
TGAATCTAAAATATATGAAAGTCTAATGTTTATCAGTACATTACAGAAAATAATGAACCTTATCACAATATGCTAATATGTAATTGCATGGATCAAGTCAACTTATTGGCAAAAGGCTTTCATAGAATAAAAGTTGTAATTATATTATATTAAACATTTACAAAAAATTTAACTGATATATGTGACCCTTGACCAAACAAACCAGTAATGAGGTTCGAATTCGAAATTGAGATTTATACATCATCCGAAAGCTAAATAAATAAGCTTTTAGATAATCCATTGATGTACGGTTTGTTAGAATATTTGGCCAAAATACAACTATTTGAAATTCTGGAATTTGAGGGTGCAACATTATAAAAAAAAAATATGGCAAAAACCACCATTATAGCTGTTCGAAGTCCTTAGCTATAAATAAATAAAAAATTAAGTCTTGATTTATTTACGGTAGAATAGATAATAGTTATTTTAAATGGTTATGTGTGTATGTATTTCCCCCCCAAGTTTTTCACCGTTGGGAGCTTATATTATCACTCTAAAGTGTATTAAAACACTTGCAATTCATGTAAATGCTAGCTGTGGGGTTGCTAGGTGGGCAAACATTTATTTCTGAGCAGCTGTTGCCCTATACTGTGTGCTATGTACTCTAAACGGGCAAACTCCAAAGCTTTACAACTGTGTTTACAGCAGTGCTATTAACAAGCAAACAATGACAACATACTACAAGACACTAAAAACACCTGAGAGGGCTGTAAACTGCTATGGGTACAGTTCCATAAACCAAGAGAATATCTTGGCTCTTATTATGGCTTAGAGACAGAACAGAAATAAGGAAGCACACAAGATAAGCGAAAAAACTCACATCTGTACTTATCTTCAAGGTGAGCTTTGCACAAACAGATTATTCCTGTTTTGAAGGATAGGGTACGAATCTTTCCGGCTCGTCCTCTGCGGCAAAAAAATAAAATAACAAGGTGACAAATGACTAAAGCACGACCGTCATTTTCTGTTTTTTTGCAGATAAAGAGTCAAGATCATGAACAAAATACTTTTTAATGTTTCTGCACCATAAGTTGGTAAAACGTTGACATTCTTTAGAATTTGTTTTGGGCAACCAGTGTATGGGTTTTTTAAATCATATCTAAGACATTTAAAGTCAGATTTTTCTCTCTCTCAAAAAAAAAGAATGCAATTGATATTATATATCCACGGCAAACAAATCCATAATTAAAAAAAAAAAAAAAGTATCTCTTTTACAGACTTAAACAGGTTGGGACACTTATTTAATGAGTTTATATCTGAAAAACTACATTTCAATACTCAAAACAAGCTTTATTCATTCTGTATACAAGACCAATATCTCAAAACATATAAATTAGAGGTTGATATAAATTCTATTTTTCAGATATGATAATAATGTGTTCAAAAAAAGGAATTAAATAGATTATTGTTTAGACTCTGGTAAAATCGATATACTAATTATGTTAACTATTATTTTAGTCTTTCCTTTCTGTGATGGGGTGGCCCAGAGGGAAGCACTCCTACAACCATATACAACATCTTCCAATTTAAACACAAAAGAGTAAACAGTCATAATACTCCAACAGTAGGATAAATGCACTGTATTTATTGATGGAAAACTATCCTGAAACCATAAGCATGCCAGAATAGCGACACATATTGACTTTGTTCAGTTTCAAAAGGTCTCGATTTAATGTTTCGATCACATTTCCATACCAAAACTCAACACCTGTTTAAATAAAAACCATTTAAGATGTTCAACCAAACTGTATTTCAGAGTATTTAAGGACAGACAGACACCGGTGAAACTCCCCATCATCTTTAAATAACATTGCTACACAATCTACGTAAAAAGCAGACGTAGAATGAAAAGACCTTCAATGTTTTCTCTCAGTTTACTCTAGGGGACAGATGGGGGTCTTCTGTGGAATCTACCACCTCCGTGTACAAACACTGCATGATTTATAGCTCAGTGTGATCCTACTAAGAAACACGCTGAGAACTGAGTTCAACTCCAACTGATGCTCTCTGACTCATATGTTCAAAGATTTAATGGATTAGTTCACCCCAAATTTAAAATTCTGTCATCATTTACTCACCCTCATGTGGTTACAAACCCACATGACCTTCTTACAATCATAAGCTTTTTCTGAAGGAAAGCAGCAAGGACATTCGTCAAATTTTCTCTTTATATGTTCCAAAGAATACAGCATACCATCATTTGGAATGACATGAGGGAGAATAAATGGTGATACATTTGAAATTTGAGCTATCGCTTTCACATGTTACGCACAAAAACAATACAAAAAAAAAGGTTGAACGTACGTATCATAAACGTTGAGGAGCCAGTTGAGACACATGTCCACACACAGAGGCACGTTAACCAGGCTGCTGTGCTGCTGCTCCAGACGGTCGTAGATGCTGGTCAGACAGTTGATCACTTGCATGATGTCCATGAATTGCTCGTTCTGTTTCAGGTTGTGCTGCTCAAAGGCCTCACAGGCTGCAGACATGCCCAGAAGATCCACTGTGCACACAGAGAAAAGCAAAAGTTGTGAACGTGTTGCCATGCTTGTTCTTGGTTTCAGAATACTTTAGCTTACTATCATTGTTGTGTGCTTGCAAAGAGGAGATTTTGTGGACTTACAGCAGAGAGCTTTCTGCATTCGTCTGAGCTTCATTGCAGTCCTGTATGCCGAGAACCGCACGTTGTTGAGATCCGCTGTTTAGTGACAAATGTTCGTTTTAGCAAACTAATCACAACATTTCATTACCGTCACAATCAAACCTCTCATCTCCGCATTTGACCATTTCTAATTTTTATCTTATTTCTTGGGATCTGAAAAACAGGCAGCAGAAACATCAAGCTAGTTTCATCCAATTAGTTTCTCCATTTTAAATTCATTGATCAAGAATGTTTCAATCTGACATTTTATTCAAAGGCAATTACCTCTCTACCACATAGATTCATATACCGCAAATTTGGGTGACTTCGTATCAGAGCTGGGAAATATGGTTCAGCCTTTACAAACCAATATATTAATATACAAACACATAATTTTACAGCCACCGTTGCCAGGAGTAAACATGTTAAATGTACACTACTATTCAAAAGTTACCATCGATGAACAACATTCAAAAGAACAGGGATTCTTTTTGCAACAATAAAAAGTGTCTTTACTGCCACTATTGGTCAATTATTCTTGCTGAATAATTACGAACAGTTTTGTGTAAAAATACAAATTAATATATTTTTAATATTCAGCCGTATCACATGCACATCAGATCTGAATCAGGCTTACCTAATGACTGGTACAGTTCTGCCATCTTTGGGTGGTCCCAACATGTTGTTTGGGTCTGGTGACTGCAAGCAAAAACATCATGAAATACAATAAACAGTACCTCTACCTGAAAATACAAACAGACATATTTAATAATAAATACCAAAAGGCTATACAACGTCCATAAATGTGTTTATGAGTCATATTTAATGCTAGAGACAGTGTTATCCATCTAGGGTAATACAGATTAAGACAAGGCCTTGAGTCATTTTACGTTAGACAATAAATCTGTGCAGTCTTCAAACTCAAGAATAGCTAAGTTATATTCTTTATCTTCAACTGATACTCCCAACACGTTTAATAAATCCATCATGACAGTGGCTAAAAACATTAACCATAGCTTAGACATGCTTTTAAAGGCAACATCTTTGCATTATTGTGTGGTAGTCAGAATGGGAATTTAAAAGAAATACCCTTGAATGGCCATTATTTTCAGTATAAAAAAATAAAAAGGCAGCATAAACCTATCATAAAATTGGTCCATACACAAAATAACTGTACCATATCTAGCATGCAATTATGCTGTTTCGTCACTTTAGAGTCTCCATTTCTATTTCACTTTCATTATATTGAAAAAAACATCCCTTTCATGTTCCATGGAAAAAAGTCCCACAGGTTTGGAACAACATGAGGGTGAAAAATGACAGATCTTTCATATCTGAGTTGAACGATGCCTTTAAGAAAAATATCTATATATAGGGATGAAAGGGACTTTTACAAGATGCTGTAATGTGTTTACCCAGCAATTTAATGCATAGAATTTTTTTAAACAAACATTTTGTCACCATTATGCCAGACGTTTAAGGTCTCTCGAGTAAAGAAGACTGAATAGGCAACATGCCAAAACTACACAAGTTACGCAAAGAATTGTGGGCATGTTTGCGACTGAAAGTCACTAAACTGCATCTTTTCCTAACTGCTAGTTGTCCGGTTGCATGTGTGTTTGGCAGTGACTGAAAACAAAAAAAAAACTGAACTTAAAGAGTCAAAAGCTCATCTCTGCCAAAAACTCGCCTTGCAACTTGTAATCACTTTATCTGATATTTCCCATGAATAAATCCATTGTTTGGATCCTACGTCTGACCATGGGAGTAGTTTTGAGCATCTGAGTAATTGTAATGCGGCATCTTTGTTTGAATTGTAAAAGAAGAGAGTTTAGATTTCTACATTCACAACAGTGCCCATTTTGTTACAAGGGCTTTAAATGAATCCATTAGTGGAAATGCAATTTACACTACTGAGATGCCTTGTTTTGAAGTGTTGCTATGGGCCGGGATGTTTTTGTGATTTTGGGTTTAAGCCAGCCAAGCAGCTCTGCAGAATTCTAATAAGGTTGAGAAACTTCAAAACTAATAAATTATACTCAGACCCTACAGTGTTTTTGGTAGGAAAAAAGACAGACTGGGGTTCCAACTATCAACAAAAATGAGATGAAAGTCAACTTCCAAGCAGAAGAAATGTTTTTTGGAAAAAGTCAAAGAGGTCAAAATGAAAGTACGAAAGGATTATAAAAAGGGGATTGTAGAAAACAGCGTCTCTGAAATGCAAACAGTATGGCGTAGAATCACTTTCATAACTGGACCACTAAAATAAAGTACCATAGTAACATCAATATCATTTTGTTAGGATACTGCTAACCTGGAACACATATGAAACTGAATCAACAATATAAATGATATTTCTAAAATGCATATTGCTATACTGCATTTTTTCTTTAAGCACGACTCTATTGGTTTACACTAAACCTTCTCATCTCTTAAACTCAATCATGGAATCAGGTCAGCGGATTTTAGGGAAACACATGAAATGTGACTGCTGTAAGAGTGAATTCATGTGTAAATGGCCTTCTGAATGTGCCACAAATGTCCTGCATTGTTTTTGACATGCATATTCACAGCCTCTTTAAAAGAAAGGAATGCAGATGCATGACAACAAAAGTTTGCTTCTTTCAGATCTTGCAACGTGCACACATTTAATAATAGTAATAATAGTTTTTATAATAAGTAAGTAAATAAATAAATCTAGATTCCCTGTTTTGTGAAACTCAATACAGTAAATTATCACTTGTACATATTAGGCTACATAATAAACAAATAAAAGATTTGGTTTTAATAAAAATATGCTAATGTTTATGTTGGCATAAAAAAACTATACTATACTTAAAAAAATAATGTTTTTTTTTTTTATTTTAAAATGCAATTTACAAAGCTGAATTTTTAGCAGCAATTTCTATTAATTTCTATTCTTCTATTAAGAAGATTTTCTAAGTTTTAATAATATTAAAAACAAAACTTACTGACCCCAAACTTTTGGTAATAGTGTACATATATAATTACAAAGGACAAACATGCAACGACTCAACAAAAGCCAAATTAAATAGTTACAAATGTAGGAAACATCTGAAGAACTAGGCTGTAATAAGGTTCTGTACACATCATAATATAAAGGCCTATGCGTCTTTATATTTTAGGGTTAATATTTGACAACAAAAAGTTTGAAAAGCACTAACATGCACAGTTTGTGGGCACCACGGGCAGCTCTCTAGGCTTTGATACCCAGTCAGTATCTGGCAGCGCCCTCTAGGTTCAGGTAGTCTCGGTAGAGCATGCCAATGGCCTGATGGCAATTTTCCCACTGAGATCTCCATACCTGCACATCTCAAAGCGGTGCATGAGCGGAAGTACAGCAGTAATATGGGTTTGGACAAGGAGGAGGAATGCCCACCTACATGCATGCATTCAACTAACAGCACAGGGTACCCACACACACGTATCACACAGACACCTCTAATTGTGGCTCTTGGTTATGGTTGAATGCAAACGAACCGTAAGTATGTGGTTAAAACCAAAACAGTGATCATCTGTGTGGCATAACGTTAACTTATGGGGAAGCGCACGAATATGGGGGAGTCTTAAAGGCCAAGCCTCGTTATCAACAGAAGGATTTCCAATCAGATCCAGCTCAAAAACATCCATGACAACATGAACGCCGCGTTAGGTTTATCCGTCTGCATGCTGCAAGAAGGGCACAGCAGGAACATCAGGAACTATCGATGTGTTTGGCATTGGAAAAATAAACAAATCAAGCGCTGAACGGGCATGTCGCTAAAAAAAGAGGACATCCCCGGCTGCGCTGGCTCCATGGAAAAACCGAACGAGCACCTGCTAAGCTGTAAAGAAAACGGCGAAGAAGCAGCGGGTATACGGCAGATGGACGAAAGCAAAACTCCTCGGCGTCCTCTACTCGCACGAGCCGACATTTATTCGCGTTTGCATTGCACTTACTTTCTTAAGTTCTCCCTCATCTCGCCTCTGGGTAATCGGCGAATCCAAAGAGTGTATTTTTAAAATCCCGATGGTTGGATGTTGTTTGGGGCGAATCACCTCCGCGGTGTTCCCTCTCTACAGGGGAAAAAGCATCCGACTTCCCTGCGATCTCCCTCAGCCAGAGCGGCTCAGACGAGGCGGAGCTTTTCCTCCAGCTCCCTTCCCCCTCTAACTCCTCGCTTTCTCTCTCTCTCTCTCTTTCGCTCACTTACTGGCCGTGCCCCAAAACCTAGCATGCCGCCTACCTAGACCGCATTTTAGGGTATTGCTGTGGAAACCGTTTAAATATCGGAATCGGGGGGACAAATGCTGGAATGAAATCGACTCGCGTATTTGATTCGATGAATTGTTCGAGCAGTGTTCGAACGCTCTTGTAATGCTCAACGTGAAGGTCAGAACTTTAGAATGAAACGCAAAGATTCTCACTCAACTGTTTCAACTCGAGACTGATGCTGAAAATGTTCCAAGAAAGCATTCGAAAACTTCACATTTATTTTGTTCGAATCACAGCGTTACATTCGAACGTTCGAAATGTTTAAACGCAGCAAAAATATTCCCGAAATACTTTAATGGAATGTTCTAACGCTCCACTAAAAACAATGAACGCGACTGTGGTTTGCCACACTTGCAATAAGGCTTAAACTGAACGTGTGATCTTGCCATTAATCCTAAAAAAAGCAATGGAATTATGTGAACGTTCAGATGATTTTCTAACGCTCAGATCAAACATCTGACGCTATGAACTGCACCAATAATACAAAAAACATATGATGGTCAGAAATCATTGGTTTAAATGGCATTGTGAAATAAATAACTAAATTAATAGCTTAAAGTCTGGATCCAATATCCAAACATATGATTAAAAGGTAAAATTTCTAGATAGGCAGCTCATAGGATTTGAGACACAACCACTAAAATGGTAAAAATGATCAGTAGTCTATTTGTCAGGGAAGGCTATATAGATGGGTTATTTATTCTCTGACAAAAGCTGGCGCTACAGTGCCGGAATCTAACATAAATTCTAAATAAATCGTGATCCACATAATATGCAATAATTTGCTTAGTTTGCTTAATGTATTGGATGGGATGGAGTTCATGAAGTTTATGAGTAAAAAGCCTATAAAAAGTTTATGGGTAAACTATTTCATTGGATAACACTTTTATAATAACTTTCATTAACTGACATTTAGATCACTACTGTACATATATAAATGTCATGAAACTTGGATTTGTACGTATATTTCACATAAATGAGTGAATGAACTACTGATCTGTTAAGCATTAATGTTTGTTGATGGCTTATTAATGAAAGTTATTATGAAGCAATCCCCTTTATTGTCCTGCAGCTTATCATTTGCAGTAGGCTGGAAATAACAAATTCTACTGCCGTCTGACTGTAAGTACTGCTCCGCTTGACCAGCATTAATGACATTCATAATCTATGACAGCATCATTAAGAGTCAGTTCTCTCCTACTTGAAGTCAGATTCATGCACTGCCATGAGCATAAATGCTGCCCTGAATTTATATGAAGGTTGTGTACATACTTTAAAGCTTAAACGAAATGCTGTATGCCAAGTGAGTGAGTAATAACATGCATTACATGCTGGGGGGGTTTCAGCTTGGTTGTTTCGAATTGATCTGTAATAGAAAATGCCTGACACAACTGGCTCAGGAATATGAAGACACCAGTTAACCACACATGATCATTTCTGAGGATGATGTATGTTCTCTAATGTTCAGAAGTGTGAGATCAATAATTATTTATTTATTTTTATCAGGAAGAAGTCTCTTATACTCACCAAGGCTGCAATTATAAATACAGTAACATTGTGAAATATTTTTTAGAATTTAGAATAACATTTCTATTTTGATATAATGGAATTAGTCCTTGCGAAGACAAAGCTGAAATTTAGGTCAGAATTCCTTCTAATACGCTGCTCTGAAACATTTCTCCTTTTAGCAATGTCAAAAACCTCCTAATATTTTTGAGAAAACCATGATGGATCTTTTTCAAATGTTCAAAAGAACAGCATTTATTTAAAACAGAAATCTTTTGCAAGATTTTGAATCACTTTATTGTCATTTTTGATCAATTTAATGCAACTTTAATGCACTAAAAGTATTAATTTCTTTAAAAAAGCTTCCTGATCCTAAACTTTGGAACATTATTGTATGCATATATGAGGTTATTGCAACTTGTAAGCAAGACAAGTGGGGTTAGCTCTGCTGCTTTAAGTTTTCCTCCAGGCAAAGAAAAATCAGATGGAAGTGATAGCAATACTAATTATATTGCAGGATGTCTGCTATAGTATCTGCTGAAACAGGAAGCATCTATATTATATAGCTATGGAATATAACTTTTTTGGGGATATAAAAATGTGCTAAGAGTTTGAACAATCCGATTCAATACAATGCCTTATTTTGTGAAACATTATTCACATTTTCATAAATCAGCCATCTGGTTTAAAATCCAGAACATTTTAATGTTCTGTAATATCTCCTGTATTTTGATGTAAAACATTTGTTAAGCTGCTAACACAATGTTTTCTCACAGGAACTATGTTTTGGGGAAAACGCTTAATTTAAAGTTACCTCAAAACAGTTAAAGTTATTTAAAGTTGTTATGGGGTAATGGGTTCATATTTTGGTTTTGGGACCTTGCATGCAAGATAAAAAAAAAACATGTTTTTTAATATGCATTTATTTTTATCTTATTGGTTCAATGACACCCAAAGATTCAGTCAATGATTAATTTTTCCAAACTCCTCCAGTGGTCGATTTCATTTCAAACAGTGTTTGTGAGCGGGCAATAGGCTAATGTTTAATTTTGACAAAATGAAACTGTTTGGGACTCGTTTTAAAAAATAATTCAGAGTGGATGGTTTCTTTAGAGAGACAATAACTTTATAAATGGTGCACTTTCACAATGTCTATCTTTGCAGGACGTTTTCAGTCACTTAGAGCTGTGTTGCACACTGGATGAAAGGTAAATCCATAATAGGAGCGCTTTAATAGCTCACGATTAACCTAGGGTCAAATAATATATATATGGTTTTATACGTTGGCAATTTAACATGTATGAATATAGGTACTGTATATTTTTGACCTCGGATAAGATTGCTTTGACATGAAATTCATAGAAATTTTGTAAGGCATTTCTACATTGCAGAAAAAAAATATTAAAATAAAATGCTAATAGCAGAATCATTTTGAATCTTTCCTGATGTATCATTTATTACAAAGAGCAGAAATATATAATTGCAACATTTGTATATGCACTTTTATATAAAGTACAGAACATTTAAATGGAAAACATCCTGGTTTAATATGAAGAACAGTATTTCTGAGACTCATCTGCACGCAGAAGTTCTCAGCTATATGTGATGCATGCTGCTACATGCATTGGCAGAGCCTAATTTATCATCTCAGATTATTCTGCACAAATTTTCCAGGGTGATATCTCTTTTCGGAAAAAAGGTCATGGAAAATCACTTTTCTTTGGTAGTCTGCCGCCAGCTGTGATATATTTCTTAGTCTGGGAGCTTTCATAGTGTTGAAATTCAATTTGTTAATTCAGTGTGGACCTTGAATGTGCCTGACATCAACATGTAGGCTGAGTTTGGGAAGACTTACTTGATATAGTAGGGGACATTGTTGGGCGAAATAGAGCGTTCAAGTGGGCTTTCAACAGACGCTGTGTGCAGAAAAAAAAACCCCATTCAGGTTACCTTAATTTCAGAGCCTTTTCACTTCATTTGATACATGACACAGTAACAAAGTAACTGACTCGACAACTATAACACACAGAATTATTATATAACTACAACGTTATTACATTAAAATACAGAACAACAAAAAACACACTCACCATGTAAGAAATTCTGAGACTGGGGCCCCAAGTCTTTATAGGCTGTGGTCAGCTGGGTCAGATGCTCCTCGATGGAGATCTAAAAAACACAGAAAAGAATGACTAGAATTAATAGCTGTAAATAGTTTAAATTTAGTATCATTTTGTTTTCCAGTTTTAGTTATGTTTTAGAAGTTTTTCATCTAGTATTTAAAATTTAATTTCAGCTTTTTTCCCCATTTATTTATGGTATTTCAATTAATGGAAATGATTTTAAAAGTTTTATTTAAAATTAAAAATACTCACAGAATGAAACCATGGCAGCAACTGACAATCAAAAACACTTTCAACCTATTATGCGAAACATTTTTTTCTTTAGAATTTTAATGTTTCTGTCTTACTTCCCTTTATTAAATAATGCCTTTCTTTGTCCTTTGACAATTTCCTAAGCACATTCTCAACAGTCAACCGATACATGTCATTCCAAATGAAATCTAGATTGTCTTTGTAATCTTCAATCAAAATGTAATACCTTGCTTTTCATTTAATACAACTGTCACTAAGCCCATGTTAGCATCTGCATAATGTTAACCAATAGCCAGATAGCTATTTAGGCATTGTTTTGGCGTAATCGCTCTGTTCAGGTATGGAACAGTCAGTCAGTTCCCGATGGATCAAAATCAAGTCCCTCATTTTTAGTTAAACATGGACTTTTGTTTAAAAAAAACACAAGCGTACGTTGCACAAATTCTTTTTACATTGACTTTAAATAAGAAGAACAAGAAGATACCTGCAGGAGCCTCCATCTCATGTTGAGATCATCAATTCTGCTCAGGTTGTCAGGAGAGAGCTGAATGTCAGGTGGTCTAAATGTGGAAGCCAGTTGGTTCACCTGATTTACATTATCCTGGATGGGAGCAATCTCCTCCTGGAACACCTGGGAAAATACAAAGTCTTGATGTCTTTTAGCAAAAACGCTAAAGAATATATTCAGGGTGTAAACATGGCACCCCGTGGTCCTTCAGATAATTTGATGGTATCTAAACATGTCTTCCATGAGGACATTAACCTTTACTCTGTCTATGTGGTTTTGCAAGTCATCTATAAGCAGGTCCCCAACTGGCTTCCAAGAATTCTTCATGGTCTCAGCCTGCCGCAGCTTGAAGTCCAGCTGATCCTGGGCATCCTGGAGCTCCATCAGCCTCTCCATGGCCAGCTCCAGCTGTTGCTGCCAGTCAACAGAAGCTGCACCCAGATTCTTCCATCGCACCGTTACATCCTCCACTTCTTTGCGCAATATGCGGCCCACATTTTGAACCCTCTCCTCAGGACTTACATCTGGGTGGCATACAATAAGTATACAGGTTATAAGGTTATAAATAGCACAGGTTATAGCTTCAGGAATTCCTTGTATTAGGGATGTATGTAAGGGTGGATTTCATACCCTTTTGTCCAGGCCTCTGTTTCAGACCCTCACGAGGCATCTCGGTGAGGAAGGCTTTAGCATTGTCGAGTGTTCCAATGATTACTGGTTCTTTGGCACTCAGTTCTCTTCTGAAGCCCTATGAAAGCATGGAGACTTTGCTATCAACAGTACTGTATGCTACAAGGGGGAGTGAATATTTCTGCAACCTTAGCACAGATATGAAAACCTGCATCATATCCACATACTGTACACCCCCTGCAGTCACACTTAACCAGGTGCTATTTGTGCTGGTATAGTGACGCCTCATGCATATTTAAATTAATCCATTGTCATTCCTTCCTGGCCAAACATGCCTACTTCCTATGCAAATAGGGGCTTATTATAGAATGCACTGGATTCACAAATATCAATACAGCAGGATGCAATTAACACAGTACTGTTACAAATGTTTGTGTACATTTTCTTGTGATCCTTGTGTGAAAGTTTTCCTGCTCGGATCCTTCAGACATTTTTCTGGGGCACATTTCCATGCAATACAAACTGTCATCAACTGTTTCTACATCATTGCATGATATGCATAGATTCTTTAAAGAACTAGGTGCATTGCAGACATTGCATGCCTATGTGTTACCTAAAACAACAAAAATATTAATGGGAAATAAAATAATAAAACAGAATAAAATAAAATAAAATAATAATAGAATAGTTAAACTTATTAAAAATAGAATAGTTAAACTTACAAAAAATTTTAACACGACAAAAATAACATAAAATGTAATTGAAACATTTTATATATAACAAGTAAAATCAAAAACTTAATAAATACTATAATATAATATGAAATTCATAATTTTTGACAAAACAATAAATAAACCATAAAAATGGCATTATCTCAACAATTAAAATAATAATTAAAAAATACAGTAACAACCTCAATAACAATAACATAAAAGGAAATTTATCCTTATTTTCTTATTAGTTTTTTTCTAACATTAATAAAATATTTTGTTCTTAATTATCTTATCGATTTTCTTATGATAATTACAATAATAATAAAACAAATTTATTTATAAATGTGCTTTTCCCTTACACAAAGCACTACAACATAAATAGAATTAAAAATACAACATTTTATATAATATATATATATAAAAAAAAAAACTCATAACCAAGTTATCTAGTATGGTTTTAAAATGATCCAAAGACCGTCCTGTTTCTCAAGAAATCTGACCTTTTGTGAAACTTAGTTCACATGTTCAACTCCATATATTTAATTAAAAAATGTATACCATAACCTATCTGTTTTCAAACTTTATTTCCAAGTTAGAATGGAATATACATTCTAGGATTTCATTGCTGTGCTGTGTCTGAGCAAACGCCTGAGACCGCAGTGTCAATTTATTTAATAGTTTGCAAAAACTTTGTTCAATTAAATTTGTGCTGAGGCTTCTTTGCAGCTCCTACACACACACACGCCAGTCTGCTTCCCAGTTAAGTGCACCTGTAGAGTATGACAGTGACTCACGCTCGCTGAGCTCCCTACTCTAACTACTCCATGACCGCATCCTGTTTACAGCGGCCCCTGACAGCTGATGGCCATCAGCAGATGTTAATTGGTCCGCACAACCATGCAAAGAGACAAGGGACTTTGCACCTCTCCTACGCAAGATATCGTCTCCATCTGTTTAAATATTTAACAAGAACAGACTCTGATAATGATCACACTTGGGCGCAACAAAAGAGAGAATGCATAAATCACGTCTCAAACATCATTCTTCGTGCTTTCAGTGAGGGGCGAAGAGGATGCGTCCTGGACTCACCTTGTGTGTAAGTATCTGTTGGTGCACGCTCGGCACATCGCCCCCTACTGGCTTCTGCTTTTCTAGCTCCTCCCTCTTCAGCTGCAGCCAGTTGAGCAGCTCTTGTAAGGACATGTGCAGGTGTTTCCACTGATCCACACCTGCATCCAGATAGGGCCTGAGGAGTCGAGCGGATGGTGAGATGTTAAATATGAAACAGGGGTTAAATAACAAACGCCACTAGAGAGCACCATGCTGCCAGAGCGCAACTGAATTTGACAAAGAAAGTGCTGAATAACAGAGATTTCAGAAAACTTTGTATATGAATATGCATGAATATTAAAAAAGCTTTTACCGGCTCTTTCTTCTACCAAGGCAAATGTGGTTCTAGAAGTTGCTTTGTAGCACTAATGGAATTTAAATTTGCATTCAAACAGATTCTGCAGATGCAAAAGCAAAATTAAAATATATATATATATTTTTTACATTTGCTGGAAATATGACTGGTGCAGAACACACCAACATGATGCTAAGTTGCTGAAATAGTGCTATTAAAAAATAAATATTAAATTATGAATTATTAACATAAGTAATAATAAGTATTATAATTTAATAACACTCAAAAGTTTGTGTGTTTGTGAATGACCAAAAATAACCATATTTTAATTATCATTATTATTGTTATTAGTAGTAGTATTTTCGAACTTAAAAAAAAAAAGAAAAAGAAAAATCTAAAATAATGAATGATAAATATTAAATATTACAGATATTGGTAATACTTTACAATATGGTTTATTAGTTAACATAAGTTAACTAAATTAGTTAACATGATCTAAGAATACTTCTATAGCGCTTGAATTTTATTTAATGATAATTTCAGCATTTACTAATGCATTATTAAAATCACAAGTTGTGTTTGTTAACATTAATTAATGCACTGAACATAAACCAAATAATGAGCGACTGTATTTGTATTAAATATATGAATAAAGAGTGTAATAAATGTAGTGTTCATTCTTTGTTCATGTTAATTAATACATTAACTAATGTTAACAAACAACACATTATAATATGGGTATGTATGGGTCTTTGTCAATAATAACATGAAATATAAATTTATAATAAATAATCATTTTAATTATGATGATTTTGATTAGTCGTAGTAGTATGCTAAAACAAATATAAAATAATAAATGATAATTATAAATGTGGTTGTAAATTACAATAATTTAAACAAATTATATAGATAAATATATATTTACAATACAATTTATAATAAAATAAAAAGACATTTTAAATGTAAAATGTAATTATTACATTTGAAAATATTACAGACATAAGTTTAATTAAAAACATTATTTGAAATTGTAATATTATTTCACAATATTAGCATTTTTACTGTATTTCTGAGCACATACGTAAATGCAGCCTAAGAGACTTAAAGACATAATGACATATTTTAAAACAAATTTTATCCGTGCACACACACAACCATTCATTCATCATTCATTTCCTGTAATGCAAATAATCCAGGAAAATAACACGTTAAAGTGTAATACTTAATGATAGGAAACACTAAGTGTTAGCAATGCCTTGCGACGAGCTTATACTATATATTTAAAGTCAAATAAATGCATTTGCTTGCATATAGAATTACACAGGCCTGAGGCTTATATATTATCACATTATTTTTCAAAGCCTGTTTCTGCGCAGTGTGAATTTTTTTCTCAGGTTAAATATAGATGATTAATTTGTCTTACCTTATACTCATAACTTTGTTACACAACTCATGCCACCGATGCCCCATGTCATCAAGCCGTTTTTGTAGCACCACGGCATTGTCTGTTCCCTCCAGAGATGACACGATACGCTGTCCATTTTCATCTAATGAATGGTACATCTCCCGGTGGGCATCAATCTCTGCCTGGAGATCCTGCGAGGATTAAAAGAGATCACAGACATCCAAGTTCCTGTTCACCATATGATTAGGATACAGAAAGAGTTTCTTTTACTTCTTGTTACATCTACTGTGTACAAGCTAACAAGAGGTGCTTTTGGAACATGTTTTGTTTTAAATTAATATAACATGCCTCAGTAATGTTAAATTCTTTTTTTTTTATGTAATAAAATAATAAAAAAAAGTGTTATTTTCATACTATTGAGATATATGAATTTTAGTTGAAGGTTTAGCAATTTAGTTTTATCACTTGTATAGATACCACTTTTTGAATGTCTATATAGCTTTTTATTAATTTTTATTCCTGTTTTAGTCATAAAGTTTAACTAAATGTAAATAAATTGAGACGTTTTTAATTACATTTTTAAGTAACAAAAATATTTTTTACTGTTTTAGTCAATTACAACAAACCTGAATAATATAATATATTACATTATATTATAATATATAATATAATATATACCTTAAAATCCTGATATTAATTTAAAGTCAAAATCAAGAGTCAATAATAGTTTCAAATGCCATTACTGCTCTTATGAATTAAAAATCACATTTTTAAAAGAAATATTTTTGTACGTCAAAAGGTAAAGCGAGTCAGCAGCATTTTAAAATTGATGTACTTTATATATTTTATCACCATATTTCACAAATCCCTATGAATGTATTGATAGACTTACACACAAAAAAGTCCCCCCCCCCCCCGTTATATTAGAACAGATTAATTGTTAACGAACCAACCATTTTCACACATTTTCTCTGACAACATTTTAAGTGTTTGTTCCCACAGTTTGAGATGGCACATTCAAAGTCATGATGCAAGCCAAACAAATCCAAAGTCACGAAGCGACCGTGAAGCTGACAGTGAAGATCAAACCTTAACATGATACGTCTTCCTGTGCAACATATCCAATGAACAAGCGACATCAAATGAATGGAAAACAGCCCGTCTGACTGTCTATAGCGACAATCCTTTAATTCCTCGCCATGTGGACGTGTCTGACGCGAGACGAAAACGAGGGAGAAAGGGACACGGTGAGGATGATATCGAGGAAATGTATTCTGTGACCATGTGTCTACATGCGATGTGAAACGAGCTGCAGAATGCCAGTCGCGGAGGCACACTGGCCCTGTTGTTTGAGGCGCGAGTGGGCACTGCGAGCAAGGAATGGGTCAGAGCTGGTTTTCTGGGAGAACAGAGGCTTCTCTTTATAGCCCACGTCTTTGTCTGCCTCTTCATATTTAACTGCGTCTCTGCACCGTTGCCAAATGCACATATCTCCCATACCAGTGAGCAGCGGGCGACCTGGACAATGGACCCGTCAGTTTACTCTGCCTTCCTAATAAATAACACTTAAACTCCCGAGAGCTGATAATGAGAATGGAGTTTAACCTTATTCACTCTTCAGTAATACTGGTATAGTGTTTATGTCCTAAATCTCCAGAAAAACAGAACGGCATCAGACACTGCTCTATGCAGCTGTTAAAGTGTAAGTGTGTAAGAGTGCTGTCCTGTCTATGTTTTAATGCAGAAAAGCTGCAGTACAGGTATGATTTATAAAAGTGTGTATGTATATTTCACTTTTTAATTTCATTTATATTGCTCACAGATGTTTGTGATATTAAAACCTAAGTGAATTAGCAATTTAGCTCAAATTATCATTAACACTGTGTTGGTATCCAAAATGGGCTACATGAGTAAACCCCAGGGTATTTGTGAGTTGATGAAAAGCTATTTAATTATATTAAAATGTAAAATTGTATGAACAGAAATGGGCCTGCATGATGTGAAGCGCACAGAGCATTTCATTATTAGAATTATCAAGCAGGAATTATGTGTGCTCAAAAAAATGTAAGGTGCGTAGAACAAAGAGAAGAAAGTTTTAGTCCAAAAGGTAGCTGAATTTGTCTGCACTCTGCGAAATTCAACCAGAATAAAAAATCTATTAAAAATCGTTTTTTATTTTTTCATATGCAAAAGTGAAACACTAACAAAAGTGCAAAAACAGAGCAAAGAGCAGACGTTTTAGCTCATGCTTTCTTCAGTGCTTATGAGGATTATTATAATTATGAAACATTATCAGTTTTATTTTTCAGTATATTTGTAATTTACAACAGTAATACAATTAACAGTAATTCTTTTTCTGTCTTTATTTTATATTAATAAAGTGTTAAAACAGTAACTAATTATGCACAAAAAAATTTATATAATTAATGATTATACATCTAAAACAATTAGGAATAATGTTTCAGTCACCATAAGAGACTTCTTGTTAATTTTTTTGTAAATTACAACTATAATATATCTGTCCTTTATTTATATTTTTAATAATTATTTTTAGAGTAGATAAAATATTCCAGTATTACAATTATTATCACTATTATTGTTGCTATTGTTATTATTATTGACATCAGAGAACTGTGATATATTTCTGTCTTTATTATTTTATATTTTATAATTATTTTATATATTAAATTATTTTATATTTTATAATCATTTCATAATTATTTTTAGAATAGGTAAAATATTCTATAAAATATTCATAAATAATAGTTAAAACATACTACTACTATAAATTATAACAAAAATTATTTAAATGATTAAACATTGTATTATTATTATTATTATTATCGTCATCATCATCACCACCACCACCACCACCACCAACCTTATGTGTTGTTAAACTACTGAAATAATATTTCATATAATTTAATAACTTATATTTAGGGTATATAGGGTATTTCAGCTAAATACTTTATGTCTAAGTGGTTTTACTGACAAAACAAACAAACAACAACAAACTGGAAACCCTGAATCTCATCAATGTGTGTGGGTAGCTGGAAATGGAAAACGTGCAAGAAATGCTCCAAACAAATGCTTTAAAGGGGTCATCTGGTGCTGCATGCACTTTTACAAGCTGTTTGGACTGAAATGTGTGTTGGGAGTGTGTGTAAACAACCACCCTACAATGATAAAGATCCACAGGTAGTTTTCTTTTAATTTAATAAAAATAAGTTGCCCCTTCTGAAAT
>JAUMHI010000033.1:12418842-12436877 GCA_032359435.1 Enteromius unitaeniatus | reverse complement strand
GTGTGTGTGCATTCTGAGTTATCTACACTGTTAAAGAGTTGTATTTTCATGCTAAACAAGGCCAAAGATTCTTGATGAATATATGACTGAGTAATTCTTTACTAAACTCCTTCCCGGGTTAGTATAAGTTTAAAAAAATATATATTTTCGAGCATGGCCCCATTCCTCCAAGGGAGGAATTCCTTGGGACTTCTCCAATAAGAGTATGTGCACGGCCTTCAACATCATCAGCAGCGCTGCACAGGACTCTTAAACAGTGTTTGTATAGATGTGAGGGAAAGATAACCTTGTTCAGCTTCCCAACCAACCCAGCATGACCTGAACAGTAGACGCAGTTTGTTTTTCCAGGGCAGCAACAGAGTTTCGCAAGTGTTTAGGCTATTTGTTCCTGTCATTTTACTGACGAAAGTTCTATAAAAGCTATAAAAGATCCCAGTCATGAATTGGAACCGAAGGCGGTAAATGAAGCTGTATCAAATTTTTTGACAAGTTTTGTTGGCGATCAGCACTCATGTGCTTGTGACTCTTTATCTCCGTTATGTTTTCGTAAATGTGTATCGTTCTTTATAAATATGCTAAAACTAAACACTCTTTAGAGATATGAAAGATGCAATACTACTCTATGGGTACTCAAGATTAACAGAAGATTGGGGAAAACTGTGTGTTATGTCCCCTTAATCAAAGAGGAAAAAACTTCTGTGACATACGCAATTTAGAAATATAGCTTACCTGCCATTGCTCAAGTAAATGCCTCACTGTGGCAGGGTTTTCCAGAAGTCCTTCCTTAAATGTGGCATCTTGTAAGACATTGGCTGTGGTTTCTGCTTCAGTTAGCCAATTAAGGAATTTCTCCAGGTCTAAGTAGAAATGCTGCAACTGTCGCAGTCCGGCTTCCAGATCTGCCTCCTTGTCCCCTGCACTGAAAGTCAAGTGACTTCATTATTATATAGAAATAAGGCTAAATTATGTAGCACCTTAACACACATCGTTATTGGATTGTTAAATCTGTTGGTAACAACTGCTTTAAACTACAAACCCCAGAATCTTGAATGGCATGCAATTCTTCTGAAAGCAAGTGAACCTTTGAAATAACCTCTTACACACCCTCAGCAGTGCATTATTTTCAGATTTAACAATAGCACAAATACTTCCTTTCAGAGAGAGCGTGATTATATGCAACTCCACTGGTTGGTGAAACTGAAAAATCTAAGATTTAAACAGAAGCTCACCGCTTTTTGATGTTGGCCCAAGCTAGATTCATGCTCTCGGTCATTTGTTTAACTTTGCTTGTGTCATCGTCTGCATAAAGGGTCAGCAGTTTGTTTGCCAGCTCATTGGTGACATTCATCTGAGCTTGCCACTTCTGGATATCCTTAGAAAGTTGCTGCAATAGAATAATACAGCATTTATTTCTTAGTAATCAAATCACATGCATTCATCTGCAGTAGATTCAAGGAACACAAGCACAACAGACTCAAGTTTATTTCAGTTTCTTGTTTATGTTCTGTCGTGGATTAGATGATATGTTCATTCTACATTACCTTGACATCTGCGTTTTGGCCTTTTAAATCATCAACGCTGTGAGAAACTTTTTTCCAGCTCTCCAGTTTTTCATTAGCTTTTTTAATGAGAGGCTCCACCCTTTTTCTGGCCTCCAGCCAATCGCTGGAGTCCTTATACATGTTCTGCAGTTGAAGGACCCTGTCCATCAGCTTGGTGTGGGAATCTTCCCAGTGTGCCTGTAATTTTTCAACTTGAAATAAAAGACAGAATGCGTCTAATGAACAAGTCTGAAAATCATAGTCATTGTTCATATAATGGACTATAAAATAAAACAAATTATTTGTCTAAATATTTGATTGGTTGGTTAAAAGACTTGAGCTTCTCATAGTCAAATATAATGCCATTGATTAAATTTTATTTAAATTTTTTTTAAGTAAAAAAAGTAAAAGAAAAAAAGATTTATTGCCATATACATTTTTTAAAAGTATGAGCAACAAGATAGTACGTCATTTAAAAAAAAAAAAAAAGTAATCCTAATGCTTAAACTCTTTTGTCTTACAGCATATTGTAGTTTTGTTCAGTAGTGTTGTCTTATAACACTATACGACCTTGAGATGCCTACTAAGACACAATCCTTGCCAACAGTCATTGTTTACATCCTGCATTACTTCAGAGATTTCATTTTCCATCAAGCTGTTACAATGCTACAACCTTCATATCACCACAAATACAGTGCATCTCTGAGAGAGTATATGGTTATGGATGAGGCAAAGCTGACTTACTGCGGTCTGTAATGGTTGCCCGTGTCTCAGGGTTATTGGTTTTGTTCTTCAGGTTCTGAGCTGCAGTAATTTGTTTGTTCAGCTGTGGGCATCTTTGCTCCATGTCTTGCAGTGTTGACTGTTAAATCAGAGCAGAATTCTTTTACTACAGAGTTGTGTGGTATCTTGTGGTCTCATGAGGTCACTATGTGAGGTGAAAGAGCCATGTTGTATTTTTCTTTTTTGTATTATTTTAGTACACCAAACCTATTTTGGTGATATTACTGGTGAGTATATTGGTTTATTAGTTTATATTAGGTAATTAGCAATAAAATACTAGTGCTGTAAATTTAAAATGTAAATCTGGTGTGATTAAATAAGGAAAAATGTTTGTACCAATATATATATTTTTTTTTTGATGATCATGATGCAGATTAACTGACTGTGTGATGTAATCTATTAAATTATTATTAGTGCAGTTACCAAAAAAAAAATCAATATTTAGTATTTTTATAAAAAAAATTGCATTTCCTTTAAAACCTATATATTTCATAGCATTATTTATGCAATTCTAAATACTTTACAGTCCACGTAAATATGCATGAATGAGTTTGGCAAAATTGTAACCTGAAAAAAGTTTTTGTAATATTTTCTCATTTAATACAAAAATGACTTTACAATTTAAAAAAATAATATTGTTTCACTTTATTTTGATGGTTCTTTTAACACATTTTGTTGACTATAAGTAACAATGAACCTATGTGTCTGCAAACTCTCATTGGCGTGTTGGTAGAATAAAACTATACTGGTAGGTTCGCCCTACCTTACGCTAAACTAACCCATCACAGAAAGCTGCATTTTTAATCATTTATTTCCCTTGTGAGGACCACAAAAAATATCTTCACAATGAAAAATGTTTTCACAGAGCTGGCTACTTAATAATTGGTCCTCATAAGTATAGCAAACACACACACACATTGACATTTGTGGTTTATGTTTTTTATACTGTACAAACTGTATTGCCCTGCACCAACTCCTGCAACCTCATCCATACAAGAAACTTTGTGCATTTTTTGATTTGACACCATTTAGTATGTTTTTAAGCCTTTTGAATTATGGGGATATTGGCAGTGTCCTCATAAACCACCTTCAAATTGTAATACCTCGGTCATACCAATGTCATTAAACAAATTTGTGCCCCCGTAAACCACCAATCCAATAAGGTCTGGTCTGCAGCTAATTTCAAATGTAAAAAGGCTAGCCAGTCATAATAGAGGTCATTAACAGTTACTGTTCAGCCTGTGTAATTCTAAGGGTCATAGAAAGAATATAAATTGGTTACATTTTTGGTTACTAAATTCTCTTTGCAACTTTAGGCAGTTAGCAGAGAAAACATGAAATGTGGCTCCTGCAGGACAGTAAACAAAGTGTCTGACTCTGGAAATGGGATAAGAGCTGCAAGCTAACGTCACAATCTGACCTTGAGTTTCACCGTCATTTCGTTGATCTCATCAAGATCTCCGACCATTACTCTTTGAGTCTGGACCATGTGATCCGAAAGAGCGAGCCAATCGTCAAGCTCCGTCCAGGATTTATTGAATTTATCAAGGGCTGCATCTCCGGCTGCACTACCAGTCAAAGTTACGGCTGGGAAATAACAAATTATCTTTTATTCAGACCTTCAGACTTCTAACGCCACATAAGCAACATGAGGTGTGCATAAATTTTAATAGCATATTATTACAGCTTCAATCATCACACATTATTCGATTTCATACCTGCTAGCTGACATTTGTCTCGCCGGTCTTTAAGAAGAACTTGAATGGATGTCCAATCTGCACTAAGGCCATCAAACTGCCCCTGGAATACATCAATCCAGGAGAATTATATTAAATAAAGTTTCATGCCATAACGCTGATAGACTGATATAGTCTGATATATTGCATTACGGTACAGCGATGGTAGATACTGGGAAGTGTGCAGGGTAATCTAATATCATAGTCATAGTGATTCTTAGATCATATTTAATAATATCTTGGTCGATTACACACCTTCTCTGGTTGGCATGGTGGTCTCTCTTTTGCCAAAACGACTTCCACTGCTGGTTTCTTTTCCTTTATATCCTCCTCAATCTACACAAAATAAAGAATAATAAAAAAAGTCACTAAAGGGGTCATATGATGTGATTTAAAAGTTTCCTTTCTCTTTAGAGTGTTACAAGCTCTTGGTGCATAACGGAAATCTGTAAAAGTTTCAAAGACTAAAGTCTCAAAACCAAAGAGATATTCATTATAAAAGTTATGACTTGTACACATTAACCTAAAACGGCTCGTTTGTGACATCACAAAGTGGGGGCATGCTTTCATAACAATGTTTACGGAAAGAAAGAAAGGCGGAGCTATTGCTGGATGTGCTGTGTGTCGCTGTAAAAGGGAAATTACTTTTTTTGTACTTCCAAAAGAGGACAAAACAAGAAATTATAGGTTAAGTTGTATTTACAACACTGTTCAGTGGATTAAAAACACAAATATTAGAGTTTGTTCAGTTCATTTACAGAGGACTAATTCCTAAAACTGGAAGCAGTCTATGCTGGCTGTGCTTCTCACTCACAACCTTTAAGTAAGTTTTTTTTTTTTTTCTTATTAAAACAATCTGCTGCTTACAAATGTGAATTTGAGCAGTGAACGGTAGCGCTTGTTTGTCATTTCTCCAATCCTGAATGCAGACATGGGGTTGTGTTTACGAGGTGCAACGTAACGCAAAGCGTAAAAAGACAGTACTAAATAAGTGCATTTGTAATTTGTTATATTTTTTTGGTTGGATACTGCCGGGGACGCTGCATCACGTTATGGTAAGGTATTCAAGTTTGAGGTATTCAGCCAATCACAACGCACTGGATTGTAAATAATTTTTGAAACTTAAACCACATAAACACATTGCATTGCACCAAATACACAAAATTCTGTTCTTTTTACAAACATCATATGACCTCTTTAAACAAGCAATCTAGTTATTACTTAACTGAACAATTCCAGATCACATTTCACCACAAAAAACTACAATAAATAAATAAATAAAAAGTGAAAATTAATTACATTTGGAAAAAAGTACCCTTTGAAACCCATTAAGCCTGAAAAGCATCAACCTTTGTAACAAGCACCACTAACAGGAACAAAGATTTAGTTTTTAAAAAAGTAAAACAGCAGTATAACAAACAACATGCAGCAATGTGCAAATCATAATCAACTGAGTAAAGCCAAATCAGAGTAAACCAGGCACAAAAAATTCGAAACCACATAAGTACAGATGTACTGATTTTTTCATCAGTTCAGTAACTGAAAGAACAAATGATTTCCTGAACCCATTAGTTCCATGTCTAGGGAAGCGAAACCCGTGTCTTGATGGGAGCAGCTGAAGCTGTGTATGAAGATGATGCTGGAAGTCTAATTATATAGACAGTCTATGTCATCTAAAAACCCTCTTGGTACAAATTTGAGAGACTGTGTAAAATAAGACCAGCGACTTGGTGACAGTTAAATACTATTATTTTCTTTTCCCTAAAGACCCTGGCCGGCAAAGCAATGGGTCATTACAAAAGTTAAATCAGACTATATAATATAATAGAGCGCAAAATTACATTTTCTTTAATCCTTGTTGCAGAATGTAGGGATCAAATAAGCAACGTAATGCCAGCAATGAGCCTCCTCCACTGCACCACACCAGGCTAAATATTACCGCCTTAAGTTGAAAAGTCAGATAGCTGTATTATGAAACCGCAAGACTGTAAGAGGAGTGTTCTACATATGTGCTTGATCATGTCTGTGAGATTACCTTTGGGTCCACGGCAGTAGGGGACTGCTCAAGCTGATTCTTTGTAGTGGAGGCCCAAATTGAGAGCTTGGAGAGCTGTTCCTGGTACAAAGACAAATCCCTCAGGAGATCCTCTATTTGTCGCTGCTTCTCAGGAAGATCAGTGGACACCTTTGGAATGGAGAAAGAAGCATTTAAAGTAAATCACTGCAGGAGGGAATCTTACTAGAACATGTCCAGGTATTTTACAGCAAAGTCAAAAAAGATGTTGAAGAATGATAAAATATTAGAGTCAAAGTTAAGTGAACGAAATAGTTTAAAATTATATTATTTTTCATAAAGAACAGAAAACTTTTATGGCCCAATATCACTTTTTGCCCTTTTTTTATGATTTTTTTTTTTTTTTTTAAGAATCACCAGTTTTGAGGAATTAATGAGAATTTAGGGGGAAATATGTCTAATTATTACTTAAAAAATGCAAATAAATAAAAACTATTATGGGGCAAAACGCAACATGCTTCCTTGAGATGAATCTTAATGTATTAGAGTAATCACACCAAGGTCACAAAATCATTGAATTTAATGGGCCAGAGAGATCAAACTGTAGAGAAGGAAAGAAACTATTTAGATTACCTTGGCCCATCGCATGTTGATAACCTTTAGATGTTTCTCCAGAGGTTTGACTTTATCAGCTGGGAGAGATGAGCCTTTGCTGTTGATCTGGTGAAGCGCTTGTCTCCTGCTCGGCAGTTCCACCACCCGGCCCTGAAGATTTCAACACACACATATTAATTACCTGCTCGTCTTTGTGACTCATTTTTGGTGATTTGGGAGAATTTTAATTTTAAAATGGAGCTAAAAGCCCCCCCACACACACTTAAGCAAGTGATTTTTACCTTCACTTTTTCTAATGTTGCACTGAGCTGTTCCTTGTGACCTGCTTCCACAGGAAGTGCAACCACAGCCTCTGCATCATCCAGCCAGGACTGAAACTCCCCCATGTCTTCATTTAACTCCGCAAGAACAATTTTTGCCCCTGCAGACCTAAAACACACAGCAGCCGTATTTATGCATTCCTTCAAAATAAGGACAAAAGAGGGCAATTACGTAGGTGTTTGCTGCTCAAATTGAATTATGCTAAGATATTCAAACGTGTGCGGCTCTCTCAAAAGCTGTCTGCATTAATGTGTCCTGAATTTTTACTAACCGTCTCTTAATCTCAGTGAGCTGGTTGGACACTTTAGCCCAGCGGGAATTGATAGAGGCGAGCTGCTGTTTAATGTGGTCCCTGTCGTCCTTACTGCACTGTGGAGTCAGATCTGTCCCAAGAGCATTGAGCCCCTTCACTGCTGCTTCCTGTTTCTCCAAACCCCCCTGGAGCTCCTGGGAAAGTAGAATGTCGCAGTATGGATACTCTAATCTAACTTGACTTACTTAAAAAAAAAACTGCTAATACTTTTTTATGAAAGCTTTGTACTATGCTTGATTTCTGCTGATAGTTATTACAAATAATCCACTCAAATATGAAAATTCTGTCATTGTCATATTGTTATAAACCTGTATGACTTTCTTTGTTTTGTGGAACATACTGTAAAAGATTATATTTTAAAGAAATGTTTAATTTCCATTAGATTAATAAAACTAGTCGATGGGAACTGAGACACTCTGCCTTGAGAAAAAAATGCATACATTTTTGGTAACATAAATCATGTTGTAGTGTTAGTAGTAGGCTTAATATAATATACACATTAAAATTTGTTATATATTACATTTACATAATACAATTGTAGCCACATATTCAATGTATGATTACCTTGAGGTGGTCTCTATTATTTATGGGGTCTTGTTCATACTTCACTATCTTCCTCTCAGCATCTGTGAGCCAGTTGTCAAGTGTTTTATGCTCCTCACTGAATTTCTTGGCTTTTTCAAGGCGTCTGAACAGCAACACAAGTACATAAACACAACATTGTGAGTCAGAGAATGAAAGAGAATGTATAAAAATCGATATTCTTATTTAAAATGAGTAATGTTAATGTGAACATTATTTAATTATAAAGCATTCAAAAACAATTTTGTGGCAGCTCATTTAGAATGACTCTTTTACTTACGTCTAGAAGACTGATTTTGAGGTATTCTAAATACTTGATCTGTTAGCAAATGTTTTTTTAAATTAAAACTAATTAATCAAAAACTATCAAATAGCTAATTAAAAATATCAAAGGCTGTTTCCATTTACATAAATAAAACGAAACATAAATATTAAAAACTTAAAAAACAAATTTAAAATGATGCTTTTGCTAATTAAGTTGAAATAAAACCTTAATTTAAATGTAAACATGACTAGCACATAAATTACTAAAATGAAAAATTTGAAATAAAAGCTAATTCAAAATATTCAAGATATAAATAATTCAAAACTTAAACTGTAATATTCATTAGTCTATTTAATAACACATTCTATTGACTCGTTTAAGGTGACAAGGCAGATTTCAACAGTGTTATGTGATTCATCCTTACGCAAGTCGGTCGTGATAGAGCTTTTTAAGGTTTTCCCAGTTGGTTCTGAGCAGCTGGACCAGTAAACTCTCTTCTGGATCAGAGGCACCCCTTCCCAGAGCCTCCATCACTGGACTCTCCAGTTTATCCAGATTAACTTTAACCTCCTATATCACATGCAACACAACTGATTAAAGCATTTATATTAGTTTTACTGCTGTTTCAACAGTGGGTGTAAAACAAATTGTGTTCGTGTACGGCTCATGAGCAAATCAATAATAGATTGAATCAGCTCTTGAATACAAAAAGGCATTGGCTACTAAAAAATCATTGGTAGAAATGAGACATGGTTTATGATACAACCTTAAGGCACTTCTCTTGTTGGGGAACGTTGATGAATGCTGCAGACCAGCGCTCAGGAGAGTTCAGCAGAGCTTCGTTTTCAGCGATACACTGCAGCAAAAACCGCAGCTCCTGAACAGACAAGCATGGAGAACAAATGTGTGTCATTCAAATTTGCTCAGATGAAAAAAAAGATCACTGTTCAACCAAGAGCAATAAACAGATGGAAATATTTATGTTCAGGGGGAAAAAAACACTGCTTACAACTCAATTGTTCAATAAACCATAAGATGCAGCACATTACAGCGATTTTAAATGATCCCAAATACAGTTTTTTTATGTGACCCTAGACCTCCAAACCGGCCATAAAGGTCAATTTTTTGAAATTGTGATTTATACATCATCTGAAGCCTGAATAAATAAGCTTTACATTGATATCTGCTTTGTTAGGATAGAGCAATATTTGAACATCTGAGGGTGCAAAAAATCGAAATGTTAAAAAATATGTTTTTATATATTTACCGTAGGAAATGTACAAAATATCTTCAATGGAACTTGATCTTTACTTAATATCCTAATGATTTTTGGCATAAAAGAAAAATGTATCATTTTGACCCTTTGACCCATCATTTTGAAAAATTTATAATTTTGGCTATTGCTAAGGATATATCCGTGTAACTTAAAGGTGCTATGTGTGTAGACACACAGTGGTTGAACTAGGTATTACAGTGCAAATTCAAAATATTGGAGAGGTTTTTTTTACTCGGCCCCTTCTCCTCAGACTTCAAACACTCAGGTTGCGGTTATATACACAGTATATACCACAATAAAAACACAATAATATAATATATGTTATTATACACCCACAATTTATTTGCGAAAACAGATATGTTATTGTGCTTTTTATTGGGGTTCATTAAATTATGATTTTTGCATTCTGGTTTATAATTTGTTACACCAACATCTATTAACTTTTTTTTTACCGCCAAGAGCACACTTACACTTTTTTGGTGCACTTTAGTAAAATTAACATCCAGCTCTGCCCAGCGTTTATTGATCGGGAGAAGGCGGGGCTCCACCAGCTTGCCAGCTCCACCCTCTGAAAGCACACGGCCCAATCCGCGCAAGTCTTCCAACCTTGGACGCTGCTGTTCAATCTCAGAACCAACTGCCTGATGGAGAACATACATCAATTCTTTTGGTGTACAAAACAATCCTTCAACTTCTTAAGAAGGAAGCAAATGGACTTAAAAGACACAGCAAGTTCCTTTATACTTAAAAAAAAAAAAAAACATCCCTGGTGGAAGGAACTTTGAAATGTCTACTTTGAAGAATCTAAAATAAAAGAATATAAATAATAATTAAGACTAGTGTACACAGAAACGTTTGCTCTCACTTTCACTCGGGGATCCTCGGGGGGATCAGGAAGTTCTGCTAAGGTCTTCTCAATTTTGTTCAGCCACTGCATCATGTCATCTGTTTTCTTACAGAACTGGTACCACTGCGGGGCAAAAGCAAGGGCCTTCTTCTTTCTCAGGGCTCTCAGATTCTATAAACCAGAATGAATATATCAACACTCATACATCAGAAATTAAATTAAAATAAAGAGTACGGCTATGATTATATAAACCAGAAAAACATGATTTACCCAAGTTTAACATCCCAACTCAAGTCCAAACTCTATATCTAAAATGATTGGCTATTGATAGATAGCAACCAGTCCAGAAAGTAACCTCATCCCTGACCTTATTTTTGACCATGTTTCTAACGTACCATAACCAAAGTGTGACCTTTCTTATTCTTGCTTTGACCTTGTCTCTGACCTGAATAACAACACAGGAGTTCAACCTAACACTGACCGCACTGACTGACTGTACAGAATATAAACCTTAAATATAACAAGCCCATTGTCAACTTTTGTTAGATTTCTGCTTAAAACAAAATAAATAAATACAATGCTACAAGATTTTGTAATGCTTGTGGAGCCAGGTGACATCACATGTTAATTTGCATATTTATGATGCCATTGCATCAAGTTTGCGTTCTGACGTGTTTTGGCGCTTCAAATCTGTTCTACTCTATGAACGGTCACATACGGTAATACAACTGAACGCCCCATAAAGCTGTTCACATTATATTTTCTGTTGTACATAAAACAATACACACGACCCATTAATACAAGTTTACCAGGAATCACTCTCACTGTATTCCTTAAATCCTGATTTATAATCAACATCATCTGATAAAATCAATACTGTATATGTAACTTACGCTAAAAAGCGACTATATGCAGTGGTTTTGGCACATTCAGTGCACTCTCTGCGTCTGAGTAACAAACTACAAGGATATTAACAGATGAATTATGTACATATTTAAAAGTCCAAACAGTCACTGCACAGAACATATGCCGAGAGAGATGACCTTAGACATATATAAACACACAATTTTAAACATAAACTTCAAAAGAATTTTTGCTAAAAGCAGAGTAAATAATTCAATTCAATTCAATTCAATGACGTGTTATGAGTCTAATATTTGTACTTGAAATGTGGCAGCATGCTAAATAATTACCTTCAGAGTGTCATATTTGTCATGAAGAAGATTGTGTTTCTCACGGACAGCCTCTTTTTTCTCTCCGCTAGTTCTCTTGAGGAGATTTTCTCCTTTTACGAACAGTTCATTTAGGGCATCCTCATCTATGCCCTGTGAATGAAATAGCAGACAAAATTAGCAAATTATGTCAGAAGTGCCGTCAAATCTATCTGTCTATCTATTAGACCATTTTCAACCGTTAAAAACCATAAGCAATGCAATGATGTACTGTGCCAGCATTTGTTACTCATGAACCAGATCCATTCCCTGAAACTCATTATGTTTCTTGTCATGAGATATTTAAGATAAGCTCGGAGGCTGTTTCAGCCTTTCTCAGCCCGTGCGGTTCCAGTGACTGAAATTAATTTTAGCCAAAGAAACAGCTGAGAGTATTTTCTTACCGCATCCTCCAGGAAATCTTCCTCTTTTAGACTTTCACCTAATTTAATCTCCTCGTCCAGCACCTGGAGCCATATATTAGCCTGTCTGTGGTACTCATCTAACTCTTGAGAAGAGGCCTGGAAGAAAATATGATCAAATATATAAAAATCCAATTACATACACACACAAAAAATCTATTTTCTAAGTGGGATAATAAGACAATGTCTCTGATGAATCTAAGGATCAACAAAGGAAGAGAAATCAGATGGCTTATCATGGCTCTACATATGTCTTCTATTTGTATACATATATATCGGACATACAGCTTTTCATAGCCCTACCTGTCCTATTAAAATCCTCTTTGCAACAATGTCAAATCGGTGATTGAGCTGTTCAAGCTTCGGTTTCACTTGAGCTTTACAGTGTTCCCCTCTGTTCTTTATAAGATCCTCTGCCAGAACCTGCACCGCTTCAACCTTCCCCTTCATCTCCTCCAGCTCCATCCGCAAACCCTAGATATTCAAACAATAAGAAAAAAATCAATGTTGTGTGCTAGAAAAAAAAATATTATAACTGTCAAATGATTAACCGCATCCAAAATAAGAATTTTTGTTCACATACTATGTGCGTATACTGTGTATATTTGTTTTATATGTATATACATACATGCGTGTTTATATTTAAGAAAAATGTTAGATTTGTGTATGCTATTATTTTGTGATGCAATTAATAATGTGACATCACTAATGTGAATGGTAAAATTGTAGAAAAAAACTGTACATGCATCTTCATTCTTAGAGTTAATATCATGGGAGAGGTTTATCTTCAATGTTAGATTTTTTTTTATACATTTTTGCTGTCACACCACAACTACTCATATATCTTTAAAAGAAAAAAAACCCTGAAACTTCAAAACGCACAAACTAAATCTCCAGATATTATTATTTTGGTAGTAAGTTGCAGAAGACATATATTACATCATTTGCAAGTGAAATGATGATCAATAATTTTTTGCGTGTGTCTGTCTGTCTGTTTTGTTCTCCCTAATGGCCTAATCTAGAGTTTTATTTGCAGCAAATTGCTTCCAATTAATGAGCCATCAAAACATCATTGTCATAGAAGAAATGTATAACTGTTTATTTAATTTGATGGAAAAGTATGGCCGCATAAAACAATGTCTTAGTCCTCAGTAATGGAGAACAGTTGGTTGTCAAGTGGAACAGCTCATTGTGAGTGTGTTATGTGTTACCTTTATAACATGCTCGACACAGCCCTTGCTGTCCATCTCGTCCAGCGTTTCTTCAGCACGATCCATCCAGGTGTTGATCTGAGAAATGTTCTGCTCTAGTGTTTTCATCTGACTCTGATAATCCTGGATGACAGATGAAGAGTTGTGTTTACATCTGGCTGGTTAGCACAAAGGAAATTTGTTGCGCAAGGAAATTTCATGTCACATTAAAGAAATAGTTCACCCAGAAAATGAACATTCTGTCATTGTTTACTCACTGTCGTGTTGTTCCCATATAACTTTCTTTCTGATGCTGAACCCAAAAAAACATCTGAAGATTGTTTTCCATGCCATTTCCATTTTTAAGAATAACTATAGTAAAACAGAGTGGAAGGCTGCATGGACCACTTTCATGATTCATTTATTAATTAATAATTAATTTATTCATTAAGTTTAATATTTTGCACCCTTTTTTGACATAAATTTAATTTTACGACTTAAGAAGAATGATCAGTTTTCACAATACTCTCATGTCCATTACAAAACATAAAAAGTCCCCCTTTAAAAGCATGGAAAAGAGTGAAAAGTTAAATCCTTTTGCATAACATGATAGAAAGTAAGTCATGCAGGTTCAGAATTTTCAAGTTTGGGTGAAATATTTCTTTAATTGTTTCATTATACTTTAGAGGCCAAGACTTATCTCTTGACATATTGTCCCTCAGATATTTATAGTTATTTACAAAGTAGAGCAAGGAGACAATGCAGTCAAAGAGATAAAAGATGAGAAAAATGATGGAGGAAACAGCAAGTAGTAGAAAGGTAATAAAGAAGAGCGGGAGATAAATGTGCTTAACAGTTTCATAACATTATTGCCGCCTCCAGAATCCGCTGTCTGGATTTAAAGGAACAATACGGAGATGTGAAATTGAAAGGAAATGAATTTAGCCTTGTAGGGCATATTTAGCATAAGAAATATTTTTCCTAGAATGAAATGACTCAGAAAAGGGTCAGACGGTTGCTATGAATGGTTGCTCACCAGCAAGAGTTTCAGCCACTGCTCGCTCCGTGACGTCACTGCGATCCAGTTGCAGTTGAGCAGACTGACCTTGTCATCAATCAGGTTCTCCTGGCTTCGAAGTAAACCCTTCAGGGTCTCTGCAAACTCCCTCACCAGTTTCAGCTGTGGCTTATGACGCTCAGTGTCCTCCTGCGTCGCCTGGGTGGAAAAGATTTAATAGGTTGTTTTCAACCTTTTCTTGTCAAAAATGAAGTAACTTAAAGTAAAAACACCCACACACCCACCTTCTTGGAAGCAAAACAACATTGCTAATAAACTAACACTTCACCATTTGTATTTTATTCACCAAAACAACACATATTTTTCAGATCATCTTATTCTGTGTTCTACTGAAAGGCATTTTTGGTGTGGAAAAACACGGAGGCGAGAAAATGATAACAGAACTGTCATTTTTTTGGAGAAACTATTGCTTTAATGACTAGCAAACTGTTTCAGATATAAACAATGCTGCTGAAATGAAACCAGTGGAGTATTTATTTACCTTTGCCCAAGCCAACTCTGCATCCAAATCGCTTGGCATGCCTTCCACTGAAGAGCGGCGCGTCAGTTCCTCATCAGTAGTTGCCAACCATTCTGTCAGACTGTTTACCTCCTTCCTAAACTTCCTTAATAACTTTAAAAGCTTCTCCAGTTCCTGCTTTGCTTCTGTTACCTGGACACAGACAAAAGTTTTGTAAATCAGCCAACAAGTGTTTAACATAAACTGAAACTCCTACAAAACTATTTTAAAGGCACTTACTAAAATATGTGTTCAAAAGTTTGGGCACTGTGTATACATTGAATTGTAAAAAAAAAAAAAACTTCTTCAAAAAAACCTCTTGAATGGTAGTAAGAACAGTCTGCCAGTAACAATACACATTGAGTAGCTGTGTCAAACTAGAACCTCACGTCTAGCATTTAGCCTTTTATTCCCTCACCTGTGAACCCAATTCATTGTATGTGAGTTTGAGGGCCGTCAGCCTGTCGTCCAGCTCTTTAGGTTGCTCTGTCTGCTGCTTCTGTACAATCTGTCTTCCTGTCTTTATCACAGTCTCCACCTCCGATTTCACCTCGCTCAGATTCTTATAGAACTTCTACATGGGGGAAACAGAGAAGGATTAAAATCAGTGTGACATTGCTGCCCGACAAGAACCAAATAGCAACGTATTAATTAACAAAAACTACAATTAAACAGTTAGAAATTATTAAAATTACAACTTTAACAAAAGAGAACAAATTTCACACCGTATGAAGTAATCAGTTCAATCTCCACAACTATTCATGCATTAAAAATTGATGCATTTATAAAGGCTATTAAAACACCAAGCACCCTACATTACCCACCATGCATTGCTCCAACTGTGACTGCACCACCTCCTGCTCCACACTCCGAATACTTAGCACTGCCAGCTTCCCCTTCACCTCCTCTAACACTCGCTCACATTCCCTCAACCGTTGATCAAAGTTAGCCGGCTTTTGGAAAAGCCGGAACTTGCCTTTAACTTGGAATAGTTTATCCTAAACAGGCACAAAAAACAGGCATTTACTAAAAAGGTATTTGATGACTTGTTTATTATTTGATAAATGCATTTAAGCAGGAAGTACAGTGGCCCAGCATTGCAAGACACAATGAAATCTCACAACAAAATTTGTTTGTTTGCTTGTTTGCAATGTGCTGTGCTACTTTTATTGTGTTGTGGTTTGTTTTCATCATGTTGCGGTTTGGTTCTGTTGTATTTTGCGATAAATCACTCAGACCTAGTTATTGGGTTGTTTCCGTTTTGTTGAGACTTGTTCCCATTGAGTTATGGCTTGCTTTTGGACATTTTGTTGTGTTGAGCACTACTGGGCCAGTACTTGTTAGAAAGGATCTAACAACACAGGGAAAACAAATCTAATATTACAAATAATAGTGATTTGTGACTCTTACATATGTTGCATCAATCTCTCCAATCACTTTCTCTGATGCATCAACCTCCATAGCCTTTTTCTTCATGTCATCCAGAGTCACTTCATGACCATTCAAGTCAGTTTGAATTTTCTGTTTAATGAGATAACAATAAAGCAGTAATAATAAACTAAACTAACTAAAATAAAATGAAATAAAATGTTTATTTGGCCCATATATATGAGATGATAAGAATACCTGTGCCTCCTGAGGTATCTGTGCAGCATCTATGCCATCTGCTATGTAAGCAGTCAAATGTCGGTCAGTGGTGTTCAGAGAGTCCTGAATGAGGCGCAGGGTTTTGTCGTTCTCCTGGGCCCACTGCAAGCTCTTCTCCAGCTGCTGTCGCCTTTGTAGAGCCTGATATTGACATCAGAATGCGGAAGGGAGTCAAATCCAATGAATATACTTGGCGTTTCAGCTGCAGCAAAACCACAAGTTCTTACCCTTTGCATTAGTTCATCCCAGCGCGTGTTGTAGTCTTCCACTTTTTTGTGAATGAGCTCATCGAGGACTCTGCCATCCATAAGGGTCTGGGCTAATTCACGGATCTGGTTGCGATTATATTCAGGATGCTCTCTAATCATGGTGTCTAAAGACTGGAAGGGAATTGGATTTAAATGTCATTTGAAAACATAAAACTTAATAAAAAATGCTTTTTATGGTGATGGTGCAAGATTGAATTTTGGTATGACTATTTTATCATCATAAGTGCATGTATTAGCTCATAGGAAATAAAAATCATGAATGAGATCCATTTAATATCTCACATTTTCTCCTAAGCAACAAAATGAGTTTGTTCTGGTAGCATTCCTCATTTTAAAAGTAGTTTTGGATAAAAGGGTCTGCTAAGTCAATAAATGTTTTGCTAAAGTCTTCTAATTCTCAGTTTTGTAAAAAGCTCTAGAGCTTTTTTTTTTTAATCAGTTGAACCACTTAGATGTAAAATATTTACTAGAAATACCTCAAAGAGGTTAATATTTAACTTTTTTTTAATTAACAACACATTCACATATTCGTGGTTCTCTGACGTCACATCACATGCTAGTAAACAAATAAAATATTTTATCATTTTTATTAACTGTTTAAATTTTATTTATTTATTTTTTGTAATTTAATAAATTGGCTGATTTTGAACAACATTGTGCCTTATTTTTTTATTGTATTTATTTCTATTTTTCGCTTTTTCGACAACTCACAAAACCCTGTTTGGAAAACACTGCTCTACTGTAGAGTCTCAGATGAGACCATCAATAATCGTCTGAGAAACATCTCAGACAAAGTGGAAACTCCAATAAGAATGGCATTTAGGTCGGTGTCTTGCAATATGAAAGGAGTAACCGCTAAACAATAAAACATTCCTCTGGGACAGAGTGACCTTTCCAAGTCAAACTCTTACCTAAAATGAAAACGGTGTCATAATTTACTCAAGCTCATGTCATTTGAAACCTGTCTTCTCTTATTTTTCTAGTAGAACGCAAAAAGAAATGTACTTGTGCAGCTCTTTTAACATCAACAGGTCATGGTGACCACAGACTGTCAAGCTATAAAAAGAAGGAACAGAGCATACGATACACAATACTTGTTTCTACAACCACATAATATTCTTTTGTGAAAACCAGACCAAAAAGCAATCTTTTAAAACAACCTAAAGTAAACTATTATATATAAATATATATATATATATATATGCCATCTGCTATGTATATATATATATATATCTCTTTAAAAGGCTTCCAAGACCAAAAAGCAATCTTTTAAAACAACCTAAAGTAACCTATTATATATAAATATATATATATATATATATATATATGCCATCTGCTATGTATATATATATATATATATATATATATATATATATATACATACAGACAAACACACACACACATAAATATATATATATATATATAT
>JAUMHI010000033.1:12387830-12411881 GCA_032359435.1 Enteromius unitaeniatus | reverse complement strand
AAGGTGTACAAAAAAAGTACATTAAACCAAAATAGCTAAATCTATAAATACTGATTGATTAAAAAACTGATAATAATATTTTTTTTCATGTTCTTCCATAGTAAATATGTTCCATATTAATAATGCAACCAATTAAACATGTTAGAAACAAAAGTAGTGTTTATAAAATATTAAATATTACAGTAAATATGTAATAAAAATAAAATAAAATAAAATAAAATAAATAAAATAAAAATAAAATAAAAATATGTAATAAAAAATAAATAAAATAAAAATAAAAATATGTAATAGTTTGAATTTATATATATTTTCTTATATGCCAGATTAATGTGCATATTACATTTGGAATCTTGTACAATTTAATAATGCTTTCAGCCCCATTTAACACATTCACTATTAAAATAAACCCATTTTAAAACGAATTTGAATTAATTTTGCATAATTCTGCATATTTTATTTAAAAATCAGAACACAAATTGCAAATAAAGGCAGTAGATTCTGTCAGTAGTGTCACGTTTTGAATGTGTAAACACTACTATTCATATATTAATATTCGTAAGTGTTTTTTATTATTATGTTAAAAAAAACATGCATTTATTTAATACAAATACATACTTTAAAATATTACTATAATTTAAAAGAACTGTTTTCTATAAAGTTAATATACTCTGAACAACTCAAATGAATCATTAGCTATTTGAATCCCATTTCTGTGACAGCTACACGTCACAAACTGTTTCTCTAATCTCAGGTTCATTGCAGAATTCACAAAATGCTCGACCTGTACATATAATAAATAATAGATGTTTTCTATTGAGCATACAATATACAAAAATATGGCAATAGGTGTATCATTTCTTTATGCTATAGACCAATCACAACAGACTGGGCAATTTCAGAGCAGAGTAGGCTCACAGAAAGGAGGGTTTTATTGAGAGACTGAATCTTAGAACTGCTTCAAATGAATACTTTAAGAATTGTTGGAAAATTAGGTTATTATAAATTCATATTTTGTGAAAAGGAAAGCATTGTTTGACTTTGCATGCATGCAAGCCTATTGTTGGAGACTCCCAAAACAAAGAAATTGCATAAATATTTTAAATAGCGTTGTCAAACAATTAATCAAGAATAATCGCATCCAAAATAGTTTTTGTTTACGTAATATATGTCTGCGTACTGTGTATATTAAACATACAGGGTATATATTTAGAAAACTATTTACATGTATATATTTATATTAATATAATTTAATTTATATATATATATATTTATATATATATATATACGTAACATTTTCTTAAATACAGTATAGGCATGCATGTGTATTTATACATACAGTATGTAATAAATATACACAGTACACACACATATTAACAAAAACTTTTATTTTGGATGAAAGTAATCATGATTAACTATTTGTCAGCACTGATGTTAATACTTCATTTATTATTACACCAAAATAAAACTGATGCACATAGATGCGCTGTTTTCATTCAAATCAAAGCATAAATAAACCTGCAAGACTGAAAACTGTACGTTACTTGCGTGCAGCGAAACTCTCCAAAATGGTACTACAGTGCCAAATTTGTTGAATAAAGTTGTTATATATATGTAAGCTCTTCTGTAAAATCTCCTACCTTGATGTCTTTGAGCCTCTGCTCCATGACAGGGTACTCAGTCACTGCTGTGGAGGGGATGGCTAGTTTATTCTCACACTGCTGAAGCCAGGCCAGTAGTGCTGCCATCACATCCTTATAACGTGCTGGTGGAAGACTAGACTGGACTAAAACAAGAGAAAAAAACAAAACATGTCTGAACACAACATCTGCCAGCAGTCCTGCAGTTTTCCACAGATCATGCATGTCCATTATTCACAAAATTGAACAAATTCCCAGCTCTCTCTGTTCATTTAATGATTATTATTATTTATTCTTTTTACAAACGTTTTATTATAAAATCATCTGATGATGTTTCAGCTATTATTCAAAGGTGAAGTACTGTCAGATTAATTCTTAACCACATTTTAGCATTCTGCCGAATTCCCAATCAGCATAGAAAGTCTTTTTAAATCATGTAGAAGCTCATTAGACATGAACTACCTTTCAGCCAGAGAGTACTTAAAAATCAGAACAAGGCCATGAAAGTTTCAGATGTTTTTGTGGTGTAATAGGATAGAGATGCTCGTTGATTTTAAAGATTTATGAAAAATCTGCCAGCTCAGAGGCTAACGTAATCAAACCAGACCACACTGCGGTCTGAATCCCACATACAAGTGCTGTCATAGTACAGTATGTGAGCGATCCACTTTTAAACTCCCTCAGCGTTAACCCAAACAGCACTAGACACCCCTCACCCAGAACAAGCTGTCTTTCCCTGGCCCTCAGGTCCTCGAGGACATGGTGGTAGTGCTCTTGGAAAGCAGTGATGTCAGCATCAAAGAGAACAGGCGTCTCTTCTTTCTGCTGCAGCTCCTCAAGTTGTTCGTGCAGCTTGTCCACTTGTGGTTGCAGAGCGGAGAGACGAGCGATCTCATCCTGTGAAAGGTAATAAAGCATTGGACTCGTAACGTTTCAAGCTATGTCACATAATGGCACAAACACTGGCAGGAAAATAGCCCCATCTTTTTGCTGTCAGCCCTTCTCACCTGAAGTGGGAACAAACATGAATATTTAGCACTTATAACTTGACTCATAACTTCAAAACATCTATACTGATTCAAATACAAAGAATATTGTTTTGTTGTGAGGCAAATGTTTTTACAGACTTCACAAATTCAATAAAAACTTCATAAAATCTCATCTTTAGCTTTGAGTTTCCGCTTCACGACTCTTACATTGCATCTTTGGTCCTTTAGTAAAGCGTATAGAGATTATTTATGATATGCTGTATATAAATTACGTCTGCAATAAAATAGCTAAAATAAAACTGTATTTTTATTGATCCAATAAAAATAGTAACGTTATAACTTAAAATTACATTACTGCTGTCGGCTGCCATATGAGATTCTTAGTATCCATTTTTTTCCTGAGAAATATCAAAAATGTGTATCAATTTATATTATTTTTGTAATTGAGAGTGACAGAGATTTCTCTGAATTATTGTATATCAATATTTGCATAGAAAGAAAAATACACTTATATACTTATATACAATATATTGTAGTACAATTACTTTTACAATAAATACGTGTGTGGGTATGCGGTGGGTTAGAATCGGTCTTTTTATATATATATATATATATATATGTGTGTGTGTGTGTGTGTGTGTGGAGGGTACATTAAATGAGTAAACCTGGGGCATAGTAAGACAAGGAATGGGCTAATCACATCAAATGATAAAATTATCACAGGCTCTCAAGGTCTTTAGGGAGACATGTCTGTTCTGAAAGATATATTACAGAAACAAGGATCTGGTAAAGAGACAGAAGTGAGAAAGACGTTCATATAGGAAGCTGTCAGGTACAGATATACTCAAGGATAAAAGAGGTAAGAACAGATGAACAAAGAAAGACTTTAAACCTGCAGAGCTTTGATCACTCAAAACTTTTTTAATCACACAACTTGTCTCTGTGCCTGTTATATCATATTCATTAATCTAACAGGCCACGTCCACCCCACTGAACATAGTTCACAGCCATCAGACAGTGGAAATGTGTTCCTTTTTCAATTAAATCACCCACTATAAGTATCATCATCAGAGCTAAATCACATAAAAATCTAACTGCAGTTAAAATTCACCAGCCAGGCCAGGCAGAGTCCCCGTCAAAGGGGTCATTTTAAGGGAAATTGATTTTTCTTGATCTTTTGACATGAAAGATAGAATTATTGTGTCACTGTTTTGTGAGCCTGTCAAAATGTAATGAAAAATGAAAACTATATTGGCCCTGTCAGCAAATCCAAAGAAATCATAACTAAGTGTTTTAACATCTCATGGACTTATTTTTTGAACAAGTTATATATATTTTTTAAATTACCCCTTTTAATAAAATTCTGAAAAAAATAACTTTTTAGAATAAACTGGTTAAAACAGAAAAAGTTAGTTGAAAAAATAAAAAAATGGCTGAAAGCTTACTAACCCAAAGGTCATCCAAGATGTAAACAAGTTTTATTTAGAAGCAATTTACATCACTTGCTCACCAACAGATCCTCTGCAGTGAATGGGTGCCCAATCAGAATTAGTGTCCAAACAGCTGATGAAAACAACACAATAATCCACAAGTAATCTATAGTACTCCAGTCTATCCATTAAATGATGTGATTAAAATTTTTCCCGAGTTTTACAAGCTCTTGGTGCATAAAGAAGATCTGTAAAGTTTCATAGACATATTCTTTATAAAAGCCCCCTAAAACGGCTCTTTTAAACATGTACCCACTTTGTGAGGACTGAACCTGGGGGCAGCCTTTGCTAGCTGTACACAGCAACTATGGGGGAATACTCACAAATGCATGTTTTGTTTATGAGGTGAAGTGAATTTCATGACTTAGTGATGTCTTTTTCATCCCTAAGTCATGAAATTCAGTAATTATGTCTTCACTGGAAGCAACAAATGCCTTATTTGTAATGTGTTCTATTGTTTTGGTGTGATAGTGCCGGGAGGCAGCATCACGTTATGGTAAGGGGCGTAACATTTCCACCAAACGCTTGATGTATTTGGCCAATCACAACGCACTGGACAGCTGGCCAATCAGAGCACACCTCAATTTTTTTTTTTAGAATGATGAGATTTGTACAAATTGACCCATATTAGAAGGCAGGGATAATGCACAGTATGTAAAAAACAATGTTTTTTTAACTTAAATCACATAAACACATAGCATTACACCAAATACACAAAATAATGTTCTTTTTAGCAACATCATATGACCTCTTTAGCATCTTGTGACGTGAAATGCTGTGCTTATAGGAAAAAATACTTTTTAAATGGTGGCTTTCAGCTAAAATACGAGTCCTCCATTAAATAGTGTTCTCCTAAAAGTAGTCTTTTCTGAATAAGAAGAGAAATATGCACAGACCAGACACCATTTACAAGTGAAAGAATAACAGGAGAAAGCATTATAGTCAATTTATTTATAGTTGATGTTCAGCTTTTCACTTCACAAGACATTAATTGACAGACTGATGTGGTTAAGATGTGCATTATCACATTTTTTAAAGATGTTTAAATTCTGATTCTGACGGCACCCATTTACTACAAGGGATCCTTTGGTTAGCAAGTGATGTAACGCTAAATTTATCCAATCTCTTCTGATGAAGAAACAAACTCATTTACATCTTATATGGTCTGAGGGTGAGTAGATTTAAGATTACATAGACATTATTTATAATTGAATGTTTAAATGTTATCTTCTGTGCTTGCAATTGTTTGGCCAAAAGAATCTTAGTAAAAATAAACAAATTTCTAATCTTGGGAACATTTGGAAGGATGTGCAGATAAGGGGTGTAAGTTATTTTATGTTTTCAAAGTAGCTCTTTTATGCCAAAAGATCAAGAAAAAAGTATTGTTTGGGATGATAAAATGTTCTGCATGAACGCATCATTGCAGTTTTTTTTTATTATTATTGCATGAGATCAGATGAACACATGCAGCGGGTAAAGGGCATTACCTGGCCAGACACAGGAAAAGACAGACTTTGCCCTGTATATGGACACAGAACAGACACACATTGAAACACAAATCCACAAAGAAGCAAGACCCCATGCATGAGGACAGACACTGGTGGTTACCCTGCAACGCTCCAGCTGAATCCTCAGAGGCTCCGGCTCACACGCGGGTGGCGACTGCACCTTCAGCCAGTTCTCAGCGGTCTGCACAGCCTGCTCCAGTTGCTGGAAGAGATTGTAGAAGGCCAGGACTTTGGTCTGGTAGGCCAACCATGCCAGCCTTTCGGCCAGGAGAGCACAGAAGTCAACCCATCGAGCACGTAACTGCTGAGCCGCCTGCTGGATGTCCTCAGAATTCTGACCATCTTTAGAGAAAAATCCATTAGGACAAATGAGACTCATGCATATTGAAACAGCATTTGAGGCAATTAAGCTGGCAAAGGCTTTAGACTTTCAAAATAGCTGGGAAACATCAACGTACATCTCTATCTATTATTAATAGAGCTGACATTATGCAGGATTTTATTACCTTAATTAGCAGCAAAATGAAGCTTATTACTTCCCAAAGAAGGTGGGGGATATTTGTGTGTGTCTTTTACAAGACAACAAAGATGAGTTTTGAATTATGCAAGACTGATTGAAAATCAAGGGGCATTTACAAGACAGTTGGACTGAAATGAATGTGCATATGAAAATAATCACTTGGAATTTATGCATACCGCTAGTGAGCTGATCCACCAAAGCCTGGGCTGAACGAGTGGCTTCTTGTAACTTCCTGAATTTTTCAGTTTTTTCCCTGTCAATTGCCTCAAAAACAATTGAAAGAATCACACAGTAAACACTAATGAAACACATTTTTCTTCACACACACTTTCTTAAGTAACATAATATATTTTGCGGCCTAATATATTTTCATTACAAATTATTTTTTTTAACGAAACCGATAAAGCACTGCAGAACGTGTTGATGTCGGCCTACCAGCACTTTCTCATAGAGGTCTGCCACACTGCCTTCCTTTCGGGAGACTGAGAACTCTGGATTTTGCAAAACAGCCTCTGACCGAGTCATAAAACTGTGAATTTCAGTGAAGTCCACATCAAATCTGCAGGGAAATTGATTAGAGAACAGTTAAATAAATTAGTTATTCTTGTTTGTTGGTTTGCTAGTCATTTGAATATTGCTGGAACTCATTGATTAGCATTTTCCCCCTCACTGCAGGCTTTGTGTTTCAGCATCATTTCTGAACTCAAGTGCAGTTTAACTCATATAGCCAAAGAGCAAAAGAGCTTATTTAGATGAAAAGTATCTCTGTCCCATGTTATCATCCTTTTTCTTCAATGTGGATGTAAGCCTATGGGGGACTTCTGGGTCTTTAACCGCTATAGGTAAATAACAAGAAGAATAACAACCTGCAGTAAACAGTAAAAACAGTGTGTTTATAATTAATATAATACATTTAAATAATATGATAAGACACACCAATTACCAGTATCAAGCAGCAAAACTGTTTTGTACATCTAAAAATAGTTGGACGTGGATGAGAATTTACAAGAAAAAGGTGAATAGAAATAATATGTATAACATGTTGTGCATAATAATAAAAAAAAATCCCTAAAAATAAAAACCAAGATACATTTCACTTCAAATATGTAATGTGAAAAAGTGTTTTTTTCAAGAATTAGTCGTTTCTCAGGAAATGTGTAAAAATGTGTCCATTTTATTACACAACAATCATGTTTTTTGTCAATTAACTTACGTAGTAAGATATTATTTTGGCAAATATTTAACTTTAAATCTATTCTTATCCTATAAAATTATTGCTGAAAGTATTACACTCATTAATAAGTGGATGGATGGATAAAATGTGCACCTTCAGAATTGTTCTAGGCCTTACAGTTGGTGTTCACTGGCTTTGACAACATCTACAAACTATCTAGTGGACTGATACAACTGGACAAAATGCAGTTTAAGCAGACATAATTAAAAAACAAACAAAAACACTGTAAATAGATGACACTCTCACTTCACTCACTCATTACATCTAATCAAATACTCTACATGAGCATATACCTCCCCCAAGTACCAAGCAGCAAAACATGCTAATGTCGGTCATATTATAAAATCTGAATAGCTATTTAAAAAGAATAGATAAGTCCTTTAATATATATTCCATCAATACTTTCAGTTTTAGTTGGAAACACATCAAAACAAGGGAAAATGACCTTTAAGCAGAAACATCACAAAATTGATTACCTTTTTATTTTCTAAGTAAAAATTTTTGATAAACAGTGTTAAAGATAAAACATACTGAACTGTGTCACTAAGAAAAAAAAAACTAAACTCAGAAACAGAAAACCCAAAAGCAAAGCTTCAGTTGTCATAAATGGGTCCTCCACATTTAGTGACCTGTGACAAAACCTTTGTCCTAAGCTCACCTTTTCCGCAGTTCTGAATCAGCGACAATCTGACGCTTCTTCTGAGGTGGAGGGGTAGACATGCCCTCCTTAGTATGCTTCACCATCTTTTTCTGGTTCGTGGTCACCTTGGTGACAGTTGCCATGGTTGTGTGCGTGAGCTCCGACTGGGATGTGGTGACAATAGTTGAAAACTAAAAGGGACAAAAGTTTTAAGACACGCATGTGTAAACGTACAGAAGTCTGATTCTTGAATGTATATGAAAGAGAGAGTGTGATACAGTGAGAGTGCTTTATTTATTCTGAGAGACGGCACAGCCATGCAGGAAACCATATCAAATTCTGAGAGAAATGGAAATAGATGGAACAGTATTGCGGAAAAGATGAGACACAGTAAATGAAATCGCATTAGCATAACCACCTTGGTGCTGGTGAGCTGAAGCGACTGTACCAATTTGTCCCAGCGCTGAGCAAACCTCTCCAGCTTTGACTCTAGTTTTCCAGCAGCCTCTTTGCTCTTAATATTGGTCAGCAGATCTTGAACGAGAGCGCAAAGCTTGTCCATAGTTTGTCTTTTCAACTCCAGGTCTGCGTTTAAAATCTGAGGAACAAAATTTAGGCGACAGTCCTTAAGTTCTAAAAGTCATTCTTAAAGTGATACTCCTCCCCAAAATGAAAATTGTCATTAATCACTTAACCCCATGTTGAACACAGAACTGTGTATATAATGTGTGTACACTGGATGCTGTTCAAAATGGGGCTACGGTGATGTTACGTTGCTGAATCTTTGAATAAAGTCATTATTTTTGTTTTCTTTCTGTACAAAAAGGATTATCGTAGCTCCATAACGTTATGGTTGAACCACTGATGGCAGATGGAGCACTCACTTTCAAACTTTTCGTCACCTTGACAGTAGTAATTGTTTGTCAGTCAATGAGACAGCCAAAAGCCTCCCGGTTTTCATCCAAAATATCTTAAATTGTGTTCCGAAGACGAACAAAGCTTTTTTACGACATGGGAATAATTTATTAATGACAAAATTGTCATTTTGGGGTGGAGCAACCCATAAAAGAAATAGTCCTGCCCAAAAATGAAATTGTCATATTTACTCAACATCAAGTGATTCCGAAAACACAAAGGAGATATATTTTTAAGAATGTTGGAAACATTCAAAGAATTGACCTTTCGCAGGCAGTTTGACTGACAGGTGACCAATCATAACACCAAATCTACCCTTTCTGTCTGACAAACCAAACAACAGTGTAGATTAACAACAGTGGACTTGAATTGAAAAACAGTGTGTTTTGACATCATTCCATGATTGAAACAAGACACCTTCTGATGTTCATTCATGTTTATTTTAAGAGATGATCGTTTCATTTGCCTCTGGAACTGAAACACTACAGCTATCTGTCACAGTGTATTAAAGAGCCACAAAAAGGTATTTATAGTTTAAATTTCTTTAAAATGTCTTGTCTGTCAGCATTTTGTCAGTTTCCTCTTTGCTCAACACTCTGTGAGAACATAATGTGAGAGCATCTTGGCTTGTCAGATATATCAAAAGGACCTCCATTTTATTTTTTTGTCTATACTATGGACGTCCAATGTGACCTATGGTTGCGCGATATGGTAGTCATATTGTCATATCGCCAGCCTGTGAGATCCCCGATACACGATAATATGGTGGGGGCAAGAGAGAGAAACTCTCTGTACTTATCACAGACTATTTGGTGATTTAATCCGCGCACATGAGAGAGAGGGAGAGAGAGAGAGAGAGAGAGAGAGAAAGAGAAAGAGAGAAAGAGAGAGAGAGAGAGAGAGAGAGAGAGAGCACGCCTGGAAGCTCCAATAACCAAAATACTATACTTTCAAAAATATTGAAATTATTTGAAAAATGTTAAACCTAAAAATATTTAAAACAGCTAGTTTATATATTCGGATACAGCAGTCATTCATCGTTATTTTAGGACCGCACGTCCTACAAGTTTGCCTCTTTGGTGCATCCTCGCAGACGTTATCAGTCTAAAAAAGATGAAAACAAAAAGTAGATTTATTTTAAAGACCAACAGTTTAACACTAAATATTGGACATAAACGAACACGTTAAAGACAGAAGCATTTTCAGATAGCTGAAATTTATGTTTTTGGAGTAAATTTACATTAAACGGATAGCTACATAAGTCACAGCGCTCTGAACTGCACATCCCACGACGAGCCCTGTTTTAGACTGATAACTGCACTTTTTTTTTGTTTTATTATAACAATGACGAAGAACAAGCAACAATGTTTTTAGTTAATGTGCTGTGAAAGAAAATGAAATGCTGGTGACGATGCGGTTTCATGTTCATTCATAGCTGTTAAGGATGTCTAAAAGATAGATTTAGCACTGATAGTTTGTAAATAAAGGCTTACCTTTCTGCAGTTCAATTTTGTTGTGGGTTTAATTTTAGAATCCATTTTTAAAACATTTCCAATGAGGAGGAGGAGCCTCATTTGCGTGCATGTGTGGCGTTGAGTGAATCAGCGGGATGATTCGATAATGGCAGCCCAATAATAATAGGCCACCTAATAATAATAAAAATAATAGTTTTATATATTAATAGGAGAATGAGCCCAATATCGTCTTGACTATCGGCAAAAACATCTGGTCTCGTCGATATCTCTGACTATCATCGATACACGATACTATCATCTATCGGCACAACCCTAATGCGACCTAAAAGCGTCTTGCTACCAACATTTTTCAAAACATCTTGTTCCACAGAAAAAAGAAAGTCGCACAAGTTTAAAACAACATGAAGGGGTGCAAGCAATGATAAAATGTAAATTTTTTTGTTAAGAATATACCTTCAAAGTCAGCCAGCCAATGAAAACTTTGAAAAACAGAACTACAAAATATAAATACCAGCAGGGAATTGTGTTGCATCACTAAAAAGACTTGATTTCAAACCCACTACAAAGGATTTCAGCATAAAACATCATTTAAAACCTATTTTACTTCTGCAACATGAAAATTTTACATCATGCAGCATATTCAAAAAGGGGAAAAAAAAAAATCGAAATACTTGATTTTATCCACCAGGACTTGATTGTTAAGCATGCAAAGTAGGGTTGACTTTAATGCTTTGGTGAGTCTGGATTATGTGTGGCCACTTACCGCGAGCTTCCGTAGGTTGGCGGCCACTTCATTTGGGTCATTTGTGCCACTGCTCTGGATAGTCTGAACCAACTCCTCCTTCTGAGTCAGCCAAGAATCAAACAGCAGCTATAAAACAAGCACAGCGGATTAAAGGGAGATTGTGAGATGTGTTCTGCACTGCTGCTTTTCCTGTTTCTTTTGAGCACTGGTGATGTTATCACGCTGATTCTCTTGAGAAAAGAGGTCTTCAAAACCTTTATGTTTCCCCAGACATGCTCTCATTATAGTCATTTAACAGACAGGATTCAAAAGGCATTTTGAGAACTGCTAAATGCATTGTAAAAGCTTTTTCGGCGCGCTCTGGAAGGATTCAGTACCTGCTCCTCAGAGAAATGCTGCCAGCACAGCAGGATCTTTTGAAGAAGGATCCAGCGCTCTTCAGTCCATTTACAGATCGCTGCCCATCGTTCCCCAAGGTTCTGTGTAAGTAAAGTGGGGGTGTTATGGAAAATCGATTCAAGTAAACAAAACATTATACCACAGTTGGTCCAAACAACTGGGCAGACTTTAGGGCTGTGGTTATGGTTACAAAAGTAACATTAACACAGCAGAAGATTATGGTTGTCATTGACATTTTGGTTATTTACAAGACTGGCAACCACATTCTATAACCACACTTGGTTGTCTGTTACATTATACAGTGTGAAAGAGCCTCTCACTTAATTCACTTAAATTCATTAAGTCACTTAATTGTGACCCTGAAGGAAAAAAACAGTCATAAGTAGCAAGGGCTGGTCCTAACACCATTTTTTAAGCTTCGCAGCTTTGGTAGCAATCGAGACCAAATCTAAAAAATGTTATCAAAATCATATTTTTTCATTAGAAATATGCATTCATGCTAAAATGCAAATATGATAATCATTTCATTTGGACAACTTTAAAGGCGATTTTCTCAATATTTTTTTGCACCCTCAGAATCCAGATTTTCAAATACAGTAATCAACATTTGAAGAGGATCAAAATAGTTAGTCAGTGACCAAATTTACCTGCAGTTTTTCCTCCAAGGCTGCGGTGGCACCATCACCGCTGTTCTCATCTACTACCACCACCATATGAGTCAGAGAGTTCACTCGCACTTGCTCTAGCTCTAGATCTTCCTGCAAAAGCTGTAGGGACAAATACGTCTTTATTTATCTGTGTTTATTTTTGTTTATCTATAAACCACCAACAATGACAGCACATACTTTTTGCTCTTCAATTTGTCGCTTTATGTCATCAAGTTCGGGTCCTAAAGGCTGCGCTCCCATTCTTTTAATTCGTGTTTCAGTTGTGTCCAACCAATCGGAGAGCTGCTTCAGTTGCTGGTGCTGCAGCTCCATCAAAACCTCATGAAGCCTAGAAATGTTCCAAAACATCCAAAACATTATATGAAGGTTGTAAATAGCAAGGCTGTAAATAGCAAAGGCCTTTCTTTGAAGAGTGACAGGTTTATATTCCTGGCTAAAGGCTTATCATGCAAACATGTGACCACCTGCTCTGTCTCTCCATGCTGGCCACACGCAGATGTTCCCAGCGAGAGTTGAGAAGATTCATCTGTTCCCGCACCTCCCTCTCTTCATCATCAGTCAGCTGCCCTCCAGACAATAACACACTTCCTGCTTTGAGAACCCGGCCCACGCTGCCCTGATGAGATGTTAACTCCACCATGTAGCCCTGGACAGACACATGATATATTTCATTAGAAAGAAAAAGAAAATAAACAATTCAGCAAGAATGCAACAAATTGATTGAAAGTGACTTTAAAGACTTTTACATTAATACAAAAGACACTGAATTGCGGAGTAATGTTGCTAAAAACAAGCAAAGCAAAAAAAAGCAACTATGCCATCTCAGAATTAAAATACTTTTTGATGTAAACTGAATTAGAAATATACAAAAAGGTGTCATTTGTTATCATTAGTTAATATATTAATGGATATGAATAAACAATAAACAACACATTTATTAAAGTATTTATTAATCTTTGCTAATGTTAGTTCATAAAAATACAGTTATTTATTGCTCATGTTATTTCAAAGTACATTACACAACTTGTGATTTTAACAATGCATTAGTAAATGCTGAAATTAGCATTAACTAAGATTAATAAATGCTGTAGAAGTATTGTTCATTCTTAGTTTATGTTTTATATATATATTTTATATATATATATATATACTTAAAAATGTATAAAACACAGTCACTGTAAAAGGTGTTAAATGTGTTGCACTACATAACACCAAATTCTTAAAACCTTCAAAAGACTGTATGCTTTCATCACATCAGAGCTATCAATAAAATGTGCAAACGATAAATAATGTGCTTATAATATAATAGTAAAGAGAACTCTTAACGTCTTTGTTTCTTTGCACTGTTATTTAAAAAAAATCTGTACATGTGTAATTTTTTATCTTTAACACTTCCCTCAATGAGTTTTTTTTTAGTCATGCAATCATGCCATTCTCTCAGTCATTTAATATCCCCAGATAACTTTTCAATTCGCACCCACGCAATGCACAGTTTGATCCTTTGACTCCCAGACCAACCATTCTAAAAGTTGTTGGAAGAGGAAACTGAGGGGAAACACTTATAATTACCATCTGTCACAAGTGGAGAAATCTGATTTATACAGAGACTGTAAACACGGGGGGCATACAAAGATCTAGGTTAATAACAACAGCCCATAACTTCTTGAACAATACATCTTAGCTCCAAAACTTTTAGACAGTATCCTTCACCCTTCGGGTTCAAAGTTATTTTGAAGAAATTAATCACCTGTCCAAATTTAGAGCCGTTCCTATACATCTCACACAAGTGTAAAACTTATATTGACCAGATACTGCCAGATACTGAATAAACATATATAGACGTGTCAACTGAAGAGCATTTCTGGGACAGAACAGATTTAAATTGACCTTTATACACAAAAGTCTATGAGTAGTCACAAAATGAGTGGAAAATGTATGAAGAACACTTTCTACCAAAATAGTAGGCTATTTTTTTTTAGACAAAAATAATGTAGAACTGTTCCTTAAATAAAAAGTTAAGATTTAAATTGCTCAACAAAAGCTGTAAAAGGACAGTCTGAATACATGTTTTTCTGTATGGCCTTTAACCTTGCCATATCAAGGTCATATTATAAGACTCTGAGCTTATGTAGGAATCTGACAGCTAAATGGCAGCTAAAGCTCATGAAATCACAAAAAATACAGAAATCTCTCTAGTCTGCAAATTCTGAAAAGACATAGGAAAAAGACAACACTGTCTGAGCATTAAATTTTCTTTATGCTCTGAACCAGAAACCTGACAGCTGTGCACTAGTCCTTCTGAAAACGTATAAACTCTGACATCATAATTGAGACATTATGTGAATTCAAATTATTTTGATTTTAGACAAAGACAAGAAAATTGTTCAATTTAGGAAAAAAATCACTTGTGCTTATAATTTATCATTTCAGCAGAAGCACTGCATTATTATGTAATAATTTGGTGCCAGTGACACATAGCCATAGCTTCCTCCTCACACGTGATTCCCACTTTTCGAATCAAAATTGTGAAATCATCCTAAAAGTTGATTTTAGGATTTAGAAGGGGTTTTAGCAGTCTAAATGATTGGAGTAGTCAGACATGTGTCACCAGAATCACGTTGTTTTACGAGAATATCAAAAAATTACATTTTAATTAACTGCAAAAGTAAACAATCTTGGATGAATCTTTTACAATATAAGCTCAATAACTAATCAGAAAACAAAACAATTCATGTTAACTTTTCAAAATTGTACTTTTCAACCAAAATCCAGTTACATATTCTAATAAGTACATAAATAAAACTTCAATCATTGATCTAGTGGTACATTAAAAACTGGACATTTTTTCTAACAATTCATCACCAACTGAGAAAAATATGACCTGAGACCAGCAGAATCATCAACACGCTTATCTACTTTCACTTTAAAAGCTTTAAAACACAAACTTGCAGATTACCTCATGGGTGTGAAACTGCTCTTTGACTTCTTCGACGAAAGAAGAGATGGGTGGCTGTGCTTGCAAGCCGTCCTCCGCGGAGAGCAGCCAGGTCAGGACCTCCTCCAGGGCACTCTGGTAGCTTTCCAGCTCATTTAGCCCCTGTGGCAGGGGACTGGGGGACGGTCGCAGTTCATCGGGCTTGTCTGGAATCTGCAGGCAGATAGACAGGAGACGAATGGGTTAGATGATGTATGGATTTAAAAATAATAAAAGTATCGGGTTTTTTGTCATTAAATCAAGACTTGCCTAAAGAGCATATTGGCAATGAGGCGGTAGGAGTGGTTGGCTAATCATGGGTAAACATACACGCATCACTAAAGCCCCTAGAGTTCTGGCTGTTTTATCCTCAAAAGCTGGGTGATCTTTAAAGTTAGCCTTTTAATTTTCTTTTCCTGTTCTGGGAAATACCCTCTGTCCTCCTATGTGCTTGAGTGAAATGCACTGGCTGACTGATAATATCAGGGTGTTTTCAGATTGAATTTGAAGATTGTGAGGGGCCTCTTGGTTTTGAGCATAAGGTATATTAGTGGTGCTTATGGTATTGCAAATATTTATACAAATTCCTAACCATAAGTATTCAAATTCGGCACATAACTCGTAGTACAATTTGTGCAGGGGACGATAAAACCTCAAATCACACAGCTTGTTGAGAAGAAGTTTTTCTAAGCAACCTTTAGCCTAGAGTTTTCATCTGAATGACCTGGGGAAAAAAAAATCCCATAGACTGACGGTGAAGAAGAGACTTGAGTCATATACCGGGGACCAAAATATCTTTAGGGTGACTAACCACCCAGAACCAAAAAACAAACACTTCACAACCAGGTTTTGGCAGCCACCCACAACACAGTTTTTCACCAGTGTTATTTTAGGACTACTTATATGCTATTTATTAATATATATATATATATATATAGTTCATTTGCAAAAACATATAACTCAAAAATAATATTTTTTCCTTTTGCATTTTCCATTTAATCTCAATTAACTAACCATTAAGAGTTATCTGATTTTGCAAATGTATATTTACACGGAACAAAATTATAAATGGAGCACTTTTGTTTTTACCCTCATTTGTCCTGAGCTGAACGATCTAAGACTTCCATAAACACAAAAGGCCCATTTCTCTCAAATATTGTTCACAAATCTGTCTAAATCTGTGTTAGTGAACACGTCTTCTTTGCCGAGATAATCCATCCACCTCACAGGTGTGGCATATCAAGATGCTGATTAGACAGCATGATTATTGCACAGGTGTGCCTTAGGCTGGCCAGAATAAAATGGCACATTAAAATGTGCAGATCATGGTGGCGGTGGGAATACAGTATGGGCAGGTGTATGTTATGGACAATGAACAGAGGTGCATTTTATTGATGCCATTTTGGAAGCACAAAGATGACAAGATCCTAAGGTCCATTTTTGTGCCATGGCTATCAACCTCACGTTGCAGCAAGATAAAGCATGGCCTCATGTAGCAAGGATCTGTACACAAGTCCTGGAAGCTGAAAACATCTCAGTTCTTGCATGGCCAGTATACTCACCGGACATGTCACCCATTGGACATGTTTTAGATGCTCTGGATCGCTGTATACAACAGCGAGTTTCAGTTCCTGCCAATATCCAGCAACTTCGCACAGCCATTGAAGATGAGTGCACCAACATTCCAAAGGCACAATCAACATCCTAATCAACTGTATTGCACTGGGTGAGGCAAATGGTGGTCACAACAGATACTGACACCGAAAGTCATGACTTGCGAGCTCAAAATCCTGCCTGGAACACAGCATAATGCAGAGTTCAGACTGCACGATTTTAGCCCCGATTTTGACTCGCCGACAGGTTTTGAGAAATCGCAGACAAATGCCCGAAATCACGCCGGAATCAGATTCGCCGACACCCATGAAATATTTGGCATGCTAAATATCTGGACCTGTCTGCAATTCAAGATCATGCCGTGTGAAATGTGTTCTGACTGAATAACCTCAGCGATTGCCTACAGCCAATGAGAGAGCGAAATCCATTTTTGTTGTAAATGAGCACACATGCAATTTGCATGGCAAGCTTATTTTGTTTGCTATCATTTTTAATAATAATCCCATTTAAATGATAATCTTGCACACGTGACCTTGCGTTGTTTTCATGTCACTTCTCGCGTGGGTTTGGCAGTGAGACAAAGTTGTCGACGATTCTTCCTGTCGTAAAGTCATGCAGTGTGAAGGCCCGCAATTACTTTCAAAATCGTGCAGTCTGAACTTGGCATTATGCCAAGTTTTCAAACTAGTCGTGTCACAGACCTTTTCACACTGCATGACTATCTGGGGTAGCATTCAGTCGCTGCTGTGTTCACACTGCATGATAGATCGGCGACAGGGGGTTTCACACTGCATGACATTACAATAGGAAGGATCGCAGACAACTTTGTCTCCCTGCCAAACACACGTGAGAAGTGACATGGAAAGTGACGCGAGGTCACGTGTGCACATTCATATTCACACGGCATGATTCTGAATCGCCGACAGGTCCAGATATTTAGCATGCCAAATATCTCATGGGTGTCGGCGACACGTTGGCGATTTTCTCAGGTCGCATCTTTGATCGTTCACACTGTGTGACTGTCACTCGCGTGAACGAGCACCGATTTGCCTGTGATTTCGGGCATTTGTGTGCGATTTCTCTCTGCATAAGGCACACCTGTGCAATAATCATGCTGTCTAATCAGCATTTTGATATACCACACCTGTGAGGTTACCACAGATTTAGACAGATTTGTGAACAATATCTGAGAGAAATAGGCCTTTTGTGTGCATAGTCTTAGAACTTTAACTTCAGGACAAAAACAAAAGGGTTGCATTTATAATTTTTTTCAGTGTATACCAGGGGTTCCCAACCGGAGGCCCCCCAACACTGCACATGTTGCAGCTCTCCTTTGTCTGACACACCCATTTCTCTTGGAGTCTCTACTAAGGAGCTGAATCAGGTGTGTTTAAGGAAACATGTAAAACATGCAGTGTTGGGGGGCTCCAGGAACGTGATTGGGAACCACTGGTGTATACAATATATGATTTTTATTTCAGTTTAAGATACATGTTTTTTTACATGTATCTTTTGTTTCAGCTTTATTTACATCTCCAAATATAAAATTCAGTCAAGACCACATTAGTCAAATGTATATTTATCATAATAATGATGCATACAATTAGTGTTGGCAGTATGGTTCTGCTCTGGGCAAAGTCCATGCGCCTGTCCATGCAGCCATGCCTGGACAGAGTGGGGAGAGCAGCAAGTCAAACCCCACTGGGTTAACAGAACAGATCCAGTAATCATGCATACATGTTACAGTTCACGGTTTAACATGAGATTGTTATAAGCAGGGCAAAACACAATGTAATTGTGACTTTTATTAAACTAATAATATAAATCAAATCACATGCAGATAGCAGATTATAACAGGTTCAGGCTGATTTGGGGATAGATGTGGTGTGCAGCAGGCTAAATGAGGATTTTAAATAGAGATTGCGATAGGTGTCAAAACTGGACTGGTACACATCAGGAACAGCTGACTGTCAGCTGAGGTAAGCTTGACTAATGTGGCCTTCCTGAAATAAAGCAATGCTTAATTTTAATGGTTTTAGTTCAAGTTAAAAATAACAACACTGTTTTCACAAGCACCACTCACATTTTCTTCTAAAAATGTGGCAGTCTTGCATCAACTAGACTGTCTGCTAAAACAGGAAGTTGGTAAAACAGACATGCCTTATGTAGATAAAAGTATCGAAGGAACACACAATATCATATATTCAATCAGGCCTCTAGACTACGAACATTTCTTATTGCATTTATGTTACATTTATTACATTAATTTCACATGGTCGCACTGGTGCGAGTGCTTAATGTGCTTAATATCTGACTGGAACATGTTCTCTGTTAACCAATCAGGTTTCAACTTGCACATTTTAATAAACTCCAACTTGTTTCTTGCTGTTTTCAGATCATCATCTGCAGAACTTCCACAAAGAAGATTGCTTAAAATAAGCAAAACACTGGGCATAAAATGTATTCATGTAACAGCGAACTGAGCGAAGCTAAGTTTGTCTCCATTTTTGATTAAAATAAAAAGGTTTTTAGTAACGTTGAGATTTTGAGTACATGTTAGTCTCGTCTTATTTCATCAGTGAAATTGCATGTTGATATAGTCATAGTTATTGTTTATTGACCTTACTATTGTTTCGTCTTAGTCATGGGAAAAAAGCTCAAATTAATATAACGATTCACATGCAGGGTAATTAATATGATTTTAAAAAGGGTGTGACTAAATTGTAAGCAACCAGCTGAGAAAGTTAAAGTTTTACCAGTGCGACAAGTCGGAGGAATGAGTCTAGAGCCCTGACAATGATTGTATTTTGAAATACTACATGAACTAGATTAATAAATTTTCTTCGGAAAATGTGAGTGGGGCTCACAAGTGTTGTGAGTGTTGTGTGTTGCTGTGCAGTTGATAGGGTGTTCTGGATGGTTCCATTCTTAAAGGAATTGTTCACCAAAAATTAAAATCCCGTCATCATTTACTCACCCTTGAGTAATTCCAAACCTGTTTGAATTTCTTTGTTCTGACAAAACAAAGGAAGATATTTTGAAGAAAGTTTGTAACCGGGCTGTTTTAGGTCACCATTGAATTCCATAGTAGAAAACAAATAAATATACTATGGGAGTCAATGGTGACCCAAAATAGCCTGGTAACAAACTTTCTTAAAATATCTTCCTTTGTGTTTGGCAGAACAAAGAAATTCATTCAGATTTGGTACTACTTGAGGGTGAGTAAATGATGACAGAATTTTCATTTTTGAGTGAACTATTCCTTTAAAAGTCAAAAAAGCAAGTCTCCCTTCCTCATTGCAAATCGATGGCATTTTTTTTCAATTTTGTTGTCTGCCAGGTCAATATAATATATTTGGAAAAGCTTTTTTGAAGCATGACAACACTGTTTTTAGTGTACAACAACCTCAGACTGATATCAAACTACATTGCCTGGCAATGATATGGAAAATCAGCAGTCAACAATGACCAACCTGTGTGGTGAGGAACTTTCTCTGCTGTTCTGGCGTCTTGACATAGGCAGCTTGAGTAAAGGCATAGCTTTTGAATCGAGGCTTATAGGAGGGAGAAGGGCTGCGGACACGACTCTGGGCCACACTGACTGTGATCTAAGAGAGGTACAGATGACAAAACTGAAATAAGCAAACAAAAGCCACAGAGATGGATGGAAATATTAAGGAGAGTTGAGCGATGGAGCAATGAGCTGGATATGGCAGTGAGAAGGACGATGAGGACGTTGGAATGCAGAGAGGCAAAATTAGATCACAAATTACAAAACATAATTCAATGTCAGCTGGCAAAGTGTGTTGACGAGATGGAGGCGCATTCAACATCCTGAGAATGTCTGAAAACCTTTTTGAAACCAGAGAAGTCTCAGGCTTTCATATTCGACGTATGTGGCGCCAGAGCTAATGGGGCCATGCATTACGATTATGGCGCACTGTTCAAAGCTGTGCGTGCTATGAGTGTGTGTTCCTCTGACCTGCTGGGAGTAACGCTGTTGGGTTTGAAAGAGGAAGTGCTCCTCCTTGGTTACTGTAGCTCGAGGGAGGGTCTCCACCTCTTGGATGGCCTCCATGCTCACGCCATGGGGCAGCACTTGGAACAGGGAGGTGACGTACATAATGATGGATTTCTTATCTGGATGAGCTGTAGCAACATCTGCGATGGCGAAAAGATATGCCCATGAGTTAAGCAATGACTTAATGGACTTAATTAATCTAACTCCTAGAGGAGACATATGTGAGATTATTAGAGATGAATGTGAGAAGACACCCTGCAAACATTGCTTTGTATTTATAGAATGTGAATGAACCAATTTTATAAAAATGTTTTAAAAGACATCTCTTAGGCTCACCATGTCTGCAGTTGTGACCATGGACCACAAAAATAAGATTTATACATCATCTGAAAGCTAAATAAATAAGCTTTACTTTGATGTATGGTTTATTAGAATAAGACAATGTTTGGCGAGATACAACTTTTTGAATATCTGGAATCCAAGGGCACAATAATTACTGAGAAAATTACCTTTAAAGCTGTCTAAATAAAGTTATTAGCAATGTATATTACTAATCAAAAATTTAATTTGTATATATTCACAGTAGGAAATGTACACAATAACTTCATGGAACATGATCTTTACTTAAAGGGGTCATATGATAGCCTGGCTTCCGCGACTATAAAGCTCATAGGAGCTTAGTCTGGCCTAGCTACCTTATTACCCGCCTTCTGGGAGGCGGGCTTAACCTGCGTCCATCAGATGCTGTATACTACTGGACGAATCTACAACCAATCAGACCACTCATTCCAATGACATACAGTATGCGTAGCAACAGAACCTGAAGCCACCGTAACCAATTGTAGCTAGCTTCATTAAAGCAGTAGGAAAATGTCTTTACTTTAATTACTTCTGCTCCGGTTTCAAAGAAAACCTGTCATGAAAATTTCTCAAAACAGCTGCAACAGCAGAGTCGAACGATTGTTGCTGCTCGGTACGCGCCATGTTTAGAAGCTGGTATGGTAGCAGAACTGCTGCGTCATCGCGTTACACCTGCCTCAGTCGTGCCGGTGGGGTGGGAGCTCGTTTCTCATTGGTTCACACTCTTTTGGGAATCTGAAATACCCTAAAATGGCAGCTTGGCCAGACTGACTTTGCTCATGAAATGAATGTAGCGTCAAAGGAAGTATGGGCGGGCCCAGGCTAGTCATATGATGTATTTTCAAGTTTTCCTTTCTCTTTGGTCCCTAAAGTTGCATAGACTAAAGTCTCAAAACCAATGAGATATTCTTTATAAAAGTAATGACTTGTCCACACCCCTCTAAAACGGCTCGTATAAACACCCCATTTTTCTATGTCACAGAGTAGGTTTATTTTCAAATGAAATGGCCAAATGTTTACAAAGAAAGAAGATGGAACTATTACTCTTTTTGTTGTGAAAGTGACACTACTTTGTTTGTGCTTCCAAAAGAGGACGCAAGTAGAACATAGTGTTAAGTTGTATTTACAACACTGATCCACAAATATTAGTGTGTTTAGCACATTTACGACTTGAATGACAGTGTTTATATAACTGTCATTTAAATTATATATCTATACATCTTTATGGACTTATCCGTAGGGAAGAAACATCATGCATGTACTGTATCTTTGCATTTCTTTGGATCTGCCCATAGAGAACCAGTCATAAGCGGTACAACTCATCTATGAGTTAAACCCCCATGGCATAAATTATGTGATGAAATTCTGTTTTAGATGTTGATGTAACAAGACATTTCCTCCCGTCCAAAAAAAACTAAACTTAAAAAGCTTTGTCTGTATTAGTCAGAAAAACTTCAAAGGCTAATATGAGCGAGAAGAAGAAAGGAGGAGGTCATACCCTCAGGGTCCAACAGTTGGTCGATGCCTAAACTCTTCTCTGCAATGTTAAAGGCATGATCCAGTCTCTCAGTGGCATTATTCTGTTGCTCCACCACACTCCAGTTGAACAGCTCCGGCCTGGCAAAAAAAAGACAAAGCAGATGATGTAATTAATATAGGATAGTTAATAACTTAAATTATTTTTCTGTGCACATGCGTGAAATAGCTAAAAGCAGATCGAAACAGCTGGTTCATTACCCAAATGAACTACACAGAAAAATAGAAAAACAATAAGCCATAATCAGCTTCAAAAATTGCTTTAGGCCAAGCCGGTATTCAACCATGCAGTTTATGACCAATGAATATAAGACATTCATTTTCAATTTCATTAGTTGTGAAACCAACGATTTCTGTGATTTTCAAAAAGCACACAGAAATAACAATTGCACCCACCTGTGGCTGTGAATGAGAGCATTGAAGGCAAAACCATCCGCCCAGCTGCTGGAGAAGTTGACCACATTGATGTCTTTGTAGTTTTTAATGGACTGCCTGACCCAACTTAACAGAATCTTTTCACTGTTTGTCTGCTGTAGGTCTGCCATGACATCTTTCATCACATCCTTTACCTGCACAGCAAAGGACAGGATATATACACATTCATCAGAACAGTGACAAATATAGCAACATGGCCTCATAAAGCTAATATTTACAGACAGATTCTAATTAAAATTTAATTAACAGGACAAGCACAGCAAAAATGAGTGATAAGACCCAGTACACGGTACATATATATGCATGTCTAATATTTTGGTTGTTTGTGTACCACGTTAATACCATGGGATTATTTGAAATGCCAAGGAGTAAATAACAGGTACAAGAATGTGGTAATATATTACAGTTCAAACGTTTGGGTTCTGTATAAGTTTCGAAAGACGCTCTTTATTTGATCAGAAATCTTCTATTTTAAATATACATGTTAAAATACAGATACAGAGGCTGCTAATCCTAATCTCTATGTCCCGCCGAAAAACTAATTCAAATTGGCAGTATGGCAATATTTTGGGTATCCGAAAAATGATCGTGGGGTTGTCCTTGAAGATGAATATCCACATGGGAATCCAGTCCAGAGGGAATCCAGTCATGTAATTGTATAAATCAAAATCTAGCTGTGGAGTAAATCAAATCGTGATGTGCGTGTCTGTGAATATACAGCGCACAAACGCTGCCATATCTGTATGAATGAGCAGCGCCGTCCTGCCATATCTAGTACAAACTCAAGTGCACGTGATGCTCGTGCTTTTAAAGTGTCTGCTGTCTCACTCACTATGTGAAGACGTGAACATATCCAGAGCTGCTCTCAGTGAACACTTAATGATCATTTTA
>JAUMHI010000033.1:12371540-12386540 GCA_032359435.1 Enteromius unitaeniatus | reverse complement strand
AAGTCATAGGAGAAGAATGGTCAAGTTTATGGTGTTATTTTTGTTTTCTTTGAGCAAAAAGTTGAACCACTGATGTCACATAGACTTTTTTACTGGTGTTTTTACCACATTTCTGGAGCTGGGATCATTTCAGTTGTATTGCTGTCCATGGAGGGAAAGATGAAAAATATCTTTTTGTGTTCCGAAGATGAACGAAGGTCTTATGGGTTTGTCATTTTAACCCCCAGTAATTTGGCTCTGAATATCAGGTGAAAATTGGCTTTTTGACCCTCTACAAAACAGGGGTCATATTTTGGTTTTCATCACTATACATGTTTATATGTCTTAAAAATAAATATAAGCAAAATCAAAAATGTTGGTGGTTTTCAGCTTTTTTCCCAATTTGTTCAAAAGAACAGCATTTATATAAAATAGAAATATATCTATTATCATTACATCTTTACCATCGCTTTGGCTCAATGTAATGCATCCTAGCTGAATAAAAATATTCATTTAAAATAAATTTTAATGACCCCAACATTTTAACAGTTGATAAAGATTTCCTTTATGTAACAATATAACACCATGGCAAACCTGAAAATATCTAGGAGTATGATGTACATACCATTCTAAATGAATATGATAATTACTAATCAGTCTCACTTTTAGGATGAATCTCAACGCAGAAGCGTTACTCAGTCTTAAATGCCCTTATTTCCTTTAACCACTGCCGACATAAGATAAAAGATGACGACATCAGTAGCTCTGAACATAAACCACAGTGGGGCCACCATATCAGATGAGCAAAAAAAAAAAAGAAAAGAAAACACAGAGGAAACGAGTTCCTGTACAGATAAGCACATGAAAGTCCACTGCAAATGTGCTACATATAAAATCTTTTGATAGAGCAACATAATGGATGATAAAGGTCCTTTAGTGCGCTACTGTCCTTGAAGGCAAACCAGAAAGATTGTGGCTCTGATTTCACTGTATTGAACTCTCATACCTGCCAGTGGAGAATGATGCTCCAGATGAGCCCCAGGGTCAGTTTATGATTCCCATCTACAATGTCAGCTCCACCAATGTTCACCAGCTCAACCTAGAAATTGGGAAAGTCAGATCCTTCATTGCACATAACGTGACCAGGAACATACACGTACAAAGTCAGTAAACGGGGTCAGTTTGGATTATATGTTAACTTTAAACAAGACAAAGATTAGATACTCTAGCCACATTACGTTTAGATATCAGCAGTTTGATATTTGCTGCAAAATGACTTCAACCAGACTGTATAATTTGCCATCTTACTTGGGTTTAATTTGGTTCCTCAAGCACATATTCAAGCTGTCTGCTTGTTTCACTACATTTTATCAAGCAGCAAAAGCTTTTATGTCTGTGAAATGGATAAGTACCATTACCTTATCAAACTGTAAATTTTGCTTCTGCATAATTTTGTCTTGCATTTATTAAAAAAGGCTCAACCGAAACATTGAAATTCCAAAGGCTGTGAACAGTAAAACAGCCAGTTGAACCAATTAACTCACATTGTTCTTCTGAAGGATCTGCAGGGCCCTGTTAACATTGTTGAGGGAGTGCACTCGAGTGAAACCACGTTCTTTAGCCTGCAAATGGGGAATATACTGTATCAGAACAGAACTCTGAGCATCCATTGCAAATGAATTCAACCGTTTATGCACTCAGGCTTGTCCAAACGCTTTGAAACCAGGAGTATTTTTCCTTGATAAAAATAGAACAATGAAAAGCGTCTCAGAATATCCCCCCTCAGAGCCAATTAAAGGGATGGTTCACCCAAATAAGAAAATTCGGTCACCCTAATGAAAGGGTGGCCGTTATGAGCAAATACAGCATTTATTACAGTAACAGTACAAAACATGCACAGAAATTGACTGTTAATCTAACCCCAAAATGTTATTTTTATATTTATATATGTGCTACAATTAAAGATGAAACTTAAAATGACTTAAAATAATAATCTTAAACTTAAATAAAATAGTAAAACTTTGGTTTAATAGAGCCAACCAAAGAGATTTTATCTCGTGAACATGCCAAATAATATTACAGGAGTGCAAATGTTATATTTTCATTCGCTAGCAAAATAAAATAACTTTTGATTTCTAAAATAGACCAAAATGAAATATGTAGATGTGCATACACTTCATAAAATTTGAAATATATTGCATGAGATGCATTTTTTCATAATGATTTTTAATCCATTATGAAATCTTTATTCAGCACTATTGAAAAAGAGTATAATCAAGACTACCCTCAAACTTAACTTTTTTATTCATGTAAATGGTAAAATGGTAATGAAAAATGTCAAATGTGAACTATTCCTTTAAGGGCTCATTTTGGAATATGCATATTTCATATTTTAAGATGGACTTACTATTTCATGACCAACCAGACCCTCCAGGAGTTCAAGAAGACGTCGGCCATCACACAGATCAGTGAAGAGGTCATCGACAGGCGGTCTTCTTGTCTTGAGAACAAACAGAACACATCAAGGCTCCATCATCTTTATTCAGTCCTTCATATACAGCATTGTACTTTATATGAAGTCTTCCAAGTATTTAAAAGTAAAGAAACTGAGTGTATATTATTAAAAATAAATACAAATGAGAAGATGAGACCTTTTATTTTGGAAGTTCTTTGAAAGAAAAAAAAAACACATTCTCTAAGCTTTTTCCCCACAGCTCTGCCTTGAAGCAGCCACTTCTCTCTCAGTTTGAAGGACAAAGAACCGATGCCCTTTCTCTGTTAACATACTGCGAAAGGATGCTAACAGAGTCACAAAGAAAACGCAAAAATCTCTGTTTTGAAACGTCAAACAAATCTAAAGCAGACATTCAAGCATTCACGCTCACATCCTGACTCAGATAAAGGTTAGTGACAAGAATTTTTTGCGAGTGTGAATCTTAACTTTTAACCTCAAGATCAAGACTTATGTGCAAGTGTGAATCTTAACTTTTAACCTTGATATCAAGCCTGTCTACCTTACATCTCCTCATCCGCCCACCATGTAGTAGGTGGATTTCAGTTTCATTCAGTTTGTATACCTATAGTATGCTATTACAGAATGCAACAACAGACATCCATGAAGATTTCTCTTGAAAATCGCAATTTAAAGACAGTCTTAATTGTTTAAACAAATCAGATTTCACACGATTAAGCAGTTTTATCTGACATAAAAAAAATAGTCTAGCCAAAAATGCCAAATTTCTAGTTAAAAAAAACATGTTTTTGTTTTGAGTTCAGCATTTTTATCTCATATTAAAAGGATGTTTTCACAAAAAATAAGATTCTGTCATGTTCGTTTACCAAAATTCTTCAAATACACATTGTTTTGTGCTCAGCCACAACCTGTAAGTATGAATAATAGATGCTTATATTTCTATGAGCATTCAAAATGCAGAACTATGGCAATGGGTCTATCGTTTCTGATGCTTCTAGGCAAAACACAAAAAAGATTTGGGAGAAATTTGGTAACCAAACATGACAACAGAATTGACATTCCAGTGTAGTTGTTACCTCAACACAGGGATAAAAAAAAAAAAAAAAAACGTTACCTTAGCAAACTGTGAGTTTATCCATTTCGTGAAGGTTTTCTTTTGAACATCTTCTCTTTCATCTGAAAATGAGAGAGAAAACTGTCAATACTGTCCAGTTAAGGCTCAATTAAAGCTTCATTTCAATCAAAACAAAACCTAATATCAAACAAATCGTAGTCGTTTTATACCTCTGTTGTGGCATTTGATATAAGGAAGGTTAAATACAAAGAGACTATGAGCAAAAAGCCCCTGAAAGACCCGAGAATGGTTTGAGGGTATATACAGATCAATGGTCAGCTGGCATTCAAAAGAAGATTACTTCTGAGAGACCGAGGGTGTAGATCAGGCGAGCTTTACAAACACAATGACTGAGTGGGGTGAAAAATTTATCAGAAATGCCAAAGAACCTACTAAGTAATTCCTCTATTATTCCTAGGATTCAGATATACGAAAATTCAAGAACCCAGAAATATTTGTTTGTTAAAGTCCTGTTTTTGGTGTCGCCTCACCTGCCAATACAAACTACTTCAGAAAATGCCAGAAAGTCACTCTTGCATTCGTAAAGAGACTGAAAGAAACGCAGAGTGTTCAGAACATTAAAAATCAATCAGTACAAAGAACATTTAGCTTTCATATCACATTAAAAGCTTGCGTCGTTCCCTGCTCTAATATTCTCCAATTGCTTTGATTCGGATCTCTGTGCGCTACCCTCTCGGCTTGCTTGAGCTTGAGATTGATTACAAAAGCGCAATTCTTATCTAGGGGCCCTGATGATATTAAAGCGAGAGTTCACGCCTATAATGAAAACTCTCATCTGTTCTCATCTTTGCATGGAGCACAAAAGGAGTTATCTAGCAAAGGCGGTCCTTGCTCTCCTCCACATTCACTGGGAAAAGAGCAGCTTGGACGCTCTGCAAAACATCTCCTTGCAAGAAAACAAGCCATGCTGATTTGGCAGCAGTCTCATGTTTCTGCAAACTCTCTCTTTAAAACCTTTCAGAAAAAGCGTGGAATTGTTAAGAAAGTGTAAGTATTGTTTTGATATTTCCTTGTGCACAAAAAGCACTGGGTGGTGAATCACAGGCTTTCCAGAGTCAGCGTGGATGACAGCATTTTCATGCATAATTGATTTTAAGCTTCCAGTTGTTTTTGCCACCATCGCAATAATCATCATGAAATGGGTAGTTTCAGTTCATTGTTCCCATTGGTCAGCCTACACTTCAGCTGACTGCATAATCACAGTAGCATGGCTCAGATTTGTTTCAAGCCTGACTGCACCATGTCATGCTTATAATCGCAATAACACACACTCTCACACGCTTTTGCTGTAATAATATGACAGAAGAGTAAACAGCACTGAAAAAGATTAAATCAGTTCCAAAGAACTAAAAATAGATTATTAAATAGACTATAAAAATCGAATATAAATCAAACAAATAATGTTGATTAACAATATATTTTCACATACATTTTCTTTCTAAAAAATTGATTATATATCTATATATATTTTTCATATAAACTAGAAAAAAACAAACTTAAATACAATATATAAACCAGATAACTGTAATAAATCAAATCTGTCATTTTTCCAACTTATTTTCTCAGAATTCTGAGTTTACATCTTGCAATCCTATTTTTTTTTATTATTGTTTCCACCACAGAATAACAATAATAACTGTAATTTCATTTTATCTGATAATTCTGATGGCTTATTTTTTTCCCCTCAGAGCTGCCAGATTTTCTCTCACAATTTTGACATTCCTTTTCAGAATTAACCATTTACATCTCACTGTTGCCAGAATTACTAGGAAAAGCCCCACAAAATCTGTAGATAAAAAGGTCAATAGTTTCTGCAGTTCCACGCAGTTCACATTTTAGGCTCCTGAAAGGTATTCCATTTCCATTTATCATGTCCGAAGCTCATTTAAGTCCTTTACTGTTACTATGAACTATTATTATCGTGGATCAATAATTTCTAGAGCAAATCAGATATGTCTTCATGTTCCATAATGCCAAAAGTCATTCCTTTACTTGATTACCACAATCCGCTTCAATTAGGCCGTCAACCCCCTTGACAAAATGTGCAGAATACAGCAGCTCGGCACAAAGGAAAGGCTGATTACTCCAAGTCTTTTGCTGCAAAGGGAACTCTCGCATTATCTTACAGTACTACTGATATTGATCTACAAAGCTCTAAATTAGCTGCTTTTAAAAGCTCAGGAATTGACAGGGAAATTATATTTCTGCCATCTTCAGGTTTGGAAACACAACAGGGTAGATGATATCCCGCAGTGTCCCTTCACAAACTGAATATTGAATGCCTAAACTTTAAGACATAATTAATTACCACATTAATATGCTGTAATTTCTAAGAGAACAAAAAAAGAAAGAATTTTAGTTTTTCAGACGGCTCCTTTGATATTAACCAAAGACTAATCTGCACCATAAAAGTAAAAATAAAAAAATTAAATTCTGTCATTATGTACTCACCCTTCCAAATCTGCATGTCTTTCTTTTTAACACTAAAGCAAAACATGCTCATCATAAAATAAAAAAAATGATCATAAAGGTAGTCCATATGACATGCCTTTCAAGTTTTCTGAAGCCATACAATAACTTTGTGTTACTAACAGCTGTGGCCAACATTTACGTTTATTATATGGAAGAGAGCACAAGGATATTCTGCTATAAAGAAATCCTTTTGTGTTGCAGGGAAGAAAGAAACGGGTTTCAAAAGACTTGAGGGCGAGTAAATGATGACAGCATTTTTAAGTTCACTTACACAGAACCAAATTAAACACATTGTAGGTTACCTGACATAACATCTTTTGCAGAGTGCTCTCAATGCATTACAGATTCATGCAAAAGAGTGTGAACAAAGATCTGTCAACAGAGCTGAAGGTCGATGTTTTGCAAAAGCAGAGGTGTTAAACTCCTTGCGTGACGTCCTCCTGTCACAATATACAATTGTAATCAACAGCCCATAACAGTTGATTTTGCCCAGTTGTGACAATTATCATTTCTGAATCCACCCTGATAATAATGTTCTGCGTGAAAAGGAATTTAGCCTTGGCTCTGTAGGTGATAATAGCAAGTGTGTTTTAATAAATAGAAAGCAAATGGGTTCATTATTCACAACAAAACTCACACATTTGAAAATGTAATTGGACAAATTTATAAAACTGCTGGAAATTAATGGCGCAAATTTGCTTTTAAAAAAACACTAGACACACACACACACATAAATACACAAAAAAATATTATATATATATATATATATATATATATATACATGAAATGTGTGTGTGTGTGTATAGAGATAAAATAAACACACATATTTTTTGCAGTAGTGTCCATAACCACTTTTGGGAACCAGAATGATTAACCCCAAGTTGTCTTTATTCTAAACACAGCTGTTAACCCCAGGTTGAGGAATGTTACACACTTTCTAATTCAGAGGTGGGGTTACTATTTTTTTTTTTTGTAGGAAACCCTGAAGCAGGGTTAGAAGCACTTTTACATCATCAGCCCCCATCATATGGTGCCAAATGCGAAAAGCCAGTGCTAGAATGTTCCCAGATAACAAATATATGCTCCAAGAATGTTTTGATAATGTTCCAATTAAATTTTGAAACTTTCATACCAAATGTTCTTTGAAAGTTCACAATGTATAACATTGGATCATTTCACATAAGAAATTATTATAGAACAGTCTCTATACCATCTAAAAAATTTGTCAAACATCCAACTAAATTGAAACAGAAAAACATTTCATAAATGATCATAAAAAATGATAATACATTTTTGTGCTACAGTTTTGAGAACATTATTAGGACCAGGGCCAGATGCATAAACTTAGCCTTTATGTTAAAAAAAACAAAACAATTAGCTGACTAAACTGAGCCTTGACAGAACATTAGACAAAGTTCTGAGAATGTTTTCGGTTAGCTGACTTGATTTTAGCAACAGACACCCTATCACATGCCTCATATTCACATGCTTAGTGAAAATGTCAAATGATGAAACTTGCCAATTATGAAATTCTTACCTTTATGATTTATAAGTCCACTCAGGAAAAAGAAATAGGCTAATACGAGGATGCACAATGCTAGAGCTTTTAAACAGGTCATGTGCTGCATTAGTCCAATCAATGAGACTTAAACACCAATATGCAAATAAGAATGTTAAACCAGTGCGTACAAAGTACTGTTTTGGGAAGGTTACTTTGGAAATGTAATAGGTTACAGATTTCAAGTTACCCTAGCCTGTTTAAAATGCAATAAGTAGTGTGATTATTTCAATTACTTTATTCATGCACCTGATTACATTAGATTACTTTTGGATTACGTTTCTAAATTACTAATGAATGTTTAACCAACTGTTTATCGTTTACATACATTTAAAGAGTAACTCCACCCCAAAATGAACATTTTGTCATTAAAGCTTTGTTGGTCTTTGAGAATTTAAAATATTTTTGATGAAAACTGGGAGGCTTGTGACTGCCAAACAATTCTGACTGTTTTGAAGGTTAGACACAATAGAAAGATACACTGTTTGTGCAAATCAAAGCATAAATACATGTACAAGATGTGTATTTCCATTGTGTCTAACTGTGTACGTTAAGTGAGTCCACCTGATACTGTCCAAATTGTGCTATACAGTAACATTATGTAAAAAAAAAAAAAGTTATTTTTGTTTTCACTCTGTGCAAAACATAATGTCGTAGCTTCATACCGTTACAGTTGAACCACTGATGACAGATGGAAGCATTCAGATGACGTCTTTCATACTTTGCACCTTGAAGTAACTGGCAGTCAAAGTCATAAGCCTGTCGGTTTTCATCAAAAATATCTTAAATTGTGTTCCAAAGACGATTGAAGCTTTTACAGGTTTGGAGGTTGAAATACAAATTTAAAATCATAACAAAAAATAGTTTAATTGCTACAGTATGATACTGTTTTTTAAATCAAATATTTGTGGAAACAAAAAAAAAACAACTTAACAGTTAATTTTACAAAATAAAGCATATAGATAAACGCAAACTAAATAGTTATTGAATAAACTACGTGTCCTTAACTCGTGAAACACTGGTGTCTCATATTTCAGCACTATCAGTGCAATTTGGCAAAAAAAAAAAAAAAAAGCTAATTAAATCCCTGCGTAAAACATTTTTGCTATAACCCCCTAGGTAATTGTCAGCATTTTTATAAGTAACTTATTAAATAACATGTTTTCTCAATAACTGTAACAGAATACATGTATTTTGTAATTATATTATGTAAATGTTACATGTAACCCCAACACTGACAATATATAAGTCAGTTAATGAAGAGCCATAATTAATTGGAAATTAAAGGTAAAGTATGGGAAGTGAAACGTAAAACAAGATAACCCAGGATTCCTTTACTCTATATCTCAAAAACTGTCTCTTGATCGTTTAATGAAATTATGACACCATAACTATGTAGCCTATAAATGCATATTTTTGTAATTTATTTGTCAGTTGTATGCAGCTTTTAATTTATCTGTAGATTTTTGAGAGATAAAAATAGCATCACATGGCTGTGTAAATGGCAATGATTGGAAGACTAGAACTAGAAGGAATAATAAAGTATAAAATAAATAAATAAACCTACACAACCCGGTCTGGCAGACAGAATAATGTGTGCAGACGGACAGGAGAATGAAAGCATCGCTTGCCATTGATCGGAGGCGTGACTCCAGGCAGGTGGCAGCTGCTGCTGGATTATATCCGCCCTTGTGCAAATAGGATGATGGGGTGACGGGCTTGAGCCGAAGCTAACGGGCAAATACAAAGACGCTGGACGCACACACCTGCTTTTAGCCGCCTAATCTCAGCACACACAACCGAGGCAAGACGGTATTCACAGATTACAGCCCTACGTTTTCCACCCCAACCACCTCTCAATTTCCAAGCGCAAGCCCAAATGTTTCGACGAGCCTGGAAATACTCCGTGTCTATGTGATTGAACTGCGTGTAGTTTAAACAGCGGCGACTGCCACCAAACTTTCTCTCGCATTCGTCTATAAAATCACAAAGTGCGCACATTCAGACATCCTCCAGCAACGCGTGCGAAAAACAACAACGAAAGACACCCGTAAATAACAAGCAAACAACATTTCCCCCGCGATCCCGTTATAGATAAGACGCACCCGGCTGGAGGATCTATTGTTAAATCTGGTTAAATCTTACGTGACACGCCGTAAATAAAAGCCGCCAACAGCTACCTCACACTGGAAGAGTATTTCAGCATGATGATTCAGTCTTACCTAAATGAGCATTTTACACCATAACAAACGCAACTATTTCCTCCGTAATGGGCTTCGGAGTCGCAGGCAGCCGCGTTTGTCCGTTACCTGTGTATATAAACACAGCGAGCGCAGTTTGATTATCCGGTTTCCTTGCTGTTAAACAGACTCGTCCATGCCTAAAGCCGAAGATGATTTGGTGAAGGAACTGTGGGTGGACACTTTGCCGCTTTATTTTCTCGTACTCCCTCACTTGGGTGCAGTTACGGCTCTGCTGTGATCCGCTGATACCGGCAGGTGTAACGGTGTTGAGGCATGCGGGCAGATTGACTAGCTCTGTCTGACGGCCAACGAGAGAGGGATCGATAGCGCAAGGACACAACTTTATTAAACTTGTTTGTGCTGGAATGTAGGCTAATTAGGGTGCCGATAATACTAAACGTGTTTTCATTTAACTCCTTACATTTCACTAAACACGAAAGTTGAATTAGGAGCCACAAATCCGGTAAACAAACGCTCGCGTACGATAACCGCGGTAACCATAGCAACAGCGCGTCGGTAACGTCAACATAAACCACTGTCATTATTGTTTATAAGCTGTTTATTTAGCATTAGTTCAAATATACTTGAGTCTTGTCTTGGTAGGAGTTTGTTTCAAAGTCTTTAAGGAAAGACGGTTTGCTTGTGTGGTGGCAAAATATGATTTTGTTTGCCGAGGACCGAACTTAGATGATAGCTCGCTCTAGTTGATCTATTTTAAAATCCTTAAAAGAGAACCGTGAAAGTCATTGTACCCAATTACCACACCGAATAATGCGTAATTAGTATGAAATTATTTTCTGGAGCCTTTAATTACAAGTTGGACATTTAGAAAATAAACTGCACTGTTAAAAGAGACACCGTTTACTGGTGTCCGTTCTTCATTTCTTGTGAAATGCCTGGGGTCTATTAAAAATGGAGGAATTGAATACAGTGGTCTGAAATGGGCCATTTCATGTTTTTGTGCAGCTGGTGGCACATCTCGTAAAATCATGAGACTCAGAACATCACCATGCCATCTGTACATCTGCCAGAGAAATCCTAAATAAATAACAGTCAGTGCTTTTAATCCATTCTAGTGAGATTTAAAAAGTAAATATATAAATAAAATGAAATGATCCCACTGCTCAGTTGAAGGGAGTTATTTGTATGTCTCTTCGAAGGCATCATGTACATGTGCTAGCGAAGCAAAAAGGGAAAAAAATCACATTTGCTCCAGAAAATACCTAGATTATTATCTCGTGAGTAGGTTCTTTCTCCTAACGTTTGCACAAAGTTTGCACTATTGCTCTGCCAAATACCCGCTTGCTATTGAGATAAATAGAAGTTGCAGCACATGAGGACAACAATAACATTGACTGCTGTCTTTCATCATACCATCATTCAATCCTGAAAAGATCTGTTTATTCACAAATCAAAACATGTCTGCTATGCTTCTCATTTAGAGACCGTATATGTATTTACATTTAATGTAGGCTACTAGTTGTTATTTGAATTTTTAAAATGCCAACCAGGGGTGGAGATCTCATTTCAATATCATTTTTCTTCACCCCTGATGCCAGCCACTGCTTATTTGATGAATAACTGAAGTAAAGAGTGAGGCGGCAAATGTCACAAAAGCCTCCAGGGCTTTAAAACACACCCCGATAGAGAGCAGTAAACACCTAAAGTTCCAAAAGTATTTTAGTTCAAAACTTTAGCATTTATATCAGTTCACTCCACATAGTAAAGTGAGAAGACATTGGAGACACCCTTGGAGATAGCTCAGAATGCCACCCATGGTGGCAGTCAAACATGTTTAACTCAAAAATAAGACTTGTTTGGTGTGTATAATCCTCAAGAATCAATCAAAATTAGGAAGAAAAAGTCATTTACTCATACATTTAATTGCAAAAAGGTTCTCAGTAATCCCATCATAAAGTAAAACACTTGAGGCATTTAAAATGCAGACATATCTTAAGGAATATAATACTTGAGGCATCTTTTTTCAGCATACGCTTCCCTGGTTATGTAATGAAAAAATGATCAGAGGTCTCCAGTGACTGAGTTTGCTAAGAGAGATGTTCAAGAGATCTGAATGATGTTTTCTGCAAGAACTTGCTCAATACTGCCTTACAGTGGCTGCTCATGAAGAATTATATCTTCTACAGTATATATATTCCCATTAAAGCCAAAAATAGAAACATCAGAACTATTGATGGTCCCTAGAAAAGGTACAAGAAAAAAAGGCAGATAAAAAAAACCTCCACACGAGATAAAAACAAGCTTATTATTATTATAATTTCTCAGGAATATTTGATTATGTTAAAGGCTGAAATATCAACGTTTTGACAGTCGGCATAAAACATTTTATACTCTTTCATAAAATGTGCTCTCTGGAGTATGTGAAGCAGAAAGCGTAGTCATTTTGTGAATTTCTTACAGTCAGAAGGTTCTAAGGCACATGTCAGTCACTCCTGCAGGCCTCATGCAGCGTATTTATCACAAAAACAGAATGGATACTATGAGCAGAGATAGAGTTGCAACCTCAAATTGTCCCAGGAGTCAAACTGTCTCGTCCAACTGTAAAAATGCCCTTGAATACCAGGAGCCTCTGAAGGGTTCAGTAACGCATTTAAAAAAAGATATTAACATAAACAAGCAAAATAAATGACTAAGTGCTCCAATCAGGACCAAATATGACTTTACAGCCAGGAAGAACTTCAAGCTCCACAAAGAACAGTTTGGGTAAAAAAAAAAAAAGATAACTATTAATAACATTATTAATAATAACTGAATAAACAACTGTATTTTTGGTTTAATAAGCATTTTTTTCATGAAGGTAATTAATAATAATAATAAATTACAAAAATATTTCCAAACATATTTCTTGTATATTAAATAATATTTCTCCCCAAATTTCTCTACATCAGAAGTAAATAGTCATAAATAGTTCTTTCATCACACAAAATATAACATTTATTCTTTCACGCTTCTACTGTCTACTGGTGCTTTAGAGAAATCATAACTTTTGAAAAAGCCATCAGTAGAACCAAAAATGTAGCAAAAAAGACTTTCAGTTTCCAAAGAACCATACAGCCAACCCATGAACGAAAGTGAAAATTGCTTTTTGATAACAGTTTTTTTTGCTAAACCCAAAAGCCATTAAATTAGCTGTGTATGGTGCTATTTAGGACGGATAACAGATGTCCTATATTAAAGCTATGTTCTCAGATATTTACTGTACTGTTTGTGTCCTCTGGCTGATCATCAGGCCGTTCACTCATTCTCCTAAATTTCACTGTGCTGATCATAAACACACTCGCACGGAAAACACAAGAGAAAGTGTCTTCTGCCAGCAAAACAACACACAGCCAACAACAACATGGCTAAATCTCCAACAAGAAACTCTGAAACCCAACACCAGGCAGCTGCAACTATTTCAAGCTCTTTAAGACCTGTCCTATTTCCACCGGAGAGCATTTATAGATCACTCATGATCCCTACTGAATACAGCATGACGGTGATGAAAAAAAATAGATGTGAACTCATTCAGGGTGGAGCATAGGCCAGAAATTAGATTTCAAGTCGGACTGCTCAACACATAATAGTAAATATCTGATCTGACACACAATGAAACTTAAAATTATGATGCAAAATATGATGAAATATAAATTCACAAGACACATGGTGCGGTACAATTCAATGAAAGTTTTTATATTACTTTGAATATGGCTAGGCATGCAATAAATGTCATGCTGCTTGTAAATATGATTACGAAACAATTAAATAAGATCTCGTCTGAAGCTGAATTATGTTTAGGTTAAAATCTGCTATTTTAGCACTTATACTGAAATTCGAGTACAACATTAAAGGCTTCAAAACGATTTAAGTAAATCATAATTTGTCCTACCTGATCGAGTTTTGATAATTTCTCCAAATTCATCATCATAACCTTCCTCCCATTGGTCCTGTTGGCTCCCTGCTTCTGCCATGACACAAGATCCAAACTGCCGTTGAATCCTTTAATCCTGTAGTTTTCTAATCAGAAAAAGGAAGGAGACACCAAGACCCCACCAGTGACGGAATCGCTGCCCTGCGATCAAACTGAACCTCAAATGCGGTACTGAATTTTTGTGAATGACACAGGGACGGGACTGTCTGTGGACTGTTATGATAGGGGGAAACGAGCTGTCAAGGCATCCAGAGAAGCAGAGACAGGTGGCAAATTCTACTCGCCTTAAAATAGAGAGCCGTTATGAAGGCCTGCTTCTTTTCACTCTCACACACAAAAACTGTGCTTTCTAACCGCAAAGGATCACTCACTATGCCATTTGACAACAAATGACCAATAAATGGTCTTGGAGAAAAACTCAAGTTCACGATTTTTATCAAGCGGGACTTACAGTACATTTATTATAGCCACAGTCCCTCCGGAGCAATCTGGGGTTAAGTGTCTTGCCCAGAGGCACAATGGTTATAGCTCATAGATTTCTCCCTGTGGGGTTCAAATCTCTGTATCTTTAGCTACCGGTCCAGACTTTCCACCTTCCAAAACCTTAAACTTAGAAGTCTGTTCAGTCCGAAACAACAAAAATAATATAGTAAAAACAAGGGTTTGTACCATGATGGTAGTTGAAGAAATTCTGAGTTATAGGATTAGTTTCGAGTTGACAAAACCAGACCACTTCAGTCTGGCTTTGCTGCCAATCATCATCTTTCTTTGTCAACTCAGGCTTTGATCCTGAGTTTGTGGAGGGCGTGCACACGAATGTTTGATGTCATGGTAAACAGCCAAACACGAACCTTGGTTAAAGGTTAAGCTAATGGTTAAAAAGAGATTGAAGAATATGATGAATTTAGAAGGAAAAATGTAGTTGCTCATGAAAGCGGACTAGTAAAAGAAATGATCTTGCTTTATTATTATTGCAGTCACAAATGAAACTTAAGTTTGTTTATATAATTGGGAATATACAGCGATAAAGACTCAAACATGTAAGGTCACAGTCATTTTTAAATCTGATTCTATAGCTTATGTATTATTACATTCAATCTGTACATATGTGACCCTGAGAAAACCCACAAAGAAAATTGAGATGTATACATCATATGAAAGCTCAATAAATAAGCTTTCTATTGATACATGGTTTGTTAGGATAGGACA